>VXBW01007401.1:832881-847686 GCA_013400375.1 Thinocorus orbignyianus
GCCTCACCACCCTCACAGGAAAGAATTTCTTCCCCACATCTCACCTAAATCTCCCCTCTTCCAATTTAAAACCGTTCCCCCTTGTCCTGTCACTCCACTCCCTGACAAAGAGTCCTTCTCCAGGCTGAACAGCCCCAGCAATCTCAGCCTGTCCTCACAGCAGAGGTGCTCCATCCCTCTAATCATCTTTGTGGCCCTCTGTTGGACCTGTTCCACCAGGTCCACGTCCTTTCTCTGCTGAAGACTCCAGAGCTGGACAATACCCAGCTTTATCACACAGCACCTCTCCGTGGCCTTCACACACCCCATCTTCCTCCTCCGAACCAGTATGTTTGGATATTGTCCACTCTGGGGACACTATACATACAAATACACACACACGTGAGGTGTAGCTGATATAAAAAGTTAACCTGGAAAACCTCTGGGAATATGCGGCCCCAGTAAATCCCCGCTTGGCAGCAGGGAGCGGAGTGCTCACAAGGGAAAACACATCATTCATATTTCTATTTTTATATCGAAGGCAATCACATCTCAGAGCCTGCAAGGAGGGGTGTTTTGCATAGCGGGGTGTTCCCACCTATCATAAGAATCACAGAATGGTTAGAGNATAGGCATGCTGCACCCAAAGGCATGCAGCTTCTCTTTTTGGGGGGATGTGAGAAAAAACCTCTCTGGACCCCAGCGGTGTAGCTTATGGGGAGGTGTTCCCCACCAAGGAAGGGGTTGGGGACATCCCTGCCAAGGGATGAGGACTTGGTTGGACTTAAATGACCTCAAAGGTCCTTTTCAACCTAGACAAGTCTATGAAAAAGCTTTCCCTGTCTCAGCGTGCTGCCCCAGACCTCGGCTCTGGGAGCCCTGAGGGGCTGGGAAAGCCATGGGGGTGTTTGGCACAATCCCGTAGGGCTTGGAAATGATGAACCTCAAAAAGGCAGTGAATCATAGAATGGTTAGAGTTGGAAGGGACCTTCAAGATCATCCAGTTCCAATCCCCCTGCCCTGGGCAGGGATACCTCCCACCACACCAGGTTGCTCCAAGCCCCACCCAGCCTGGCCTTGAACCCCTCCAGGGATGGGGCAGCCACAGCTTCTCTGGGTGGATGGAAGAGGGTGAAAGGGGTCAGGTACAGGTTTGAGCTTTGCAGCCTCCTGATTTCTCCTGCTCCTGTAAATGTGCCCTTTCCAACCCCCTCATCATTTACTTTTCCTTGGTCTTACGTTAGATCCCAGTCTCCCACGCATGTCCGTGCACCATGGATGGGTCTCCTGGACCTCATCTACACGCTATGAGCATCCTGGTGCTGGGGCCATCAATTTATAGCAGTTTGGGGAAAGGATGAGTGTTTTGATGTATCTACACCATGCTCAGGACTTGTTTTCTACACACTCCAACCACTCAAGCAAATTGGGGCAAGAAGGATGGCCAGGACTGCCCAACACTGTGGACAACACCAAACTGCATCTTTGCGGTGACTTTTTTTTGCCCTTCTTGATGCAAGGTGGCAAAATACTCACCTAAGAGCATCAAATCTCTTTCATCCTGCAAATTGGCTGGGTTTTAACTCCTCTGGCCCATGCTCAGAGCCAGCCCGTGGTCCAAAGGCTGCAAAAGGAGAAGAGATGCTCTATCAAAATAACAAGCAAGTGTGAGACAGATGCCAGGCTGGCTTTTACCGAGACAGACAAAGCCTCTAGCAACTGTCTCTCTTCTCCTGAGAGGAGCAGAAATAACCCATAAAAGCTGCACCCACCAGCAGGGAAACCTCCTGCCTGCAGGAAAAGACTCGGAGGCGAAAAAAAATCAGAAGATAAAACTCTGATGCAAAGTGACGAGCCCCCAAGCCCCAGCAGAGGCAGGGTTTCCTCACAGTTCTGCTGACGACAGCAGGCATTTCAAAGTCAGAAGCCCCTCAGAGCTTTGATTATCCTAAATTCTGATGAAATTATATATATCACGGGGGTATTTGATTCACCACCTGGTCACAGGGTCCATTGCAGGGTTTTAAGATGGGTTTTCCCACAGGTTCAAGGGTAGAGGGGGCTTGGAGCAACCTGGGCTGGTGGAAGATGTCCCTGCCCATGGCAAGGGGTTGGAACTAGATGATCTTGAAGGTCCCTTCCAATCCAAACCATTCTACAATGTGCCAAGGACGGGGACAGGATAGATGAAGGTATTTTGAGGCACATAACACAGTCGTGACCGTAGTTCCTTGTGACTTCACCAGGTTTCAAACAAGAGTGATGAAATTTGACATCCTTGAGTGCCTGCCTAGGGATCATAGAATCATAGAATGGTCAGAGTTGGAAGGGACCTTAAAGATCATCAAGTTCCAACCCCCCTGACATGTGCAGGGACATCTCTCCCTAGAGCAGGTTGCTCCAAGCCCCATCCAGCCTGGCCTTAAACACTTCCAGGGATGGGGCAGCAACAACTTCCCTGGGCAACCTGTTCCAGTGCCTCACCACCTTCACAGTAAAGAACTTCTTCCTAATATTTCATCTAAATCTCCCCTCTGCCAATTTAAAACCATTACCCCTCATCCTGTCACTAGACTTCCTGACAAAGAGTCCCTCCCCAGCTCTCCTGGAGCTCCCTTCAGATCCTGGAAGGCTGCTTGAAGGTCTCCCCGGAGCCTTCTCTTCTCCGGGCTGAACAGCCCCAGCTCTCTCAGCCTGTCCTCATAGCAAAGGTGCTCCATCCCTCTAATCATGGTCTCCTTTTAATTTCAGCAGAAATTCAGTTCAGCCATTTGTAAGACGAAGGGAAAAATATTTTCTCCTGGCACGGGGAGAAAATGTTCTTCTAACTCGTGAGGTTCCAGAAAGGCTGCAGCTGCTTCCTAACGTCAGCCAGTAATTTGCCTTTTAAGCATCCATTTGCTGAGCAAAAACACCTCGGAAAAGAATCAGGAGTTTGCACATTTTCAGAATATTTCTTGGAATATTTCTTGAATTCAACACAGGCTCCCGCCAGGGATGCAGGGCTGAGGAAGGTTTCCTTTCCAAGCTACCTCCAAGCAGCTGGGAAGAGAGGAATGATGAGCAGAAAGACCATCTTTCCCTGCACTTAGCAGCACTTTGGCTGCTAAAGGCCCTGTGGTGTCAAAAAAAAGAGAGTCAGAGAGCAGCCAAAGAAAGGAAATTTCACATGAACTTCAAGATAGCTTCTAGGAAAAGAGATGCAACTTTGGATTGGGAAAGTTGTTTTTGGATTTAAAACTTCTTTATGCCATGTTTAGAGTCTCAAATGCGCAGAGCTATTTTAAATATCTCCCTTCAGCGTGGCTGGGATTTCTGCTGCACTTATCCCTCACCAGATATATCCCCAGCCACATTCATTTCAAAACGCTGCACCTATAAAACCCCCAAAAACCCTTCCAAGTATCTGAAGGGGGGCTCCAGGAGAGATGGGGAGGGACTCTTGGTCAGGGAAGGGAACAATAGGATGAGGGGGAACAATTTTAAATTGAAAGAGATTTAGATTAGATACTCGTTCAGCCTGGAGAAGAGAAAGTTCCAAGGAGACCTTGGAGCCCCTTCCAGTCCCTCAAGGGGCTCCAGGAGGGATGGGGAGGAATTCTTGATCAGGGAGTGGAGTGATAGGATGAGGAGTAATGGTTTTACACTGAACAAGGAGAGATTGAGATGAGATATTAGGAAGAAATGCTTTGCTGCGAGGGTGGTAAGACACTGGAAGAGGTTGCCTGGAGAAGCTGTGGCTGCCCCATCCTTGGAGGGGTTCAAGGCCAGGCTGGATGGGGCTTGGAGCAATCTGGTCTCGTGGGAGGTGTCCCTGCCCATGGAACTGGATGATCTTGAAGGTCCCTTCCAACTCTAACCATCCTATGATTGTACAATTCTAAAACCTGCTGTACTCCTGATATTCCCCACGAGTCATCACTTTTTAAGGACCCAGCTCAACACCACTGCTCTAATCCAACGGTGAGTTTCAGGCGTAGGTAGATCTCCCACCGCATCCGTAAAGCACTTCGTTAGATGCTTATGGAAGGTTAAAACTGGTGGAGAAGGGAAATTTTTGTTCTCTGGCAGGGAAATATGAGACTGGAGATCTGGCAAAGCAGAAGGGCATCATGTGCAAAGTCTTAGAGGAAATGATACTTTGGTATTTCTGGAGAGACAGGGAGGGAGATGCTGCTGTTTCCTGCGGGGATGGGAGCAGAGGAAAAGGGGTGAACTGTCCTCAACCCCAACATCACCCTCTTCAGAGCAAAACTGTGTTTTCATCCCCTTTTTAGGTAGAGGAAAATCCTCTTTTCCTCCTTCCAGGTTCATGGGAGGGAAGAAACACTTGCCTGAGGCCTTCTGTGTGTCTTTTTTGGTGCCTTGATCTTCCCCAATGCCAGAGCATTTTTGGATATTGGGGTTTTTTTTGTATTTGCTGCTGTTCTCAGTGGTGGGAAGGTTTGAGAAATGAGTCAGAGCATGGTGAAAGCACTGCAGATTTGAGGAAGAACAAGGAATATCTAATTAATTGACAACATAACCGATGCCCCATCTGGATGGAGGGCCCTGAGGCCACATCTGGATGGAGGGCCCCGAGCAAGGCCTGGAGGTTTGCAACACTATCTCTGCTTTGTTGGAGAAAATGAAGCATGACAAAAGCAAGGCCAAATTTTTCAAGAAGACATCTGGCAGGAAGCAGCCCAAGACGTGTCTGTCTGTCTGTCTGTCTGTCTGTCTGCCTGCCTGTGCCGTGAGGTGAAACTGGTGGGAGGTAAAACCCTACCACAGCTTCCCCGTAGCCCCCAGCATCCGACCAGCCCTGGGCGAAGGGAAGGAAGCGTGGTGAGGGACACGCTATTGTTTTGCCCATGCAAACTCTCGGGGAATGCAGGGCAAACAGGAGGGAGCTCTGCGCTTTCCTGTCTTTGTGCTGCGAATATTTTCATTAAGGTGCTTTCTTCCAACTCCTTCTCCCAGGCCTTTTGTGCCTCTAAGAAGTGGGAGGAGGGTGTTGATTGCAAGCGGCCCCTCAGGCACAATTATTTTGCCATAATAACATTTACGGGGAGAACTTGCAGAGCTGTTTTCCTATCGTTTCCTCTGTGTTTCAACCTTTCCTTCACCCTTTATTTTTCTTCTCAACAAGCCTGTGCAAGGTATCCATCCCTGCAGCAGGAGCCGTGGTGGGTTGGGGAGCCCTGAAGACATTGCCGAGGGTGAAAATGTGAATGTTTGATGTTACCCAGCAACTGGAGACAAGGATATTGTCTGTCCGCTAAGTCGGGAAACACTTTGCCTGTTTGCACAATAGCTGTGTTTGCCTGCTCTGTGGGAGGTTAACCAGCAGCCCCACAACCCCTCACAGGAGATAAGATGGATGTATTTAAATAGGAGGAAAACCACCAGCATGGATTGTCACTGCAGGTAAATCAGGTCCCAGCAGCCACCTTCAGTTTCCCCAAATCACCGCACTGGAGTCTTTCAGCATGGGGGGAAAACTGTAACCGTACTGATGGTCCAAACAGCCATGCAAAAAGAAAAAAAAAGAAAGAAAAAGGGACTAATTTTGCCCTGGCACAGTCTGGAAAAGAGAATTACAGTCAGCTCCCCGCATCCCTTCCCCACCGTCAGTGTAAAATACTTTGTGGCGTGTCACCAGGACAAAATTAGCCCTGAGCACATCTCCACACAGACCAAGCGGCTGGAAGTCAACAACAAAGTCAAATGGAAAGACAAATAGGGTTGGGGTTTTTTTTAGCTGTTGAGAGAAACAACGAGGAAAAGTGATGAACAGAAGCAGAAGTCTCCCCATGGACAGGCAGGAGAACCAGAGAAGAACCTCATGAGGTTCAACAAGAGCAAGTGTAGGGTCCTGCACCTGGGGAGGAAGAATTCCAGGCACTGATATAGGTTAGGGGTGGATCTGCTGGAAAGTGCTTCTGAGGAGAAGGATCTGGAGGTCCTGGTAGACAGTAAACTATCCAGGAGCCAGCAATGTGTCCTTGTGACCAAGAGGGACAATGGAATCCTGGGCTGTGTAGGGAAGAGTGTGGCCAGTAGGTTCAGGGTGGTCATTCTCCCCCTCTGCTCTGCACTGTGAGGTCACAACTGGAATCCTGCCTCCAGTTCTGGGCTCCCCAGTTCAAGAGAGACAGGGACCTACTGGAGAGAGTCCAGCGTAGGGCAACAAAGATGATGGAGGGATTGGAGCATCTCCCTGGTGAGGAAAGGCTGAGGGAGCTGGGACTCTTGAGCCTGGAGAAGAAGAGGCTGAGGGGAGACCTTATTAATGCTCACAAGTATCTGAAGGGTGGGTTGAAGGAGGATGGAGCTGGGCTCTTTTCAGGGGTTCCCAGTGACAGGACGAGGAACAACAGGCACAAGCTGGAACATGGGAAGATCCATCTAAACATGAGGAGCAACTTCTTCACTTTGAGGGTGTGGAGTCCCGTTCTCTGGAGACCTTCAAGACCCGCCTGGATGCAGTCCTGAGGGATGTGCTCTGGGCAATCCTGCTTTAGCAGGGGAGTTGGACTAGATGATCTCTAGAGGTCCCTTCCACCTCTGACAATTCCCTAATTCCATGATGTCTTTTTTTGCAAACCAGGTGCTCCTCTGCTGCAGGGATAGCATTTAAATACAGGCTGCTTTATATAAACTATTGCAGAATATTATGACACAAAGTGTATTATCAGATTGACCACACAAGGTATTTCCTCTTCTTTCATATCTGAAAGGTGCAGTTGAGCCCTTGAACAGGCAAACAGAGTAGACCTGGGCAAAGGTTAACCAGCGTCTGATCACACCGTTGGCTATCACAGTCCCTGTGTGGACAGCCTCTCCACCACCATCCTCCAAATCAATGCTTCGGGAGCAAAGTGTGAACTTTCCCAGCAAGTGACTCTTATCAAATCAGGAGAAGAAGCTTTACTTTCCAATCAGAGGAAGGATAAAGCTGGCAAGGTCCAAACAGTGTGTCTCAGGAAGCATACATTTTCTTCAGATGTTCAAAGAGGCAGCATAAGGATGAAGGAGGGGAAGAGATTGGTTGTCAAAAGGTGAGAAGATCTGGAGAAGTCTTTGTGGTGATGGTGGTCCCATGGCAAGCTGAGGGATGTCTGTCTCCAGCAAGGTTTCTCAGGATGAAGAGCACTCTGTGCCCTCCTTTCCCTCTGAAGCTCTAAAGAGCATTCCCCTGTGGGAATGTCTTATGCAAACAGCTCCTGGACTGACAGCACAGCCCTTCACAAAGGACTTGGCTAAAGAAACATGGGTCTGATCAGTCTATCCACTGCCTCTTGAATGGAGGTGAGGTGGGAAGAGGTGCATCACCTTGTGCAGACATCTTAATTCCACTCTAGTGGAGGGCCACTGGTCCAGCAGAGGGACACGAAGGTGTTCTGAGGGCTGGAGAACTTATCCTATGAGGACAGACTGAGAGAGTTGGGGTTCAGCTTGGAGAAGAGAAGGCTCTGAGGAGACCTTAGAGCCCTTTCCAGTCACTAAAGGGTCTCCAGGAAAGCTGGGGAGGGACTCCTGGTCAGGGAGGGGAGCCCTAGGACAAGGAGTAATGGTTTTAAACCAAAAGAGGGGAGATTTAGATGAGATCTCAGGAAGAAAATCTTTCCTGTGGGGGTGATGAGGGACTGGAACAAGTTGCCCAGGGAAATTGTGGCTGCCCCATCCCTGGAGGGGTTCAAGGCCAGGCTGGATGGGGCTTGGAGCAACCTGGTGTGGTGGGAGGTGTCCGTGCCCATGGCAGGGGATTTGGAACTGATGATCTTTAAGGTCCCTTCCAACCTAAACCATTTTATGATTCTATGATTTCCATGACTCTAATTGACAAGGACAGCTTTGCCACCAAGGGTACCCACAACTGAGTTGAGGGCAAGTCTCAGTCCTGCATCCCAAGCTTTTGACCTTTTATTTGTTGGCGTTTTTCCCCACATTTACACAATGAGATGTAAGGAATCCATCTATAACCCTCAGCTCCCACTCTCAGTATGAAGCTTGGGGTAAATACATCAGGCATTAGTGCAAAACCCATATTGCCTCACACATCAGCCTTCATCACCAAAGGTCTATAAGTGCCAAAGACACTGATGGCTGTGTGCAATCAGTAGGGGAGTGAAAGAAATATCTGGATAGAAGTCTGGACTAGTGGCTCCCTTTCCAGCTAGGCTGAAGGGCAGGGAGTTAAAGCAGACGTCTTGCTCCCCATCCACCCATGGTCTGCAGCTGGCCTTGCTCACGGAACACGTGCCTGTTGACTACAGCCACGCCTTGTTAGGAGAAAGATTACATCTGGTGTCCACGTGGAGGTGTTTGGAGAAGGGAGACGTCCTCTCTGGCGGATGGAAAACCAAAGTGACTGAGCACACTGACCCTGGGACACAACACATGGGGTTCCCAAAACCTGTCTGTGCATCCTCCTGGTACCAAGGAGAAGTTTGCCAGCACTTTTCCTCCCCTCTGTCCACACAAACCAGCATCAGGCAGAGGATGAGTGTACAGATGGGAAAGCAGCCCTGCTACTCCACCCTCAGCTCTCAAAGGTCAGGAGGATGGATGCAGCCAGACCTCTCCAAGATCACCACATCATCTACGAAAAGAGATGAACTAACATCATATTGAAGCTCTTTCCTCCCGGAAGAAAACATCTAAGCACCCCCAAGGGTCCTTTTCTTCCCTTTTTAAAAGCCATTAAACCACCATCCTCCTCCCTCTCTGGTGATTCCCTGAATGATGGTTGTTTAAGGGAGGAAAATCCAGTCCCGAGTATCTAAATTGGTGGCAAACAAGATCATTTCAAGCCTGCAACTCCTTTTTTGAAACGTGCACTTAGCTGTAGGTGGGGGGGAATAGCTATCCACCCACTGCCAGGCTGTGTTTAGAGATATTGTGAGAATTCCAGGGCACGTAGATAAAGCCATCTCTGACCTAATGACTCAAAATAACTGCGTTTAACAGCGTTTTCTACATCCTTTATGTGCTCTGCTTCATAAACAAACGTGTCTAAAACAGCAATGAAAGAAGTATATTTATCATCGTGAGAAGGAGCTTTACCAAAAAAATGCTTCTGATACCATCTGCCCTCAAGAATCAGGGAGGATGAGGAGCACAAAGGCCAAACCTCGCTTGCATCGAAATCGTTTGGCTGTAAGAACTCCCATCACATCCATCCTGGAAAGCATCCTCCCAAGAGCCGGACGCCGGCTTTCCCGTGCAAACAGGGCTGCATTGTTCCCTTCTGCTCCCTGCCTGCCCCCGCCTTGTTTCCTCTTAATTGAGACATTAATCAGAGGGGGGTTTTGTTTGGTTTTTTCTTCGATGATGCCTTTGTTCTGTGCCCGCACACCACCAGGCGCGGGAAGGTCTGGGTTCAAGGCTTACGTTCCCGTTGCTAGCACTGAAATCTCTCTTTATTGACAAAAACCATCATCAATACAGCTGCCTCCAGGTGGACTTTCACCTGCCCCAGCCCCATTAATGTGATTTTGGAGGTGATGTTTACATATCAACACCGATAGGTGCACAATCAAGCCTTTCACAGACCTGCACTGGGGCCAGTTAATATTAAACACCACCTTCGGGTGACATCTCCCCGTTTCTCCAGCCCGAGAGGAACCCACCACATTCTTCTCATAGTTTCTTCACAGGTAGCTGAAATAAAATCTCCCACGAGCAGACCTGACCTGTATCCCTGAACAAAGCCTCTCTTATTCAGCGAGGCAAAGGGGAACAACAATTTTCTGATTATCTCCGTCCCGGAGCTTTTTTTCGGATGGAGACACAGAGTTTGAAGGGCTCTTGTTGGGTGACCCCATAACAGGGGCTTTATCTGCAGGCTGGGATGAAAGACCCATCACAGCCTCTGGCCAAATTTGTCTGTGATGGAACATGTTTGCACAAACAATGCTGAAATTAACCCCCACCCAGAGGTCAAAACCTCATTGTCTGTAAAATGCGATGTGATTCCATTCCTCCCCCTCTTCTAAGAAAGAACCAATGTATTTTCTTCCTGTTACAATATGACATGGTTCTACATGATGCCTTTCCAGTCATTTATATAAATTTAACCTGCAAATTGCTTTTTTATGGGTGAAATACAGCATATGGGGGGCACATCTGAGTTCAGTTGTCTTTGTCATAGAATCATAGAATGGTTTGAGTTGGAAGGGACCTTAAAGATCATCCAGTCCCACCCCCTGCCCTGGGCAGGGACATCTTCCACCAGACCAGGTTGCTCCAAGCCCCATCCAGCCTGGCCTTGAACCCCTCCAGGGATGGGGCAGCCACAACTTCTCTGGGCAACCTGGGCCAGGGTCTCACCACCCTCACAGGAAAGAATTTCTTCCTGAGATCTCATCTAAATCCTCCCTCTTTCAGTTTGAAGCTATTACACCTCATCCTATCATACATGCCCTTGTATAAAGTCCCTCTCCAGTTTTCCTGTAGGTCCCCTTCAGATACTGGAAAGCACTTAAAAGTCTTCCTGGAGCCTTCTCTTTTTCAGCCTGAACCCCACCAACTCTCTCAGCCTGTCCTCACAGCAGAGAAGCTTCAGCCCTCCCAGCATCTTGGTGGCCTCCTCTGGATTTGCTCCAGCAGGTCTTTGTCCTTCTTGTGCTGAGGTCTCCAAACCTAGATAGACTACTCTAGCATCAGTTACTCTGTCCAAGCATCAGTAACTATGCACAAACACACTCCTGTACTAAAGTCATATTGGCATTTTGGGTCATATTTGGCCCATCAGAGCCTTAATGTAAGATCTTGGAAAGATGAATCCTCCTTGCAGAACATCACCAGTGCTAGCCAGCCTTTGGGTGGCCTGGGCTCATGGGGAGTGTTTTAAGCAGAGTGGAGTGATCAGGGTCAGAGCTGATGTTGCCTGAAGGTCAGGTGCACTTGAAAGGTTCATCATTGCCCCCTCAAAAAACCTGCCAGGAGAGCAGGACCACTCTTTTTTGGTGCAGTGTTACAACCTGCTGCAAAGAGTGTTCACCATAAAGCAAATTAATTGGTTTGCATAGGAAGGATGAACGCAGGGATGGATGAAGATGGTCACCTTCTCATCATGCAGAACTAGTCTGACCATAACTGTGGTGTTTGGACCTTGGGTTTGTGTGACAAAGCCAGGAAGGACTCAGAGCTTACGTGGTGGGACCTGGACAAGCCATGACTCAGGAGTAAGAGTGAGCAAGACCCTGTGTGGAGCCACCAGAGAGGACATGAATATGGAGACAGCATGAGTACAGTAAAATAACCAGAAGGCAGATAAAGGACAGAACTGCCTGTGTGCTGCTTGTCCTTCCATGGCACAGCTCAAGATCTCTGGCTCCAAATCCTTCATGAAGCCTTTTCCCAGGAGCTTGCAATCACAATATCAGGAGCTGAGGCCACACAGCTCTTCCAGATGCCTTGCTGCTCCAGTTGCATCCCTAACGTGCCACGCTCGTTACCCAGATGAGTCTATCTTTGTGTTCAGTCCCATATTCCTTAGGCAGCCTCTGTGCTCTCCTAGATGAAAGCAAAGTGGGGTCTGATGTAGCAGGAAGAGACAAAGGTCTTGGACACAGGAAGGATTTCAGTTCTTCAACCCAAACTATGCTAGTGAAGCTCATGGTCCTAGAATCATAGAATTGCCTGGGTCAGAAGAGACCTTTCAGATCAACTAGTCCAACCACCACCAGCAGCAAATTGGTCCCACTGAACTGGGAGCACTGGATGGCCCAGGGCTGAGCCAGCACTAAGCTGGAAGGGCTCCTTGTCCCCGGAGTCCTGCAGCACCAGGGTAGGATGATACCCAAGGATGTTTCAGCAATTATCATACAAATCCCTAAGGATGCAAGACGAGCAGGATGGGAGGGGGAGCAGCAACGACTATTCCCAGCCCATAGTTGGTCAGAACAGGGTTGGGCAAAGAAGAGCATCCCACATTCCTGAGGTGGGAATACGGGCTACAGGGAGGGGACAAGCTGGTGTCTTATGGGTGGATTTTGCCAGCCTTAAAGGTGGAAGGCATTTTGCCTTCAGTCCCTGGACTGCAAAATCCACCAGTGCCCGTGACACTGGGATGCTCATGCTGGGCTCCATGTGAGCTAACTCAGTCCTAGGAGACTGAAATAGCTCAGGGGTTCTCATGCTCCTCAAGGGATAAGCAAGAAGGCTTGATAGGCAAGCCCTGTAGGCACTGTAGGCAAGACCTATGTATCCTGCCATGAGTCCAAACCATCTCCCGAGCAACATCTGGACTCAATCTGAAGGTGTCACAGCTAGTAAAGCTCCCACAAAAATCTTCCCTTTGACCCAGGTTTGTAAAAGCCCCTAAAGTGCTCATTTTGACCTGTTTTGGGCCTAGCTGGCTGTCCAGGTTTGAGGCATTCATCTCAGCGTCTTGCTCTTTGGCAGAGGGTGGATCCCAGGCCAGGCATCTGTCATTCGAGTGGCTCTCACAGCCCTGTCAGCACAGAGAACCTGTTGGTCTTGTCTTGCTTCCAGCTTCCTGCTCAACCTGCCAAGAGCCAGTACCAGGAGGAGGCATCTCAGCCAAGGAGCTTCCTCACCTGCCAGAAGCACCATGAGAGCAGAGAAACTTCTTCAGTTTGTCCTCCTTTCCTCCTGGGACCAGATCTTGCCCTGCCTGCTGCTGGTTTCACCTTGAGCTTAGAATCATAGAATGGTTAGAGTTGGAAGGGACCTGAAAGATCATCATCTTACAACCCCCTGCCATGGGCAGGGACACTTCCCACCACACCAGGCTGCTCCAAGCCCCATCCAGCCTGACCTTGAACACTTCCAGGGATGGGGCAGCCACAGCTTCTCTTGACAACCTGTTCCAGTGCCTCACCACCCTCACAGCAAAGAATTTCTTCCCAATGTCTAGTCTAAATCTCCCCTCTTTCACTTTAAAGACATTACCCCTCATCCTATGGCTCCCCTTCCTGATAAAGAGTCTCTCTCCAGCTCTCCTGGAGCTCCCTTCAGATACTGGAAGGGGCTCTAAGGTCTCCCCAGAGCCTTCTCTTCTCCAGGCTGAACCACCCCTGCTCTCTCAGCTTGTCTTCATAGCAGAGGTTCTCCATCCCTCTGATCATCTTTGTGGCCCTCCACTGGACCCATTCTGACAGGTCTATGTCCTTTCTCTGTTGAGGACTCCAGAGCTGGACACAGTACAGTTTCCCCTCCTCTTCCTGATCTTGAAGGCTTTTTCCTGCTCTGAATGCTCTCTGGTGCTGTAAACACACCTTTTTATCCTTCCATCACCAATCCTCCAACACAGAAGCAGTTGCATTTCACTGTCAGACACCCTAAGCCCCATGTGGGGTTAGAAGATACCCTAGCAACCACCGTGGTCTTCTACATCATGGTAGTGGTGGTGGGAACTAGTCCAAATACCCTCATTTTCAGCAGCACAGAAGATACGGAGCAAGGGCATCTCCACTCCTGGGGGTAGATTTCCCCCTCCTGGTTTGCAGGACAGGTCAGAGAAGCCATGAGATGTTTGTTTTAAACATGAGGTAACGTCTAGGGTGGAAAGGTTATAGCAAAGATGCTTCCAGTATTTACACGAGTGAGACCAGCAGCCACCGGCACGCTGTGCCGGGCAGCGGTGTTGTAACGAGGAAAGCAAATATTATGTTATATAGGTGTAATGAGCTGCTGCTGCTTCTTTTTAAATGCTGGGCCCATCCAGAGAGAAAAACCTCCTTAAATAGTTGGAATTCCTCTAACCGGCCCAGGGATGAGAGGAATAATATCTGGGAGAGGAGCACACCCCAAATAACAGCGTCTGCTGCTGGGTGGAAAGCAGAGAGCAGCCGGCATCTCTCGGCCACAGATGGTTCCCATCAAAATGAATTTTTTTCTTTTTTTCCTTGTTAATCCCAAAACAAGCCTGAGATATATTTTTATTTCGGAGCTAACTGAAGAAAAAACGAAACTCCAGCATGACCCCTTGTTTTTCTGGCCTCACTCCCTGCTGTGAGCAAGCACAGAAAATTCATTTCATGTTAGAGGCAGCTCCCAGGGACTAAAAGCTCCTGGGGTGGTTCTTCCAGCTCTTTTTGACATGGAAATTTATCCCATTCAAGCTGGAAACGGAGGTGAAAAATCTAAAGCCAGGACTGCCTCGCTCTATTACTGAACTGAGACAGAACAGGGAACCTGAAAGGAGCCTGAAACTTTGAGAAAGGCAAAATAAGTCAACCTAAATCTCTCTGGGGTTTGTGTCCGTGTCCTGCCTGTGGCCTGCTTTTCAGGAGAAGGAGAGGG
Organism: Thinocorus orbignyianus; assembly: GCA_013400375.1. Lineage (NCBI taxonomy): Eukaryota > Metazoa > Chordata > Aves > Ciconiiformes > Thinocoridae > Thinocorus > Thinocorus orbignyianus. Next base: position 847,120 of record VXBW01007401.1, read on the forward strand.
TGAAGAGAAAGGAGGTCACATATGACAAAGCAAATAGGTTAATTTCCAGATAGGACGAAGGGAGAAAGACCTTCTGGAGGAAGATCTGACTCTGTCGTGGTGTGAACAAACAAGCTCCAACCATAGCTGCAAGAGGGGAAGGTCCTCCTTATTGTCCCTCACGTACCTGTCATCGTCCTAGGGGCTCTTTTGTTTTCCTCATTTCGTAGCTGGATAAAAGGAGAGTGGAAATCAAGGCCTTGATAAAAATAACCAGGATTCCTTCAGGCTGGCGGTGAGGAGCGTCCCTACAGCCATCAAGTGCCTGGCAAGAGAGAGGGTGGTTTGGGGTCGTGTGTGAAGCATCCTCAGGTGCACTCTGTGCTCTTCATGGAGGGACTAATGATATTTGGGTGTCTCGGGGGGGTGTCAACAAGGGTGCCCAGAATGGAGGACGTGTCCATGGTGCACTTCATCATAGAATCATAGAATGGTTAGAGTTGGAAGGGACCTTAAAGATCATCAAGTTCCAACCCCCCTGCCATGGGCAGAGACACCTCTCCCTAGAGCAGGTTGCTCCAAGCCCCA
>VXBW01007401.1:847885-867126 GCA_013400375.1 Thinocorus orbignyianus
TTGGTTGAACTTCATGCCATTTGCATTAGCCCACCTCTCAAGCCTGTCCAGGTCCCTCGACCTTCTCCCCTTTAAATCTAAACCCAGCTTTGAGCATCAGGTATGAAGTCCTGAGCTAATCCACAGCTGAAAGCCAACCAGGTGTGCTCAGGAGCATCTTTAGCTAAAAGAAAAAAACATGATACAAACTGCATCAGTGAAGGGACTGGGAATTAGTTGTACTCAAAACACATCCCAAAAGCCCTGCTTTGTGGACCCACCAGTCACTCCTCCATGGCCTCCCCACCACTAGAGCATGTTGTATGAGGTGGTTCCCCACACTTGGTGTGATGAAGCTGCCCAGAGGCACCCTTTGACATCTCCCAGGAGAGTTCTGTGAGGGCAACCATGGGTTAGGGATGGAGCACATCTCCCCTCTGAAAAGACTGAGGTAGAGGCAGGGCCAGGCAATAACCTTTCCTCATAGAGTGACCCTTCTAATCCATGGTGGCCCTGCTAGCAGCAACCCTACAAGATGGAGACCTGTCCTTCACAGCTCAGTGGGTTTCATAAAGTCATAGAATGGTTTGGCTTGAAACGGACCTTAAAGATCATCTAGTTCTAAAACCTTCCCACCAGACCAGGTTGCTCAAAGCCCCATCTAACATGGCCTTGAACCCCTCCAGGGATGGGGCAGCCACAGCGTCTCGGGCAACCTGGGCCAGGGTCTCACCACCCTCACAGCAAAGAATTCCTGCCTAATATCTCATCTAAATCTCCTCTCTTTCAGTTTAAAACTGTTCCCCCGATCAAGAAACCCCCCCTAGTTTTCTTGGAGCCTCTTTAGGGACCAGAAGGCTGCTATGAGATGTTCCTGGAACCTTCTCTTCTCCCCTGCAACTCTCTCAGCCTGGCCTCACAGCAGAGGGGCTCCAGCCCTCGCAGCATCTCCATGGCCTCCTCTGGACCCGCTCCAAGAGGTCCATGTCCTTCTTGTGCTGAGAACTCCAAAGCTGGATGCAGAATTCATAAATAGGAATTTGTTTTCCTCCTGGGACATTTACAATCCCCAATGAGGCTGGGCATCCCGCCCTCTTCTCTGGCACCTCCCTGCAGTGACTCTTCATGTGCAAACCCTGACTCACCACCATCTCCCAGCAGTGTCTGACTTCCCACACGCTCTAAGACAGGGTGGTGGGAGGAGGAAAACACTCCATTCGCCCTCTCTTGTGCCTTGAGAACACGTCAGAGGCCTTTGCAGACACATCAGTGGGGTGGGGAAGCTGGGGCAGGCTTGGGCAGCACAAGGACTCTTCTTCTGGATAGGGATGTACAGAGATAATTTGATCTTGTCTAGGAGTCGCTGCCCAGTGTGGGAATGGATTGCCAACCATCAGCCAACATGCAGTGGGACCTGCTCTCCAGGACATGTTCTTCTGGCTGAGGAGAAGGGCCAGGAGTAGGTTTAGGGAGAAAGATCTGCAGAGGTGAGGAAGAGGATGGGTAAAGCCAGGGTCTGCATCTATTTTTGGGGTCTGTGATGGGTGGTGGCACAGCCCTTGTAAAGTTAAGGAGCTCAGCTGCACGTAACACAGATTTCAGCACAGACATCAGGAGATGATTATTCACTGCAAGGATAAAAATAAGTGGATTCTGCAGCAAACAGCACCACTGAAAAGGCTGCCAAGCTCTCAAGGCTGTGACTACCCGCTGCAAATCCTACTGGAAAATTATAGAGAAACCTGCTTTCTCTCACCAGGGATGAGCTGTACTGTTTTCCTGGAGATCTGCAATGTAAATGGTCATCCAGATACATAATTATTCATCCTAAAAATGCCATTCCCTCATGCCATTGCAAGTTGTGGGAGACAACGCTCTCTAATCTGTTTCATCTTGTTTGAAGGAACAAGATGTTCTCTTCCAAATGAAAAAAATAAGCTTTAGAAAGCTTCCCAGGTAGTTCACCTGAAAGATCCCACAATGAGGAAAGATCCAGGTATCTACCACACTTCTTATATGGAGAGATAATGTTGACAAAAGACAGGGATGCAGCATGGCTGGGCACTGCCCATCAGTGAGGTACTTCACCCCAGAACTGGTTGCATCCTCAGGAACCTCTTCTCGCCTGGTGTGACCATCTCCCAGTCTCAAGTTTGCCCATGGCCAGGGCTGTAGAATCATAGAATGGTCAGAGTTGGAAGAGACCTTAAAGATCATCCAGTTCCAACCCCCCTACCATGGGCAGGGACACCTCTCCCTAGAGCAGGTTGCTCAAAGCCCCATCCAACCTGGCCTTAAACACTTCCAGGGATGGGGCATCAACAACTTCCCTGGGCAACCTGTTCCAGTGCCTCACCACCCTCACAGTAAAGAACTTCTTCCTAAGATCTCATCTAAATCTCCCCTCTTCCAATTTAAAACCATTACATCTTGTCCTATCACTACACTTCCTGACAAAGAGTCCCTCTCCAGCTCTCCTGGAGCTCCCTTCAGATCCTGGAGGGCTGCTATCAGGTCTCCCCAGAGCCTTCTCTTCTCCAGGCTGAACAGCCCCAGCTCTCTCAGCCTATCCTCATAGGAGAGGTGCTCCATCCCTCTAATCATCTTGGTGGCCCTGCGCTGGACCTGTTCCAACAGTTCGATGTCCTCTCTATGTTGAGGACTCCAGAACTGAACACAGTACTCCAGGTGGGGTCTCACAAGCGCAGAGTATTGTTCATTTACAGCACAGCATTCATTTTTTCCTGCTTCGTTAGTCCTGGGTGATGATCTGGCAGTTGTTTGTGCGTGGCCTGGGGCCATGGAGCTGGGGAGCTGCACCAACGGGTCCATCACCCTTCTGCTCTATGACCTGTTCTTGCCACCCACTCTTTCCTTTACCATTGCACGTAGATTTCAAAGCCCAGGAGAAACCTGGGAGAGGTCTGGACTCATAGAATGCTAGAATCATGAAATGGTTTGGGTTGGAAGTGACCTTTAAAGGCCATCTAGTCCAACTCCCCCACAATGAGCAGGGACATCTTCCACTAGATCAGGTTGCTCAGAGCCTCATCCATCTATCACCTCTCTGAGCAACCTGGGCCTATGTCTTACCACATTTAATCCTTAGATCTAGTCTGAATCCCTCCTCTTTCAGTTTCAAGCCATCATCCCTGTAGGGGGTCTGTCCTCGTCTTTCCTGCAGGCCCCCTTCAGGGTCTGGAAGGGGCTGTAAGATCTCCTTGGAGCCCTTCCTTCTCCAGGCTGAACCCTCCTAACTCTCTCAGCCTGTCCTCACAGCAGAGAGGCTCCAGCCCTTGGATTATTTTTGTGGCAGCAGGAGACAGCAGAGTCCTTTCCCTGCTGCTCCAAGGAGACAGGCTTAGAGCTGGGGCAGATCTTCAGCTGGTACCACCACGTTACTTGCTGAGCACCAAACCCAGGCTACCAACACCAGTGGGATTTCTTCAGCACAGTGATTTCTAACCACTTGGCGACCTTTCTGCCTTTGGCTTTCATGCCTGGTTAAATCCCTCTGTTAATTAAGCTCTTCTGAATTAATGACATGATTAAGAACTCCAAAGTGTCTTTACTGGAGGTGAGACCTCCAGATTGACCCATCTTTTCAACAGCATCTCTGGAGCATTCTTACAGAAGTGTCGTGTTTTAGATATCCCTGGACTATTTTTAGAGCGAGGGATGCTCTGGGCACACGGTATCACTCAGTCAAACCCAGAACAGGCTGTGCCCATAGAGTTTTTCTTCTGTGTGGATTCTCTAGTGCCTCATAAGGGTTGTGCTCATATTCCAGCCTTTCCCCCATGGGTCATTTCCAACTTCTCTCTGCCCACACAGTTTCACAAAGCCTGAAAGCTGCTACAGCCCACCGAGTGTGCTTGAAAATGACTTCCAAAGTGGGGGATTTGGGTCAAAGAAGCAGAAAATGAGCCCACCTAACCCTTGTTTTCCCTTTGCAGAAGAAGCAGAAAGGGTGTGCAATGCAGCGCCCGCGCCCATTGCTGGCCACTGAAGATTAGAGGCTGGTCCAGAGCAGAAGGATTGTAGGAGTCAATCCCATGTAAGCCTTTCTATTTAAAGGAATAAACTACCCAGGAAAATCAGCCTAAGATTAGAAACTCGCAGGATTTCCTCAAATTCCAGCCAACAGCCAGAGATTCAGCCCAGAGTGGGGGAGAGGGGAGTTAATTATTATTTCCCTGGTGCACCCCAGCAAAGTTAAAGACAGGTTACACTCTACAGCCCCATCATGGAACCAAAACCCACACTCAAAGCTGGTTTCATTCTGCTCCCTCTCTGCCTAAACCATCTCTGCCTGATGGACAAGTAAGATTTTAGGCAGGAGCATTTCAGCTTTGGTGGAGAGGCACAAGCAGTAGATGTTTCCTACAAAGTGCATAGAATCATAGAATGGAAAGAGTTGGAAGGGACCTTAAAGATCATCAAGTTCCACCCCCCCTGCCATGGGCAGGGACACCTCCCACCACGCCAGGTTGCTCCAAGCCCCATCCAGCCTGGCCTTGAACCCCTCCAGGGATGGGGCAGCCACAGCTTCTCTGGGCAACCTGTTCCAGTGCCTCACCACCCTCATAGGAAAGAACTTCTTCCTAATATCTCATCCAAATCTCCCCTCTTCCAATTTAAAACCATTACCCCTTGTCCTGTCACTCCATTTCCTGACAAAGAGTCCCTCCCCAGCTCTCCTGGAGCTCCCTTCAGATCCTCGAAGATTGCTCTAAGGTCTCTCTGGAGCCTTCTCTTCTCCCGGCTGAACAGCGCCAGCTCTCTCAGCCTGTCCTCATAGGAGAGGTACTCTATCCCTCTAATCATCTTTGTGGCCCTCCACTGGACCTGTTCCACCAGGTCCATGTCCTTTCTCTGTTGAGGACTCCAGAGCTGGACACAGGACTCCAGGTGGGGTCTCACAAGCACACAATAGAGGGGGTCACGCTTCTTTTGATGCAGCCCAGTTTGGGTGCCGTGTCCATAAAAAAGGATAGAATCTCTCCAGGAGAGTTGGGGGGTTTCAGCCTGGAGAAGAGAAGGGTTCAAGGAGACCTTGGAGACCCTTCCAGTTCCTAAAGGGTCTCCAGAAAAGCTGGGGAGGGACTCTTGATCAGGGTGGGAAGCCATAGGACAAGAGGTGATGGCTTTAAACTTAAAGAGGGAAGATTTAGACTAGATATAAGGAAGAAATTTTTTACAGTGAGGGTGGTGAGACACCAACCCAGGTTGCCCAGAGAGGAGGTAGATGCCCCATCCCTGGAAACATTCCAGGTCAGGTTGGACGGGGCTTTGAGCAACCTGGTCTAGTGGCAGGTGTCCCTGCCCATAGTAGGGGAGGTTGGACTAGATGACTTTTAAAGGTCTCTTCCAACCCAAACTATTTTCTGATTTGAGATTTGATTCCCGGCTCTGCTGCTCCTCCCTGACCTGGATGAAACACCAGCCTGAAAAAAATATCCCTTTGTCTTAAAGCAGAAAAACCCATAAAGTCTGTTTCTACTCAAAATGTGGGAGAACCTGGTAAGCACCGTAGAAGCTCACAGATGTGCTTGCAAGGACAAGTAGAAACATTTAGCATTTTGTGAAGGAAACCATTTTTTGGGGGGCGGGGGGAGGGGAAGGGGAGGAAATAAATCTCTAAAACCCAACATTTCTAGCCTTACTTTGTGTTTAGGCTAGAAATATCTAGAGGCTGGGAGTGCATGTACATGTCCTACCCCTAAACTAGGGACTGGAGGGGCTGTGGTTCCCCCCGGATGGCCACAGCAGGAATACTCCTGCTTGGAGAAGCAATCTTACACCAGCCTGGCTTCCCCCAGAGAGATCCTTTTCCTCTTTTCTTCTCCAGATCTCACAGCACAAATGCCACTGGGCACTCTGGGGTGATGCCAGGGCAAAGGCTGATGCACGGAAAGGGTTGCAGCCTCCCAGTGAATGCTCAGCCCAGAGGGACATCCCCATAAAAATAAACCAAGCCCCCAAAATGAACTGGTGAGCTCTTTCTTCAACCCCCCCAGCACTGCTACAGGATGGGAAGAAGTTGCCAGTGGTTGCTTTTTCCAGACGTAGTGATGCACATGGAGTGTGACTCATCCCTGGCAGGAATTTCCATCTCGCCCTGTCCCCTCCATGGGAGCGCTCCAGCCCCTCTATCTCTGCCTGGAGATTTTCAGCCATCCCCCTGGGAAGCACCAAGGAGGAATCACGGGGGTGAAAGAGCCTACAGCAGCCAAGAAGCAGAGACCTTCTCTGGCCCCAGCTGTCAGTAGTTGTTCAGAGATGCCTTCAAGAGGTCACCAAGGTCCCTGCTCTCTTTCAGCTGCCAAACCCATGTTTTGGAAAGTAGGAGAGGTCAAATACTGAAGAAGAGCTGCCCCATCACAAGGGTTTTGGAGGGTTTTTTGGAGGGTTGGTTAATAATATAAAGACATCATGTGCCAGTTGTCCTGGAGATGGTCCCTAGGTGCAGCCAGGGCTGGGCAAGGCATGGTGAGGGACCTCAACCCTCCCAGGAACCCTTGGGTAAACTCAGATTAGCTGTGTATGCACCAGGCAGCTCCAGCCATGTGCTAAGAAGGAGACATCCAGGGATAACCACACTACCAGGTAGCCCATGACTCATGGGATAACCATGTTGCTCACCCTCTGACTCCATTTCTCCTTCAGGACAAGGAGAAAACCCACAAAAGCAGGACTTGCCTCTTGCTGTGCCTGCAGAGCACACCCTGGTCTTGCAGCCCACGTCTGTAGGAGCTACCAATACTGATGCTGCAGCAGCTGCTGATGGGATACAAGACCTTCAGTTCACCACACAACGGCAATAAATCCAGCCCGGAGTGATTCACAGTGGCTGATGTAGGTCTAGGGCAGCCTCTTGATGTCTCAAGGAGAGTGTAAGGTGAAGAGCCTGAAGGAAGATCTTGGAAAAGTGAAGGTGGAAGGAAAGAGTCCAGTTGTGGATCTCATTTGCAGCAAAATCCGAGAGAGGTCACCAACATACAGGGACACAGCAGTCACCTGAAGCAGGACGGTCCTGTCTGAGCTGGGCCAGATGTTTGCAGCCCCAGTCACAGCTTGTCCTGGCTGGGAGACGTTTGACTAATTAAGAGCATTTGGGCAATGCCCTTAATAATATACTTTAACTTTAGGTTAGCCCTGAAGTGCTCAGGCAGTTGGACCAGGTGATTATTGTAGGTCCCTTCCAACTGAACTATTTTAACGCTCACCAGGAGACACCATCCTTATCAGTCTGCCCATGGTCGCAGGAGGCCTGAGCTACGTTGAATTGTGGAATTGTCAGAGTTGGAAGGGACCTCTAGAGATCATCCAGTCCAACTCCCTGGCTAAAGCAGGATTGCCCAGAGCACATCACTCAGGACTGCATCCAAGTGGGGCTTGCTAAAGGTCTCCAGAGAAAGGGACTCCACACCCTCCCTGAGCAGGATGTTCAGGTCTCTGGCACCCTCAAAGTGAAGAAGTTCCTCCTCATGTTTAGATGGAACTTCCCGTGTTCCAGCTTGTGTCTGTTGCTCCTCATCCTGTCACTGGGAACCACTGAGAAGAACTCATCTCCATCTTCCTTCAACCCACCCTTCAGATACTTATAAGCATTAATAAGGTCTCCCCTTATATTTCAACTTATGGTTGAAACCATAATCCTATATTGGATTCAGGACCTTCTATGATTTCATCAGATGTTTTCACTGAACTTCATCAAGGACTCATCAGGAATTTGGAAACCTGGGTGCAGTCTTCATTTGCACCAGGGCACGTAACCTCACCCAGAGACTGCTGAGCTCCTCCTTGAGTGAGTCTGTTTTTCAGAGTTCCCCATTTTGAGAGGCAGAGAAGATCCTTGCTGCCATGAATGGGACCTTCTGCTGCTCAAGAGTCCTCCTCTTGCCTTGCCATCACCCAGGCTACTCCATACTGTCCCAAAGTTGTCTCAAGGTCACTCTTTTTTTCTATCCTATCTGTTTACTGCCCCTTCCCTCTCTAGAATCCCTACATATATATAGACAGTGATGTCTCACCCATCCTTTTCCCAGACTAAACAAATAATTTTCACTTGGAATCACAGAGCCCTCACAAAGCCACTGAGACATCCCTTGCCCCAGGCAGGCTCAGATATGGTATGTGTTTATCTACCATGTGCTTTAAGACCTCCTGCAATGGCAACTGCAAATCCTCTCCAGCCTCCTCTCTCTTCATCCTTAGAATTTTTCCCTAATGTCTGACCTTAATTGGTAGGACTTAAGCCTGTAATATCTCCTCTCATCCTTCCTGGGCATGGGAAAATATATTAATTTCTGCTTTGTACCAGCTTTTTTCTATGTATTTGAAGGCCATTTTATGTCTCCACTTCAGCGTCTCCAGTTTCTTCTGGCTAAAAATCCCATTTCTATAGATTTTTTCCCCAGAAATTCCATTTTTCCTGTTTGCCAGTTTTTCCTGTCATTGTTTTCCACAACTCTTGTTGGTCCTCCTCTTTTTGATATCTGCACCAGGCTGCATACAGCTCACCAGCCAAAGGTTCTCCAAACAGATAACAGAAGGCAGACTGCTTGCAGGACTCACATCCCAGGATGATGATGACCTTCTTCTTTTTCATATCAACATCATCTTCTCTGCCTGGTATCCAGCGACTCATACATCAATGTCCCCTCTCCAAACCTGTCATGTCTTGAAGAACCCATCACTACTCAGTGGCAGTTTAAGGCTGCAGATTACAGTTGGCCAACTCAGCGGACCTTCAACTCAAAGCAAAGCCATCTACCTGGGGCCACTAAAAGAGGACCAAAACAGTTCTGAGCTCCAGCAGCTATGAACTGAACCCAAGAACGCATCTGCTAAGTGCCCAGTTGGACTTTCTTTTTCTGCCATCGTTTCCCACCATCACAGCTGGTGCTGGGGAGGGTGCTGCACCCAAGAGCTGGTTGCATCCTACACAAACCCTGTTCAGGACAGAACAACAAGTCCTTCCGTCTCCTTGAGAGGGAAAAGCTGTTTAAATATTAGAAAGTATTACACAGCATGGGGTACAGCCTCCAGCCGTCAGGGTGCTGATCCTCAGATCTGCTTTGGGAAGCTTTCTCTCTACCATGCTCATGATGGCTGCTCTGGAATTTCCTATGGGAATAGAGGTCTTTGTAGTCCCAGCCCATCTGACTCTACCCAGGAGAAAAGGCTGCAGGTAGAATCATAAAATGGCTGGGGTTGGAAGGGACCTTAAAAATCATCTAGTTCCCCCCCCTGCCACGGGCAGGGACACTTCCCACCACACCAGGCTGCTCCAAGCCCCATCCAGCCTGGCCTTCAACCCCTCCAGGGATGGGGCAGCCACAGGTTCTCTGGGCAACCTGTTCCAGGGTCTCACCACCCTCACAGGGAAGAATTTCTTCCTGAGATCTCATCTAAATCTCCTCTTTTTCAGTTTAAATCTGTTACCCCTTGTCGTATGGCTCCACTCCCTGATAAGGAGTATCACAGATAGTGATACAGGTACATCCCTGTCACAGAGACGTGTCCCTGTCTCCTGGGATGCTGGCTGATGGGCTTTTCATTCTCCAGTTATGCAAAACTGTTTTTTCCTCTATACACAGACACACTCCCCCACCCTGTGCAGACACGGATTGAATGTCAGTGGAAAATAATTCCTTTAATGAGTGTGCCGGGCTGGATCAGCTGACTGGGTTTGCTTCAGCAAATCTCATGGTCACACAGCCCTAAATGCGCAGCGGTGTCTGTCTAAGCCTTTCCGTTTATAGGACAGAGCCGGGAGCCAAGGGGATGGAAATAAAGTGTTTGCAAGCAAAAGGCCACAGGGTTTCGAGGTGGAGCAAGAGTCCCCAGGGGAAAATGGGTTGTGGTTGCAGAGAGGTTTGCAGGGTGGGAAGCAAGCACGTACCCAGGCGTGAAATGGAGCTGGTTGAACATCCCTACGTGCAAAGAAGCGTGGCCAGCAGGTCGCAGGAGGTGATTCTCCCCCTCTGCTCTGCCCTCGTGAGACCCCACCTGGAGTCCTGTGTCCAGCTCTGGAGTCCTCAACAGAGAAAGGACATGGACCTGGTAGAACATGTCCAGCAGAGAGCCACAAAGATGATCAGAGGGCTGAGGCATCTCTCCTACGAGGACAGGCTGAGAGCACTGGGGCTGTTCAGCCTGGAGAAGAGAAGGCTCCAGGGAGACCTTAGAGCAGCCTTCCAGGATCTGAAGGGAACTCCAGGAGAGCTGGAGAGGGACTCTTTGTCAGGAAGTCTAGTGACAGGACAAGGGGTAATGGTTTTAAATTGGAAGAAGAGAGATTTAGATGAGATATTAGGAAGAAATTCTTTCCTATGAGGGTGGTGAGGCACTGGAACAGGTTGCCCAGAGAAGCTGTGGCTGCCCCATCCCCGGAAGTGTTCAAGGCCAGGCTGGATAGGGCTTGGAGCAACCTGGTGTGCTGGGAGGTGTCCCTGCCCATGGCCGGCGGGCTGGAACTCAATGATCATGAAGGTCCCTTCCAACTCTAACTGTTCTATGATTCTATGATCTGATTCATCTGCCACACAAAGGTCAGGCTGTGCTGTGGAACGAGCTCTAGGGCACCAGGAGCAAAGCACTGGGGTTCTTTTAGGAAGGCAAACTCCCCAGTGGGGCTGGAACTTCCTTTCCGCAGGCTTGGCTGGGGAACACAACATTGGAGAGCGGTCACAGGAGGGAAGCTGGAAGTGTGAAACCACCTCCCTTGCCTCCTTGATGCAGCCCGTTTCATCTCTCCAACCCCACATCTTGCACAGAAGCAGAAATCCAGCTGCGGAATAAATCACAGCCGTCTCCGAGGCTGGGTGAAGCGTTGGCTTTCCCTGGGCAAGCTGCCATGCCGTGATAGAGCAGATCCTGCCTGGAAGGCAAGACCCAAAGCTGTTGCACCTCAGGAAGCCGGGCTGTTGATGAACTCTGTCGGTGGAAAACATATGCCTTTAATTCCCTCCCTTCATTCAGCAGATCCCTGCGGGAAGCATCACGTCCTTAGGAAAGACGAGCGTGAGGCACCCAGAGATGTGTGCAAGAGGTACTCAGATGGCCAGTAAATCACCACAGACAGGCTGTAATAATCATGGCAGGCTCTAATTGCTCTGTCCTGGATATATATATAGGGTAAAATTTATTGCTCCAGTTGGTTATTCCAATACAAGGGGCTGTTAGAGCAGGTCTGAGTTGCTCCGCAGGGATTTTCCTAACTGCTAGCAATTGCAAAGTCAGGACAGGAGGGCATCTGTGCAGCAACTGCTCCTGATGTTTCGTTTTAAAAGTCCATTCCCCGAGCATGAAATGTTCCATATCAGATCTGTAGGGGTTTTTCAGGTCGATGGGTAGGTTTTGCTGGCATTTGCACCGACACCCCGGAGGCTGTCAGCTCCGATCATGTACTGCACGGCTCGGGGCTCGCTGGCGGTGGAGAAAATGTTTTTGGTCTCCATCCAGTTCAGATCCAACTAATTAAAGAAAATAAAACACTTCCCTACAAACCAAACCCCTCCCTTTCTGGTTGGCATCTGATGTGAGGCTGCAGTTTGGGATCAGACCTGGGTGGGAAACCATAAGCTTATCACTGCAAGTCCCCTCTGATGGCTCCAGCCCTTATTTTCTTAATTTTTTTCTGGTTTCTAGTGCCTTGGAGGAAGCCAGCCCTTCCCATGCCCTGCTGAAGGGTTGCCTGGTGCTTGGGTTGGGCTGTGCACCCTGGCACATCCCTCAAGGACACTCGGAGGTGCCCCAGAAGCAGGAGATCTGGGCCTTCATGGCAGCCTGACTACAGCAAGGGAGGGCCTCTTGAGATAGCCACCTCTTGAGATCCCTCCTCTTGAGATAGCCACCAATTCTGAAGCACACTGGGATACCCAGAAGATGCCTGGACTTTGATTTTTCCACACCTAAGGAATGACAACCCAGAATAGGGAAGAAACAGTGCATAACAGATACTACCAACACCATCATCCTGACAACAGGGCTTGATTGCACGTACCTTGAGCCACCCATGACATGGGACATGGTGGAGTTGGGCCTTTTCTTCTCTTTGTGTCACTCAGAAATGTTCTGAGATCCACGTTGGCTCAGTCACTAGGGATTATCAGGTTCCTGTGACTGCAGGATTGGTTCCACAGCTCTCCAAAGGCTCCACTGGGTGGGTTCTTCCTCCAGCAAAGTTCATAGAAAAGGACTGAATTAAGGAAAGAAAGAAAACATTGGATATAGATGGATTTAAAGATAGCAGAGACAGAGGAGATGGAGTGCGTGAGTTTCAGGAGCTGACAAAGAAAATGGACCATGGAGATCAAATTAGACCCCATTCCGGTGGCAAGACACCAAACCTGGACAGGGCTTTCCCGTCCTGAGACTCTCCCCATGGCTCATGGCTCTCCTGCCTCTATCCCAGGGGTATCCCAGTGTCCAAACACAGCTCCCATCNCCTGCACTGTCCCTCTGGGTGCACGATGCCGCTGTCTCCAGCCTTCCCCTTCCACAGCCCATGCCTCGACAGGGTGGGATCTTGGGATCCAGGAGGACAAGGTGGGCAGTTGGTCTTCACTGCATGATCCCTGGGTTCCCCATATCTTGTGGTGGCCCAGGGCTCCCGTGGCTACGTTGCCTGCAGAGCAGAGGACACCACAGGTCAGAGGTAAAGACCTCAGAGCATCCATTGGCCGGGAAGAGATGTCTCTCCTTCCACTTGCTGTGGGAACACTGTTCTTCCAGAGCAGCCCTCCCCAGTGCAAGGTGGAGAGACAATCCAACATGTGGTCAGGGCCAGGCAGCAGATGGGGTTTGACTTTGTTGGTGCAGGAACAAAAGCTCGGGAGCTCATGGATGTTCACTGATCCCTTCTTGGCCCTGGTGTCCTTCTGCTTTCAGAGATAGCTCCTTCCCAGGGCTTTCTGCCTCAGCTTCTGGCCAAGGTCCCTGCAGACTCCTGAGCAGCTCCTGCTCTCTGATCCCACTGCCTCACCCTCCCTGGTGGGTGAGACACGAGGGACGCAGCACAGAACCTCTGTTGTTTTGAAAATCCTCAAGGACAAAGAAAATCAGCTCTGTTCCCCTTCAAGGCCAAGTTGAGAAACCTGATCTGGTGGGAGGTGTCCAGGGCAGGAGGGTTGGAACAAGATGATCTTCAAGGTCCATTCCATCCTAAACCATTCTGTGAATCTATGATTTTATATGAGAGCTGCTCAAAGTCCCTCCTGTCCTTTGTTCTTCCTCTAGATCCTGGCTGCTCCCTGCCTCTCTTCCCCTCCCTGCATGGGAAATACACAAACAATAGGGATTTAGGCAACCTGTTGGATCTCCTTCAAGAGAAGAGAATCCTGCGAGTCCTTCAGAGAGAAGAAGAAGGACTCCCTGTCCTCTAGCAGAATAGCAACATTGATCAAAGCTTTTTAAAATGAAACCTGGATATATATATATGGAATGTCCTGTCCTGCTGTATGCTTGGTCTAGTGGGAGTTGTCCCTGCTCACAGCAGAGGGGTTTGGAATACAATAATCTCTTCCAATCCAAACCATTCTATTCTATAATTCTACAGTGCTCAGGCACCCATTCAATGCTGCAGAATTTGGAGTCTTCAGCATCTGAAAGTGCTTGGAATTTATCTATCATCACCTTCTTTCTAGTGTTAACTCTAATAAATCACACTTTAAATAATACTTGGCAGACTCTGAGTGTCTTTGTTACCAGGATGAACTAGAAGAGAAGATGGATGCAGAGCCCGAAGGGATTACTCATGTCTGTGCCCCTCTCTGTTAGATGCTGGGCAGAAGGAACCCTAATCCATGGAAATCCACCCCATTACCTCAAAAATAAACTGATATTATAGTCAGGGGTCCTGCAGCCAGGAGGATTAACCCCTGCTCACAGCTCGGGGTGAGCTCCAAGAGTGGTCCCAATATAGAATCAGAGAATCACAGAATGGTTAGAGCTGGAAAGGACATTAAAGATCATCCCCTTCCAACCTCCCTGCCACGGGCAGGGACACCTCCCACCACACCAGGTTGCTCCAAGCCCCATCCAGCCTGGCCTTGAACATCTCCAGGGATGGGGCAACCACAACTTCTCTGGGCAACCTGTTCCAGTGCCTCACCACCCTCACACCAAAGAACTTCTTCCTAAGATCTCATCTAAATCTCCCCTCTTCCAATTTAAAACCATTACCCCTTGTCCTATCACTACATTTCCTGACCAGGAGTCCCTCTCCAGCTCTCCTGGTGCTCCCTTGAGATCCTGGAAGGTTGCTTTAAGCTGCAATATATCCCAGGGCACAATCTGCAGCAGAAGACAATACTTGGAGGAAAATATCCTTTTGGGTTCCCATCAGCTTGAGGCTAGTGTACCCAGGGGACAAGGACTGCAGCCCCCCAGCTGTGCTGCCCCCCAAAACCTGTAGCATCTGAGCAGTATCAGCCCCCTAGGGCTGTGGTTGCCCCCAGTAGTGTCACCCTGCCACAGTGGGTAGAGGCTGGGTGGGTGCCCAGCTCGCTTTAGTGTCCCTCATGCTGGGGACTCACACGTCTGGGTTGCCTTCTCCTGCGAAAGCCACCAATATAGGTTGTCACCAAAGTGTCTCCTGACCCTGCACGAACCCAGAAGCACATCAGGGAGTCATGGAGAGTGTCAGGGATGCCACAAGCGAGCATGGCTGGAAGATCAAGCCACAGAGGGCGCAGCAATCCCACACTTTTAAATGGGAATGGCTTTTCCATGCAGGCAAAGCCAGGTCCCTGTGAAATAGCGCCTATTCCTCCTCCTGCCAGGCTCCTCTCCAGCACCTGCTGACAACTATATGAAGACCAGGAGCTGTTCTTGCCACCAAGAATAACCTACCATTAGTCTGGCTACCCCAGGGATGCTGAGAACTCTCTTCCATCACCAAGACCCTGCAAGCATTTAGGGATCCGATGCAATGAGGAGCGAGTCAACCCGAGCTTCAGGAATCACCTGGAAAGGAGAAAGCAAAGGCAAGGATTTGAGGTCAGAGGATGGGAGAGAGGATGGTTACATCAAGAAGTAAGGAAAAGAAAATGCTCCCTGTAGAACGTGGTGCATGCATCCATCTTTGCTTCGTTTTTTACCTCCTGGCCCTACCAGCCTTGTTATTGTGCTTGGCCCATAAATACACATCCCTTATGGTTCCAGTAATCCTAGAAAAAGCCCTGAGGGGGTTCTGAACCAGCCTGTGGCCCCTCTCATCCTGTGGTCTGCAGCTCAGGACGTCTGCTGTCACATCGTGCCACTTTTTCCACCCTTCACTAATACACGGGAGAGGCATAAATATTTCACTCCACACAGACAAAGTGCTAGGGACGTGGTTTCACGGTGGATTTGGCAAGTTAATGGATAGGGTTGAAGATCTTAAAGGGTTTTTCAAACCTAAATGATTCTACGATTCTACAATTCTTGTTCCTAATGTCTATATGAAAGTTTGGTAACACCAAAGACACACAGAAGTAAAACAAATTAGCCATAGTTGGTTATGAAAAAAAACCCCATGCAGTTACAATTTGGAACTTGATGATCTTCAAGGTCCCTTCCAACTTTAACCATTCTATGATTCTGTGATTCCATGAACTACATCAAGGAAAAACAAAGCTTCAGGCAGCTCAAGACAAGTTAAGATGAAGCAAGACTGGCAAACCCCATCCCTGAGATCCTACAAACCCAGCACCCTGGTCCTGGCAGTGACAAGGCTGCATTTACTGGGCTACAGCCCCCAAAATGGAGAAGGAGAAGCCCATCAGAGACCTTCATCAGGTCTGTGAATGCCTCGTGCTGAGTCCATGGTGACTCACCCAGCAGAGAAGGTGACGTGGTGGGGTTGGGTTGGAAGGGACCTTAAAGATCATCCAGATCCAATCCCCCTGCCATGGGCAGGGACACCTCCACTAGACCAGGTTGCTCAAAGCCCCATCCAACCTAGCCTTGAAAGGGAACAGAATTGATTTTCTCCATCTTTGACCATTATCAAAACAACAGGGGCTTTGTGCTGGGTCCTCGGTGTCTCACCCACCAGGGAGGGTGGGGCAGTGGGGTCAGAGAGCAGGAGCTGCTCAGGAGTCTGCAGGGACCTTGGCCAGAAGGCGAGGCAGAAAGCCCTGGGAAGGAGCAATCTCTGAAATCGGAAGGAAACCAGGGCCAAGAAGGGAGCAGTGAACATCCATGAACCCCCAGAGCTTTCGGTCCTGCACCAAGAAGGTCAAACCCAATCTGCTGCTTGGCCGTGACCAGATCTTGGATTATCTCCTCCTTGCACTGGGGAGGGCTGCTCTGGAAGAACAGCGTTCCCACAGCAAGCGGAAGGAGAGACATCTCTTCCCGGCCAATGGAGGCTCTGAGGTCTTTACCTCTGACCTGTGGCGTGCTGTGCTCTGCAGGCAACGCATCCACGAAAGCCCTGTGCCACCACCAGTGTGGGGCATCCAGGGATCATGCAGTGAAGACCAACTGCCCACCTTGTCCTCCTGGATCCCAAGATCCCANTTAGGGCCCTGCCATCCCCAGGCTCTACAGAGAGGGACGTTGGATGGGTTTAGCTGGGACTGGGTGCTCTGCAGGGAGGGGATGTGGTGGAACCAGGTGGGAGCTGTGTTTGGACACTGCTCCATGGGGAACCCCTGGGACAGAGGCAGGAGACCCAGGGGCCATGGGTGAGTCTCAGGAGGGGAAAGCCCTGTCCAGGTTTGGTGTCTCACCACCGGAATGGGGACGGGGTCTAAATTAATCCTTCAGCAGTTAATTTGATCTCTGCTTTCCCATCTCACTGTCAGGTCCTGAATCTCCTCCACCCCATCTCCTCGGTCTTTACTATTTTTAAAGCTATCTATTTCCGCTGGTCTCTCTTGCTTTGGTGCAACCTTTTCCATACTCTTCACTGACACTCACAGCCCAGAAAGTCCTCCTAAATAGAATTGTTCTCCCAAGGGTAGGAATCAGCTCAGCCAAGGATCAGAGAAAGCCCTGGGGCAGCAGCACAGGGATCGTGCTGTTTCTTGTGGGTTTGTGGCACTTTTTGAAGTATGGGAATCTGTCAGCCACGGCCGGACACAGCCCAAACTGTATTCCCAGTGCAGGATTCAGGGCGTGGGACTGGGGCTGGGACAAGGAAGAGAAACCCTGGTGGCCTCCAAGGCTGGGGGAGGCTTTTGCCTTGATCCCACCCCAGAGGACAGTGGTGGTGTCAGCCCAGGGGTGACATGAAGACACACAATTTTCTGTTTATCTGAAGCACAACAGCTGAGGTTCTCCAGCTACTGGGAAAATGCTTGTGATAAGGTCCTAGAGGACCTGCTGGAGAATCATACAATGGTTTGGAAGGGACCTTAAAGACCACCTGGTCCAATCCCCTGCCACGATCAGGGACATCTCCCACTAGACCAAGTTGCTCAAAGCCCCATCCAACCTGGCCTTGAACACCTCCAGGGATGGGGCAGCCACAGCTTCTCTGGGCAACCTGGGCCAGTGTCTCACCACCCTCACAGCAAAGAACTTCTTCCTAATATCTAGTCTAAATCTAACCTCTTTCAGTTTAAAACCATCACCCCTCATCTTATGCTCCACTCCCTGATCAAGAGTCCCTTCCCAGCTTTGCTGGAGCCCCTTTAGGGACTGGAAGGGGCTCCAAGGTCTCCCTGGAGCCTTCTTTCTCTTCTCCAGGCTGAACCCCCACAACTCTCTCAGCTTGTCCTCACAGTAGAAGGGCACCAGCCCTCCCAGCATCTCCATGGCCTCCTCTGGCCCTGCTCCAACAGGCCAATGTCCTCCTGGTGCTGAGGACTCCAAAGCTGGTGCCGTGATGTCTAGTCCTTCTTTGAAATCTCATGTCCATGAGGATTTATTTGCACCAACTCTACATCAGCCCTGTGATGCCCAAGATGGTTCCTGCAGGGTTTTTTGAGTATTTCTCCACCCTGCTTCCTGGTGGCCCTTCATCACCCCTTCCACGCAGTGACCACAGACCTTCCCACAAACACTGGCTGGTCCTGCCATCAGGAAAGCTTGAGGCAGCAAGAAATCACTTGATTCAAAGGTACGTGGTGACTCGGTGGCAGAGCCCAGAGCAGATTCATTATGCATCCCACATCTTAAGAACTTGCCTCCAGCAAGATCCAATTATTCTATCAGCCGGAATTAGGGAGAAAATCATTGTTAAATAGTTAATTCACCAAGACAGGCGCTGACACAATGACTGAAGAGGTTTCTGAATTCGGGGTGTGTTTGAAAAATGAAGACAAAAATGGGGGGGGGAAACCAACTTAGCAGTTTGTTTCGATGCCTTTAATTTGGTTTAATTTTCTTTGTCTGAAAATGGCATTTGAGACTACACGAAGCCCTTTTTTTCACTTGAGAAGAATAGTGAAGCAGAAGAAGAAACAAAATGTTTCCTTCAAATTAAGTGTCGTGGAATTCTCTTTTGGCTAGAAAATTGCCACTTCTGACTTCATTTGTCCAAAATGAACAATGAATTTGATCTCCTGGAGTGACCTTTGAGACAAAAACTCCACTCCTTCCAAAGCTATACCTGTAACGTCGGAGAGGTTTTGTGCATCTCCTCCACCATCAACAGAGCCTGATTTCTAGCAGATAATTTTTCCCACCATGGGCATATGGGAAATATCTGAGGCTTTGTTTTGAAAGACACATGAGTTGTGCAGGGTCATGATGATCTAGAGATAACTTCCACCACCACTGAGGCCACTAAAATTTACTGCACTGAGGTGTCTCCCTGGTTTGCAGAGGACAGAGGAGAGAATAACTTTGTCCATACTCAGCATTCAATATCTGCCAACCTCTGTCTGCTCATCACTCATCAGACTCTTGCTCCAGACCAATGAGTAGCTCCTGGAAGCCCCAACATGGGTTCAGCTTTCTGCATGCCGAGAGATGGGGCTGATCCAGCAGACCTAATTTTGTGACCTTGGTGGCAACATTGGTGACTTCTCAGACACATGGATGCTGCAGACATCAGTTTGTTTTAATGAGGTTAGGTTAAGAGCTTTCCACCACTGTGGCAAGAGTAGACTGGAAATGTGAACCACCAGCTCTTGGGCACTGTTCTTTCAGCCTCTTCTTCTTCTGCATCCACATGTTTACCCTTCTCTCCATGTGAGATCCAAGCCTGCTTCTTTGTAAAGTGCCTCCTGATTGCTCTCTCAGTTCTCTATGGTGGCCACCAAATGAATCATAGAATCATAGAATGGTTAGAGTTGGAAGAGACCTTCAAGATCATC
>VXBW01007402.1:0-17328 GCA_013400375.1 Thinocorus orbignyianus
GTGCTATAACGCAATCCCTGTTGTGTCTTTGGGAGCACTGGATTCAGACACAGTGCTAGGAAAAATAAGCTATTAACTAAGAAATTTCTTTCTTGGCTTCACCTTTGAAGGACATCATGTCCAGGAACACTTTATACACAATTGGGAGAGCAGTGGAAAGTGTGGGGAGGCTCTGGCAGCTGTGTGGCAGTTACATGTGTTTCTGTAAACTCAGTGCTGTGGTACGATGATTATTTTTGATATGTTTGTTTGCTACTTAATTTCTTCAAGGGTAGGATTTGGGAAACATAATTTAATCCATATTTTCAGAACGTGGAAAATATCCAAAGCATTATGATACAAACAGCCTAACATCCTGTGACTTAACTGCCTTTTTTTATTATTATTTTTTGTCCAGAGAGGATAGGAATACCGTATCAGCCGGCCAACTCCTGTGCTGCGTCACAACATAAAGAGGATTACACATACAGATTACAGCTCTTAGTGTACCACAGAAATATGTAACGCCAGCAGTTTATATCAGAATTAGAACTGCTGTTGAGGAACCTTGTGAATAATTCTGTGGCTATCACAGGGGTCGTGTTCACAACCACCAGGACACAACGTGGAGAGGAAGTCCATGAAGTGCCTGGCTGCCTGGACGTGTGTATTGCTGACCTGGCAAAGGCAGCAGCAATAGTGCATGATGTCACTCCTTATCTCTGGGGCCTTTGTGATAATCCACTGCTGCAGTTGCTGTGGGATCCGGACATATGGTTAAGACCCATAAAGGCAACAGTCCATAAGGTCAACGGACATATGTCTGACAGGCCAAAAAGTTAATACGTGGAAAAGTCTGTAAACTAGGAATCTGGAAATACGTATCTGGTGTACTGAAGAAGGAAGAAAGGCTCTTTTAGAAAGGCTGCTGAGGAACTTATTTCAAAAAATATTTTTGTATGATTTTTTCAAATGCAGAGCAAAGTTTATGTGGAATTCTTCAGCTGAGTAAATGTCACTAAAACAACAACACAACTTGAATCTTCTAAAAAAATGAGGGAGGGCTAGATACCATTTGTATATCAGTAGGACTTTTACTGTTCTATAGACCAGTGAATACTTAGGCTGCTTCCAGCTTTCTGACTTACTGTCTTCTGGATACTCCAAAGCATTTACAAGCACACGATGAAAACATCTATATCCAGAATTGTGGAGGCTACTGTGTAAAGTGGGAATGTCCACACCAGCATTAGATATTACTTCAGAAAACTTAATTCTGCCACTCTGTTTCAGTGCTCAAAATATATTTTTAAACTAGAGGCAAGTTGTTAAACCGGGAGGTTGTTAAATAATACTGGAATCTGATTAATGGTTGGTTGTGCAGTTACAGGCTCTGTTTGCAGTAAGCAGGTAGAGCTGGCAAAAGTTACTGGGTTTCTACTGCTGGCAAGTGTGCTGGCTTCATTTGGAAATAACACTAGAAAATGTTAAAGATGCTGTATTACAATACTAACAAGGTTTCTAAGAAGACTGTGCCTGCTTACTTGCATTTGACTTCTTGCAGAGCAATGGAGTCCTGATTCGCAAACTATGCTACTTTTCCCACTGTCAGCACATATTTCTATTTGAGTGCACTGTCCAACAGTGGTGAAATCTTCCAGCTGGATCTTCTTTACGTTCCCTTTAGTTCCCTTTTGTTGTCCTTGTAACTCCTCTGTCATCTTCTTACCTGCAGAAGTCTGCAACCAATCTTATCACTTGGACTAAGAATAGAAACAGATAACCTTGAAATGACTCCTCAGCCCTTTAAGAGTACAATTCAAAACCAAAAGCTTTTTTCTTTTAAAAATTTGTACTGATTTTTCTGCAGTTTACCCCTTGGGTATAGCCCCTAACTTTTCTGTCCACCATCACTTCCTTTTTTGCTTCTTTTTTAAACTGCTTCCTCTCTTTTTTCCTTTGCAGACTGTACAAGCCATTAATGCCAATGTTTTCTTTGTGTTTTCTGCTGTCTGTATCTTGCTAACTTGCCCTCTTCCTATGTCAGTGCCACTAATTCCTCTTTCTCTCTCCATTTTTTCACTAAATTAGAATTTTGTATGATTTCTTCAATATATACCTCATATTGACTTTGGTAACTGTATTCAGTATGGAGTGTTTTCTCCTTACAGGTGATAGAGAGGGCAAAGCATGGTAATCACAGGCAGCTAGAGCTTTGTGGCTGAGGAGGGGTTTACCAAAGTGGCTGACAGAAGGCTCTGCACTGTACTCTGCTTGTTTCGTAGTTACCAGAGCTCTTCCCCACTGTCCGCATCTGCACTTGTTACTGGGAGCAGGGGTCAGGGCCAGCTCTGATGCCCAGCACGGATGCCATCCCAAAGGTCGTATTTGACAGGCTGCAAGTTACTGCTGTCAGCAATGGACACGTGGGTAGAAGTTATGAAGAGTCAGAAAGGGCACAGAGTGCTGTCCCAGGAGACTTAGGCTTTGTTTCTATTTTCCACATTGGTGTGTAGTCTCCAGTTGTTCTCTTGAGCAAATATTCCGGCTAGGACTGTGTCCACTCTGGATAACACAGCAAATTTGTCCCCAGAGATCCTTCAAGGGTAAGTTATTTTCTGAGCATTTTAGTGAGGAACAAAATGAAGCAGAATGGCCTTCCTGGAAAATGGAAAACCACTTTACATGCATACTGTTTAAAATAAAACGGCACTGCAAGTTACGCTTTCCCTGTGTTTTGTTCTACATGGTATCCTAATCTTAGATGCAGTGCTGCCTTTAAAAGAAAGCACACTAGTAGCAGCTCTTGCACGTGTTTTTCTACGCATTTGGTCTAACAAATTCTCTGTTCCCAAAACATTTAAAAATCTTTTCTTGCATCTGTACTTCCTTCATCACACAAATGCCCTCCTGCTGGTGCAGTTGCAGCTAATTCCCTCTGAATAATGCTGCTATACTCAGGAATATTGGCACGACACACAAGCTAATAGGCTATCCGTATTCTTGGCTTCACAGAAACACAAGGAGTTTTACAGCTGCTGCTGTTGGCATAATTCCTGCGAAGTGAACATTGTATTTGAATTCTGTGAGGGTTTTTAATGGGACTTGTTTCAGGACTTCATACTTGGTTTCTGACCGAAGTTGTACTTGCACTACAGGTAGACAGTGGGGAGAGAGAAGTGATAAAAAAGGCGTTATCTGAAATTTTCTGCTGGAAAGAAATATCTTGGTTTTGGTGTTTGTGTCCATAAATAGTGATGCCCTTGGGACTCAGCACTATTTTCACTGACTTCACTGCAGGGAATTACTACAAAATTTCAAGGAACGTATGTGAAACAAGTGTGTTTACACAAAACAGGATGGTAACTTTCTTAAACCTGCAACAAATGCAAATTTTACCTTGTTCCTAATCTAGTGTGAATCTTAATTATATCAAAAAACCATAGGTCATGTTTCTAGTAAAAGAAAAGTCAAAATAAAAAATAAATAAAATAGTATTTCATGTGGTTCATTTATGTCTTGCTTCTTACTTTTCTCTTTGATTATAAATTAAATACTGTGCTGGATCTTGTTTTAAAATAATCCTTTGGAAAAGAAACAGAATTATTCCATCTGGTATATTGCAAGCACTTTAGAAAAAGTGGTGCAAATTGTGATGTTTCTCAAAAAAACTATGTAAATTGCACATAAGCATGTACACATGCAAATGCTTGCTCCCATCCCAAATAAGCATATTCAGCACCCCAGCTGTCAGTGTGACAATGGCTAAAACTCACGTTAAACAAGGATATTCATTTTAAAAAGTGGTGTGGTCTTGTTAAACTGTTCTGTCCTACCCCTATGCTTCATAGTGGCACTTATCTCCAGAATTTTCCTCTGCTCTCTTGTCTGGATTCTCTTGTAGAAGAAAATAAATTAATCTTCACTTCTTCCCTCAAAGGTGAGTTGGGGAAATAACAATGACCTTCCAAACCCACGGGAGGGCCAGGTCTCTGCATTAGCATTATCCTATCTAGAAGCAGTATAAGGCAGAACCAAAGTTAAACCTGCTCAAAATTATGTCTTTTGCTTCCTGGTCCAGTAATCCTGCTAGGCACTGGTGGTGACTGGTGTTCGTGCAGGATCACTGTAAGTAAGGGAGCCTTACAGCTTTCTCCTCTACCTGTGTAGCCGGGAGAATTCCTGTGCATTTACACATGAGGCAGAAACTCAGAATCCCTCGGTGCATTTCTTAGTTTTTGCTGCGTGGGTCAGATTTTCATGTGATGTTGTTGCTGTAGTCTGCATTTCCAGTAATAAAGGGGGGGAAAAAAAAAAAAAGAAAAAAAAAAGAAAGAAAAAAGAAACAGAATCATTTGCTCTGGCAGGGGAACAGGAAGACGACAGAAACAATACTGAATTTGCACTGCTCACAGCAGAATGTAGCAGCAATATTCACAAACATTCACACCCAAGTGGCTGTAGCATTTGTTTTCACCTTTGGCTTCCCTCAATTGTTGCAAGGGATCTCTCCTGGAATTTCCATTATCCACTTATCCTCTACACTTGGATTGCCTGTCAGCTGCTGCCGCCTCCATAGTATGTTTAAGAGAGAAGTTTGACACTTGAACTAGTAGCTATGGTTGCAGGCAATCTGCTTTGTTCTTGGTCTAAAGGAGCCACAAATTAAGATAGCTTTGCAGCATCTGGGTAAGCGTTGCCTTTCCCTTATATGGAACATCTATCTTTACTGTGACCACATTTACTGGTTGCTGAACACATTGCAAATTTGCATAGATTAGGTGAGTCAAGAGAAGACAAATTATACTTTCTGTTTTGGGAAGATCTTTTACTTTCCTCATCTGCTCGAGGATTACTGTCTTATGGTTTGCACCTCTCTCTTTTCCCTACCATACAGATGCTTTATTTTTACGCAAATTAATATATTGAAACAATTCTGCTCATGCATGTTTCCCTATAGCAAAGAGGGCAACTGGGTCCACGTGTTTCTAACTTTTAAGATCTGTCTAAATCCAAGTATGGGGTTTGCATCACTGAGAAGAACAAACTGGAATAGTAGTAAAGTGTCATAAAATACTTCTGTGATGTGCTTAAAATTGGTACCAATGAGGAAGGAATTAGGTACACCATTTTGATCTTTGATTGAAAGGAGCATGGATGGTCTGTTAACTGTGTGTTACACCGTACAGTCCAGTGAGCAAATAGTTTTGCTCCTTGCATCATTACAGGATGTGAAAGATTTTATTGAACCAGAACAGATTTAAAAAAACAAACAAACAAACAAACAAACAAACAGAAAAAAGGGTATGTGCCATCTTTGATTTATATTGCACCCAGTACTCTAAAGAGAATAAAGCATTGGTTTAAATGATAAGGAACAGAAAATACCCATTTTTGGCGAGGGGGCAGAGGACATCCTCTGAGCATGCTTTGATAGCAGACTGATGTGAACCATGAATTTCACTAAGCATTTCTTCTCTCCTGACATTCAGCAGCCCTTGAATCTACAGCCCCTCATGCCTTTTGCTGGGAGAAAGTAACTAGAAGATGGATACTTTAAAATTTTTCTTGTTTTCTTATACTTGCTGATATTTCTATTGTCCTGTCCTCATCTTAAAATTAATGATATACACTACATAAACAAGAATTATAGCCAGCTGAAGCCTCAGAAGCTGTGCTGATATGGGAGGTGGGAAACAGTATTTTGGTGAATTCAGACTTAGAAATCTATGTACCATTCATAGTAGAATTTGGCTTCCAACAGACATGTAGTAATGAATTCAGCTACAGCCATCAAACTATCTGACTTGACAAGCCTAATTCTGTATTTGGTCTTTTGTGTTGGTCTGATCACTCAAGTCTTGGATACCAAGTCTGGATTTCTGTAGTCTGTTTTTTCAAAGGTCTTCTTCCTGTGAGCAATGCATATGGTACCCTTAGGAGTAGAGTGGTCTCCATTTTATAGTCAAGATAATAATCTTGATAAGAATCATTCATAAAGTCATCATTGTATTTCATGCTGGTACGAAGCTTAATCTGGAGAGACTTGGGATAATGGACTCGTCATTTCCATACCTACCTTGTTATCCCTAATTTGAATTGCAGCCATTAGTTAAGTCTTAGACAATATAAAAACTGAAATGACATCAACCGATCTTATGGAACACTGTGCATCAAAATGTGCCATGAAGATAATTCATTAGATTTTACAGGATAGCAAAACTGTGTGTTTATGTGCGCAATCTGCTGAAGCTGAAAAAACAACTGCTTGATGAGTGTTTCTTCCTTTGTACCAGACTACCCACTGAGCTGGTAATTATTCTTGCTTTTTATCTAATCATTATAAGACAGAAAACGATCTTTTTTCCTGCTTTCCTCCTTCACAAATCACACATAAGAAAGTCTCTGTATTCTGAATCCATTTTTAATTTCCCCCTATCCTTCACAATTAATTTTAAATGTTTTAAATTATATATACAGTAATTAATGCTCTTCAAAAAATATCAGTGAGACAGTTGTACTGATCTCCTATCCCATTCTCACAGACACAGGTCTGAGCAGAAATCCCTGGAAGGTACAGAAAAATCATGTGTATTCAATCAAAGTGTGTCAGAATATTCAGAAATTCATTAAAGAAGAAATAGCTAATCCCCGACTTCCCTCAAATGAAACAAGTTGATTAAACAAATAGTACTGAAAAGCAATAATGACAATTTATTTTGGATTCGTAACTGTGAGGCATTTAATAAAATAAAATTTTATAATCACAAAGCTTGAATTTCAAAAGATCCTAAATCCTATCGAGAGACTAAAATCCCATCGAGAGACTAAAATCCCTTTTAGAGAAACTAAATCACATTGAATTTCCCTTTTAAAATTGTATTTCTGGAGTCATTCATTATCTATTTATAAATCATCTTGATTATATAAACTTAATGTAACTTTATAGTACAATATGTGTACCTGAATGAAATGAATGTATTAAAAATTCTTCAAAACAAAAGCTTTTTATCTATACAGAGCTCAGTATTACCAGGACGCCCAAGTTCATTACACAAACATAGTAACAACAGCGGTAGCACCATTAATATTGTATTCCATGAGGTAAATTGTATTTCTATAAAATTGTATATCTTGTTTTTTTTGTAAAGTATCATATACTGCAAATATAAAATGTATTAGACGGAGGCTTTAGTAGTTGTAGTAGCACTTGTAGCTATAGTTTTATATATTCCTGTGTGTATATTAGAATTAGAATACAACAGATTATCATTCCATTTAAATGACAAAATGCATGTGTACCAGAAAACAACACAGGTCGATTAAAAAAACAACTCAGAAGAAAAATTAGCTGAACAAAGTTCATAATATTGGGAATTCAAGTGATCCTGTTTTGAAAACATTTATTCAAGATTTTGTCTTAGATGTCATTGCTTGTAGAATGTATTTATTTTCAGTTTCTCCTTGTAGTAAAACCAGAATGGTATAAAAGACCTGTGGACTATTAAGAACCTGATAACAGTCAATACAGAGAGGTGAAAGGAGAGAAAGAAAAATGTTCAGGTGAAAAAGGAGAATGGGAGGGGAAAAAAAGGGGAGTGAGAAAAAGCAAAAAAGGGAGAGTTAGAATGACAGATGTGTAGTAAAGGAAAAAAAAGCAAAGCCAGGCTACCAGGATAAAGATTTCTGTCTGAAGTAGCTTCAGAATTATTTCAGTCAGTAGTGTATTATCCTTCTTATTTAGTCCTTTTCTTAGGCACTTATTGAAATACTGCAGATTGTTACTGCCAGGATTTTAAAACATCTCTCAGGTTTGTCCTAGAGGTTTATGTTTTACTAGGAACTGGTCATTATTCCTTCCACAGAAAATTAGTATTTTTCTGTAACTCACACAAAAATCTTACAGTTATCAAATTTAATTTATCCTATTTAAATTGTGTATGGAAGATACTGAAAAAGCATTTTCAAAGTCTGTTAATAACACCTAATATTAATAATTTCCTTGATGCATCTAAATTAAAAATAAATCAATAAATATCAGAATGGCAGTCACTGGTTTTAAAGTAGAATTAGGAACATTTTGTGACATAGTACATCTAAAATATATACCAAACCTGAACAACAGACTTTAAAGCCAAAATGAAATGACTCGAGTAGAAATGCTGAGAAGCAACAAAGCAACCAGCATCCAGAAAGGAACCCAGGGAAACCACATGGCTTTAGAAAAAGAGAAAACAAACTGGGTAATGGAAGGCATGCTGTGCGGAACAAGCAAATACAAACAGCATACAATAATGTAGAGAAATGACTGAAATAGGATATGAAGTACAAGAAAAGGATTAATGAGGCAGACAGGAAAATGGGCTCCTGAAGTGCCTAATAATAATAATGAAAGGGAAGAAGGAAATGGAAGAGCAGTATGACTAAAGCAAAGGTGTTGCACAAAGCCCATCATTCCATTCCACTGTTTTCGCTTTGACACTTCTTTAAAACAAGCAGGGTTTTGCCTAGTAGCCTAATCCTAGATGTAAGGCTAAGAAAGCAAGGAAAATCTTTGCTCCCACATACCCTTCCTTGAAGGGAATCCAAGGGGAATGTTGAACTTTCATTCTGAGAGCACCCACTTTGCAGAATTGTAGTGTTCTTTTATAGGCATCTTTTAAACTGGTTTCTATTGACAATGCTGTGTCACAGTATCTGTTTGACAAGAGAGAAGGTTAAGAAGGAGAATGTAGAATGTATTAAAGAGGCAGACCACAGTGCTGTTGGAAGAAGCAGAGAATGCTGCTGGTCTGTTTTCAGCAGTGGTTTCATTCCAAGCTGGCTCCTGATAAAATGGTGTAAAACGTATTTCTCACCAGCCCAGACTGCAGAAAAATCTGCAAACTCTAAAGGAAATCATCAGGCTGCAACTGAATAATGACTGTACACGGTGTAAAGAAGTGACCAAATAGATCCTTAAAGTTTACAAGTTGTTGTTACAAAAATAACAACATATAAATAATCCGATTAATTACAGAAATTTCAATGACTTTAAGAGACCTAGAAGATCTAGGGCAAGAATTTTGGTGAAAAAGTAAGAATTTCAGTCAATCATGAAAGGGGAACTGAATCCAATTAAAATTTTACTCTTAAGTCCCCATTTCTATAGCCCAAATAGAAGATTTTATCCAGATTTTTCTAAACAAAATTCTAATTTTTTTAAACTATTCCATGAATAAATGCTTTAGAATAACGGTGTTAGAACTGGTAGCAGTATAGATCGGCTGAGCCTATGTTTATTAGCATATTGATGTAGACCAATAAAAATGCCAGCACCTTGTAATTTGTTTGTTTTAAAGAGGTACCTAGCATGAACAGCTAGCAAGAAAATGAAGATGTGAGAACTAGTAAAACAGACAATAAAATCCTGAAGACAGCGAGGAAAGAAAGAGGAATCCTTTGTTTTATCACAGTTTTGCCACTCTGAAGGTTACTCTGAAGGAAAAGCAAAACAGATGTGTCAGATTAGATGAGCATTTCAGAAGGCTAAAAAGCTGTCTGAAAAAGAAAAGAGTCGAGGTGAAGGCATCTGCTGCAGAGGTAAAAGCAGCTATTCAGGCATGGTCTGAAGACAAAAGCCTGCGTCTAAGGAAGGGGAAGAGCATTTTGATAGCTGGAGAGTATAGAGTTCCCACCAGACACCACCTGTGGATGGAAGAAGTGGAACTGCCTTCATAAGTCACCAGCTTTCGCAGAACCACAGGACTTTATTTTTCTTACTGCATAACCGTTTTAGCATCACCTTTTACCCAGCCATCTCCTAAGTACTTGAGACACAATGTATGGTCTGGACTGGTCACTGTCAGTAGTTGAGAAAAGAATTCAACCTTGTTTTCTTTTAAAAAGTGTAACTATGCAGAAGCCACAGTGGGAATGGTTTGTTTCAACTGCAGGAGTAATCTGCAGGTATCATCTTGTAACTGCACACGCAAATAGGTCATTACATCAAACTGTTATCACAGAAGTACTAGATGTGCCGCTATCATGGTTGTACCAAACCTGACTAACATAACAATGAAGCCCCCAAAAAGCAGTAGGAGTCTGTGTTGCCACTAGCAAAGCCAATGAAAACAGAAAATGCTGGAATGGAAAAGCTATTCATTAATTAGAAGTGTTTGTAGAACTAATTTAATGTTTAAATTTCTATCCCTTTATTTTAATTCTAGTTGCTTGCTATTAATGGAGATTAAATTAATTTATAATATTCATAACAATCTTTGAGGAACCTTTCATTCAACTTAACCAATTCTGTCACATTCCTGTTTGGTTTTTTTCCTCATTTTTGGGGGGGTAGGTGGGTAATGCAACATTTTTTGCTAATATCAAACACTCCAAATGCTTTGTTACTTCAAGTAGGCACTATGTATCACTCGGCTGTTCAGTTTATAATGCAGGCTCATTACCATACTCATTATTGTGAATTATAGAAGTTGCCTGGCTGGCCTTCATTAACCATCTGGCACTTAAACACTGATTTGTGTTTATATATAACATTAATTTTACAAAAGCACCTGAACTTCCCCTGGAAACACAGATTGAATCTGTTTATCACTATTTTTGCAAGACCTCAATGATTGTTCCAAACCATCTTTTTTTTTACAAACATGGATGACATCAGACAATTGAATGCATGCAATAGCACAGAGAACTTTTCCACCTTCTTCTGCTGCCTATTCAGTAAAGTGGCTGTTTTCTCTGTCTTAGCCAGCAGCTGATTTAACGAAGCCTTGACCAGGATCAGCTTTTCAGACCATGCTTTTCACAAAACAGTGGTTTTGGGCCCAACACTTTTCAACTTGGCTTTAGTGCTTTAGATAAGTTTCCAAATTTATTCTATGGATTGTTTCTGAAACATTCAGGAATGTATCTTTTAAAAGAACATTATTTTAATAATTCCATTCTAGTGCCCACAAAGCACTAGAATCTAGCCTTAAAGGATCTAAAGGAGAAGTAATGCATATTGGATATAGCTCCTTTTTCCTTTTGGATTCTGTAAAATTGATTTTCTTTCTGGGTCTTGATCATTCACAGTCTTCAGTGGAAACAAAATAATTTGTAATTACTTCACTATCATTATCAAACATATTAAATCAAAAAAATTTCCAAACACCCATTTTAAAACATTGGAACGATATGTTATAAATATTGTCTTATGTTAACAGCTTGAAAATTTCTGTAATGTCAGAATCACTCTCTCGAGAAATGTATAAACCTCAAATTACAATGCCTGTAATCTTCAGCAAAATCTCCGTCTTTATCAGTTGTATATTTCTTTGAATTATTCACCTGAGCCTAGAGACTAGTACTTTTTCATAAGCTTTTCCATCTGAATAGTTCCTTTATTTAACTCACAGCCTTGTGCTCCTGTGTCATTAAGAAAACTCACCCTACCATTGACAATGCCTGTAGTCCCCCTAGGCCAACAAGGCTCCATGTGATGAAAATCGGGGATGAATCACTCCTTGTTGAAGATTTCTACAGAAGACCACTCTGTGCAGGTTCTGAGTGACCAAGAAAAGTCACCGATCCATTTAACCCCTCTGCAACACTGGCTGGTGAACTGAGGTACCAGAGGTCTGTGGTAAAGATTTATAAACCTAGAGCAGAACTTAGTGTGTGGGGGGGTATCTTGATCTACAACCAGGATTTTGAAAGGCAGTCCTAACTTGCTACCTGACCCTATAAAGGTGATGTGCCTGTGCTGCCGTTGGAAGAACAATTCAGGACAAATCCTATGAGCCTGTTTCAAAGCACTCATGTTGTTTTGAAATGAGCTATGGTGTTTCCTTCTGTTTTCATATTCAGCTCTGATCTCCCCCTCAAAAGATATAAACACACATTTTATGCCTGTCTTAAGAGTTTGTTGTCTATAAACTACTGTGGTTAGCAGAGTAGGTGGGTGGGAAAGCTGCTTAAGTTTTGGTATTGCACAGCAGAAAGCAAGAGAGGACTTGTGCCATCTTGTGAAATAGGTAATTGGTGGTCTTAGATAGTAGCATGTCTTCAGGTGTTTTCTTTCAACATGTTTTTTATCATGCTCCATATATTGTCACAGGTGAACACATAGAGTAAACTTTCCATGACACACATTCTTCTCTTCCTGGGGCCATGCTTAATGAAAAGCAGTCACATACTAAGAGCTTTTAAAGAAGGACTTTTGGCCTGTTCAGGATCTGATCCTAGCAGAAGATGAAATCTCTAAGGGACAGGATTGTGTTTACTTTGGTGACCTCCGCAAACCCTGTGGACCAACTCTGGTTGGTACCCCCACCAGTGTATTGTCTGCGTGTCCCATGTGCCGTTCAAGACATTCATGCATAATGTTAAGTGGATTCTGTCCTCTGTTCCTGTGTCAAGCAGCTAACCCAGCTTTTACTTGGCTGCATTACTAGCAGTAAAGGGCTTTCTTCTTCCCGTCCGCAAACCTTTTCTCCCTCATACCTGTTTTTAGAGCAGAATGCTGTCCTACAGCAAGAGCGAGTATGAAGCTACCAGCATAATAGCTCAGTTATAATGCTGTGTCAAAAAGCAGGAGCACAATAATACATCTAGACTTGGTATGGGTGGAAATTGGGTAAATTCTGTGTTGTCCAGATTTAAAGCAGATAAACTCCACTCCCTTGTCTTTCCCCTAAGCTATGCTCTCAAGTAGATATATCAACCATTATTCTACTGTGAACGTGCAATTTATCTAGAAAGTTCCTGATTATTTTGGCCTGGGCCTACAATTTAAATGAAATAGATATTCGAATATAAGGCTGATGTAGCCAGGCTATCAGTGAGGCTGACAGTAAACTAATCTTAATATAATTAAATTGTATACTGCAGATGCCCTTTAAAAGCTTCCTTTTAAATTGAATTACCATTGAGATGCCATAGTGATCTCAGCAGGTATGCCCTATTAACTAGGATTAGGACCGTTATGCGAGTATCATTATGCAAACATAAATGATAAGACCTGTGAGAATCTGTGAGCAAACCCTTCCTCTTTTGACACTTGGTACAGCTATCTAGGACTCTGACCATCTCAGCAAGGTATAATAATCACCATGGTCACCAAAACTGACTAGGAGTTCGTTCCTAATAAGCACAGAAGGGAGAAAGCATTCTACAAAATGTGTGCAAGCCAGTTTAAACCTTGAGAATAAACCTCTACATGTTGTCCAGACATCGGATTTACAAAATCCAAGCCTTACTCTTTAATTTTCTCTTTCTAATAAAATAAAGCAAATACTCTAGAAAGAATTTCTTGGTGCAGACACCTCCCGCCCCTGAGGCATTTTCTGCATTGCTTCTGTCTTGCACTCTGTGGTGCAAATTCCCTCGGAGGCTGTTGAACCGGAGCGACGCTGATGCTGACCCCAGATGGAGGGGGCCAGCACCCCGAGGGGCTGCCAGTGAGATACCCCTTCCTGGCTCTGCTCTTACACCCTGCTCTAGCAGCCTGCTTCTGGCCCCCATTAGAGGTGCCTTGGTCCCTTAGGGTTTGTTTTTTATGTTCTTCTGCTCTTTCTCTATGCCTGAGAGAATTAGCCTTGTTCCTTATTTAAATAATATTTTTTAACTAATGATTTCACTACCTCCTTCCTCATTTGGAGTTCCCACTTACTAAATTCTACTGACAGTGAGAACAGCAGAAATAGCATGCTTTCTGGATTAATTGTTTGTATGGCAATTATCCTGTTTAAAATAATGCTGTATATGACCAGTTCACTGCAACAGACAGTAAATTTCCATTCATAAAAACACGTTTTTTTGAAAAAGTTTCATTATTTGTTAGCTCTGGTTCTGCCTTCAGATTCTCAGAAGTCAACACTTCAAATATAGGATTTCGGCTCTTTGCAGTGCTAATTCATACAATTAAGCTTAGAGGCTAATAGGTCTTCAAATTGTGATGGGATCAATTAGCTATGCTATTCATTTGGTTAAATTGCCAGAATGATAAAAGCACAGTGATAGAAAATTGTTTGCTTAAATGAAACTGTGTTTTTCCATCTTGTATCATTATCATCAACAGTAGTGCTAGTTGTGAAGTCGAAGGAGTAAATGTTGTAGGAGTAGGTGTATTTAAGAACAATAGAAAAATCGGCTTGTATGTAATCAATGCGTAGCGGTGTGCTTTCAAACCAGCACGCACGCTAACCTGTAATGAGGGTTTCCACAACGTTGTCTGTTACCTCCTGTTTCTCCTAAGCCAAATCTCATTTCTTCTTAAATCTTCTGAAATAGAGTATGAATTTTCATATAATCAGGACAAAACAATTATTAATTTAAGCATCTTTGAAACATGAATTGCCATTTAGAGTAACTAAAGTGTTTTCCAAAGAATTAAGCCCCTAATGTAGGCATATACAGAACTTTCAATTACATTTTATAGTATCCATTGCAAACCGTTTTGTTCTACCAGAAAATCACATTCATTTCTGAATTGTACTGTCACTTTTATTGATCTTTATTGCTTTAGTCACTGCTGCCATAGCCTCTCTACCTTGTTCAACAGAATATAGCAGTGTAGCCCTTTCCTTTGAAAGAAGACATTATGTTTTACCAGAGGTTAAGACTGCCTTTGTATAAACAGTTGTTACAGCTGCTGTAAAACTTGCTTGCTTGGAGACTGACCAGTTGTTCGTGTCTTTGATCTGAAGCAATATGCATGTATTTTCCAGGAAACATTGTTATTGCATGGATAAACTTCAAATTAATTTCACTATTATTCTGTGCAGCTGCACATTGTGATTAGGTGGCAGAAGCCAGTAATCACTGGCTCAATACTGCTCTGTATTTTGGAATATCTCTTTTTGGGGAATATTTGTGAGAGCCATTGCAGCAGGCATTTTTGGAGAGATAGTTTTGAGTAGATGCATTAGTCATTGCCTCAATTGTGGGTCTGTAGGATGCATTTTGTGCTGTCTTCAGCCTGCAAATTCCTGGAGAATGGCTGTTTATTTTGAATCCTTTATGTATACAATGGCAAAGCAGCAATCTCTGGAGGACAGCAGTATTACCACCACTGAGTGAGATTTGCCTTTGCATAATTACCTATGTGTTCTTCTTTTTGAATGCCACTTGTTCTGCTTAATCTTGCATTGCTTGCCAATTTGAGGTGAAAGCACAGTTAAGACTGTCTTGCTGCATAGTCTCTGTGCTAGCTCTGCAGACTTCCCAGTGAGTCAGAAAAGCTGTCTGTCAGCATTTTAAAATCTTGTCTTGGCCTTATCATGGCACCACTAGCTTTTTCTCACGTTCCAAATGAACATCAAACTGTTCAAAGTCAGGGGATCAGGTTCTGCCTCCGTCTGTGAACATAACTGAAAATAAATCAGCCAAGGATTGCATTGGACTGCAGAATGTGGACTGCACAAGGAATAGTCTGAACCAGGTTTTCTGTAGGAAAGAGCTACAGATTCATTTGAGTTACGGGTAAATAGTCATCACAGCAAAAATATATATCAAAACTTGCACTGCATTTCTTCAATTTTATCTATTCAGTGAAATACATATGCATAAGTGGTAATCCATTTTTAATCTAGTATTCCTTTCATGTTCCTGAATCTAATATGGTTGTAGTAGGCATTATTATTTTCATACAACATATTCCTTCTTATTTGGAAGTTTTTGAAATGACATATATATAGTTAGTGTACTTCATCATTACGTTATATAAGTTTTTCATCAAATATAGAGCCAGCTGAAACTAAATTGCATCAGAAACTTTATGTAATTACACAGTATATTTAGATATGTCATACGTTATAAAATAAATGACTCCTTTTGCAGCTCAGTAGATTGGACTGGCCTTTAGGTTTCATTTACAATGATCCAGAACACTGGTAATTAACTTGCAAAGCCAGACCATGAATATACAGTTGGAAGTATCTGCTATTTTGAGAAGGCAGATTTAAAGTGAAGAGATCATGGAAAAGGGCACATTCATTTTTCTGTCATATTTTGATAGCCCAGAATATCTAAGGAGATTGCTTCTGTATATGGACAAATACACTTACATGTAAGAAAGGCTGCCATATGGATACTGAGTAGTTGAGAAAGGACAGCTGGTGATATACTATTTTAGAAGATTAATAAATATTTTTTCTACAAGTGCTTTCTCAGAGTGGTAATATGAGAAACCAATTTCCAAAGTTCCATGTAAACTTTTGAAGTTCAGCATTCTCTTTCAAAAGTATATTTCTTGAATTTTCCTTCCTCATATCTGGAAAAAAAAAAAATTATGGGTACCAATATACTATATTGTAATCCCCCCTGAAACTCCTTTCTCACCCAGTAGATCTGTCTAAAAGCTAGATTCTCAAATTACTTAAACATGTACTCAGCTGTAACTGAAGCCAGGAGGATTTAGATGTGTTTAAGTCCTTTGCCAAGAAGGGAGCTTTGCAAAAAGTGTATTCACATGCAGCGTTCTTAAGGAGTTTGTTCCAACTTCTTATTCAAGAAGTTTTGCTTATTCACTCTATTGTCTATCCTCCCACCACCCCACCTCCTAGTCTCACCTCCCCCCCACCAAAAGTCATTAAAACTTACTTTAAATGGTTGTTCAAATAATGATATGAGCCATGAGGCCAATAAAAAGCGAAAGGTAGACGTTTCACCCATTCTGAAGAGCATAAGTGCTAATTAGAAAACTTTGTGACTTTGACTGAAAGTGGTGTAAACCATATTAAAAAAGAGAAATTGCCACTGAATTTGGGCATTTCCTGCATGAACAGCTGTTGGTGGTGGAGAATCCAAAATACACAAATAAATGGTGATGATTATGGTGATAATATACATGACTGAGGAGAGTGCAGATAAGCAAGCTGATCTATAGTTACTATGAGACACTTAATAAAGTAAAGTCTTAAGTCCTTTTACTCATGTCTTTCCTGAATAAGGAGCAGATCAGATTTCAGTGATGGTCCTGAGAGGAAAACAGTGGGGTTGGTTGGTTGTTGAAAAATTTCCATCTGAACTGAAACCATGGATGTAGAGAAAAGGAAGAGGTAGGTGTGGGGAAAGCTTTGGTTACCTGTTTTTCAAGGAAAACAGCTCACTGAATGTGACTGTGGAAACTAATCTGCTTCATGAGGAAAAGTTAATTTATTCCCCATGTTGGAAAGAAAACAGTACTAGAATACACTTTTGTCCTGGGCCACTTGTCGTGGTTCTGAGCAAATCAGAAAAGGACAGATGATCCGCCCCCACATCCTTTTAGAAAAGAAAGAGGAGAGGGAGAAATTAAAGAGATTCAGGAGTTTAGAAAAACTAAACTACTTTAATAAAAACATAAATAATAATAATATAATGAATAAT
>VXBW01007402.1:17343-51069 GCA_013400375.1 Thinocorus orbignyianus
AATAAGGATAAGCAAGGGCCCCCCTGCAGACCATTCCCTGGTATAACTGGGTCTTATCACTGTGAGACAAAACAGTTCTCTGAACAGTGTGCTGTTAATTTCAGAGTTTAGTTAGCTAGGAGAGGCCCAGTTTAGAAAGTAAAATTGTAAAACAGAAAATTGGTTCATTTTACCTCAAACCAGGACACCACTGAACTACAGCAATGTGCTGAACCCAGTGAGTCAATATAGCCTAGAAAATAAAATATTTCCATTTCGTTGGACTGAAAATTACCAGCTCAGTAGAACTCCTGGTTTTATGATGCGTTAGAATTTCTTCCAAAACCCATCACCAGTTAATTACTCACCTTTATCAGGTCCCTGCTAACAAAGACCTCTCTGTCCCCTTGTCTTCAAGCGCTAATGACCATCACACCTTTTGCCCTGTTAATAATAAGCTGCTTTGCTTTTTCGCATAAGCAAGCTCGTTTTCCCTCTCTCTTATTTTTTAATTTCTTCCTTTTTTTTTTTTTTTTCTGTTTTTATAATAGGTCAAAAGGTATTTTTTTAAATGATGACAGTTGTCTCAGCCTGAAGAGAAATGTCTTGCTTCACTTTCAGACTTGAAGAATGGATTGAATGTCTGGTAGCCTGCTTTTTTTCCAACAGTATCAGTTATACTGGAGTGTAACCTCTCCCAGTAATCCTTTTCTTATTCTGGTCCACAGGGACTTTAAAATTCATTCAAGTACACCTACTGAATTTTGAGTACTGTGCCTGTATAGCACAGATGGACACCTGCACTGTTTGTTTGTAGAATTATTGCTGTATCTAATGACAATCAATCACTGGGCAGACACTATCTAGAATGACAGATGAAAAAGCTTACAAAAATTATAGGGACATTAATATTGTCACGGGCAGTAAAAGCCTGTCAACATACTGTGTTTGGAGACACATTCCTAAAATTTGGACAGCGTGAGAGTCATAAAGCCATTTGACCATGTAAACCAGAGATAAACCGCTACAAACAGATTTTTATGTTTATCAGTCCACATCCATTATAAAAGGCAGAGATCTCATATGTGGTTGGTCAACACAGTATTATTTGTACCTAGCTTAAGTTTTTAAGGGTTCTGTATGATTCAAAAGCCAGAAACCTCATTATTTAAAAAAACAAACAAACAAACAAACAAAAAGCTGTATTAGAAAGTCTGCACTTCATGTAGATGTATTTTTATATAAAATCAAAGCCAACTGCAGTAATAAGCATCTTGATACAGTTTTACTGCCAGACAAGAACTAAGAATAGGTCTACACGTGGACTTCTCATTGTAGCTAGGTACATTCTACACCTCTTTAGGGCTCTTGCATTTAATAGCCAGTAAGCTAGGTACGTATACTGCTTTCTGTAAGAGTAGCTCATTACATGAGGGATTGCTCTAGTTACAAACTACAGAAAGTCATGGCCACATTTTTTTATTTCTGCTTCATAAGCATAAGTAAATCCTATTCTATTCATCTGTTCCTGGAAGCATTTATACCACAAAATTTTAATTCTATTTGAAGTTAAAAGGAAAGCAGAGGTCTTGTGTCATGCCCTTCACTTCTCTTATTTCTTATTTGAGGGTAATACTTTCTGCTGAAAGTTAAGTTTCTTTTTGTTTTCTCCAGTTGTCATAATCAGGATAGCAGTACTTTTAAGACACACTGCAAGAATGCTTCCTAAAAGTTCCCATTCTTACTGTATTTTAATAACAGTCTGTATAACTACTTTTCCATGAATGTGCACAGAACTCAAATATTTGCACATGCAAATCTAGTAAATCTAGTAGCTGCCTGAGCAAACACGAGCACACTATTGAAAGTTCCCATGAGCTTTTTTTAGAAAATCTGCCGCAAGAATCTGATTCAAGGTCTAACTTTATGCAACGAATACTCGAAGTCCATGAAAACCAAAAATCAACACTGCTCTCACTCTTATTCAAAGACTCTATTGGTCGGGATTGGTAGGTATTTGCTGTTCTGTCATGTCTAATTTATTTATTTATACATATTTAATATATTTGTTTATATTATATTTATCTATACTTTATAATGGCTTATTTATTTATTAGTTATTTGTATTATTCTGAGTGATTAATACATTACTCACTGCTGCCCGGCCCCATCCCAGTTGCCCTGCATTTAGCATTGCTGTTTTCCCACCCCCACCTCTGATCTCTCTGTCTTCTCCAGCTGCTCTGAGCCCTTCTGTCCTATGCTCCCATCCTCTCTCCCTGAGTATACTCCTCATCTATTGAAAGCTTTTGATTCTCCTTCTGTTTGCAGAAGGGAAGAGAGGAAATAGTTTTGAAGTTCATGACTGCTCCTGTCATTTCCATGAAAATATTCATATCTTTTCCTTCCCCCTCCCTTCTCTACTCCCCGCTTTTCTGCCATAGGGTGGAAGCTAGGCTAACTGGCTCATTTTTAATTTCTTTTTACTGAGTATGTGTGCTCTATCAGTGAAGAACCTGGATACTTTTAGAAGCTTTGCGCCTTAGGAAGAAGAGTAACATTGCAGTAACATTGCATGAGTGACTGATCAATACACATAATTGTTAAGACTCGTAGCCAAAGCTTCTATTTGTCCTCTTACGCAAATCCTGGGCCTTCTGAAGCACCCTGTAGAAAAGTGCTGTGTTCCTAAACAGTGGGACCTGCAAGACTTGTGAGCCATTGTATGTACTGAACAGATAAACAGTATGGATTCTGAGTGATAAATGTGACACGATATTTTATGTACTGCAGGCTGACAACATTGCTGCAATGAGGAACGACACATTTTTAACATCCTACAATTCCTCAAGGCCAACTCCCTACCAGTGATAGTCTCTGCATGTGACATTACCAATTTGCTTTCCAGTAGATAGAAAACTTTGTAGTTATGGGCAATGAATTCCTGGCGACTGGATAGTAACTACTCCCTACACTGATTTGATAGCATCAGTGCTAACACGGGAGGAGTTTCTTGCTGGTCTGGGCAGGTGTGGGTGAACACCAAAAGGAGGAGGAGGGTGATCCTCTGCATCTGTATGTGTGTGTTTGCACACACATCACATATGTGACTGTGTCCAGAAGGATTACTTGGATTATTGGAAAATGCTCACATTTGAATTCTGTGTTAAACACAACTTTTCCCTTATAGTCTGGAAAATACATTAGCTGACAGTGCATGAATGCTGGATATAATCAGCCATGAAAGTGTCTCATTTTCTTATTTTCTGAAGAGGTTAGATAATCATTTAGGTGTTTTGTGTCTACATTAAAAAAAATTCTCAAGGATAATAAAAAATGTTAGTGTGCTTTTTATCCTTTCTGCTATTGTATTTGTGTACTCTAATATTAGAAATATGTCCAAGTGAAGGTGAAGGTTACTTTGTGTTAGCCAGTTCTCCATTAGTCATTAAGTCATTTATTTACGCTAAGCTTTGAATAGCCCTACTAACATTTGCAGCACAAGTCTCAGTGATTGTTATATGTTATAGATTGATAATGGTGTTCTGAATCACTATGGTTAAGTCTCTGAAGAAAATTAATCACTTTTATTGCAAAGTTAATTACACTTGCTGGTAACAATTTTCAAACCTGGAAAGAAAAAACAGACTAATAAGTATATCTGAAGTTAAAAATTGTTAAAATATGGCTTAATTTTTCCTCCTAAGCTTCTGATATGCTGATAGAAAAGTAGCTTGCTTTCAGGAGAGATCCCACACTACTTTAATGAAGTTTGGAAACATCCAAATATGCATGTATGTTTATAATTATGCATTCTTTGTTTAGAACAAGAAAAGTACTGAATATATTCAGGAAATGTAAACATATTTCTTGAGAGCTCATACAAACCGAGGGAAATATGACTGCATGAATCTTGGATGATAGTTGGCTGCAGCTTTTTGTCATCTCTTAGCTTTTTTATTAGGTCAGTTAATGACAGAAAAGNGCATATGTAGATCCATAGCTATACATGTTTATACATGTATATATGCATACAGACGATGCACACATACAGATGCACAAAGATATATATATGGATCTGCAGTGCCAATTCACACTCAAGTATTTGGCAGCTCTGTCAACAATAATGTGGCGTAAGACTTCTGAGTCTTGATTCAGATATTTTTAATTCTAGTTTACACAAAAGACACTGAAAAATAACTTCAGAAATAATCTTATAAGCTTTTTAGAACCTGAATAATTTTATAATATTTCAGAACATGACCCTGAGAAGCTTTTACATCTTGAAGTCCAGTGAAGGATTGAATGATAAATAT
This sequence comes from Thinocorus orbignyianus, assembly GCA_013400375.1. NCBI lineage: Eukaryota > Metazoa > Chordata > Aves > Ciconiiformes > Thinocoridae > Thinocorus > Thinocorus orbignyianus. Next base: position 21,639 of record VXBW01007402.1, read on the forward strand.
ACTGCACCTTAGAGATAGAAGAGCTGTGAACTTTTCAAATGCCTTGGCAGCAAAGTGATTTGTCAGAAACAATAAAGGACCTAAGTATGTCATCCAACATGAAGCAATTGCTCTCTGGGTGAACTTTTCTAAAAATCACACTAAGTCTGTGCTAAATTAATCCATGGGATTTCAAGTACATAACGCTGGAGGTGAGTATGACCTCGTGTATCTAAAGCTATGATTTATCCTAAACTTACAATCTAGAGACTCTTACTGGCAATTTTAAAGCTCAGAATCTTTCAGCACTGTTTCTGATGGTTACCTGAGGATATATGTCCTATGTCAGAGAAAATCTGAAGGAATCAGAAAGCTTTTCTTGATACGTGAAAAGATGTCAAGCTCTAGTTTTTGTTATTATGTAGCAATTGTTAAAATTCAATTCAAGAACGCTGTTTAATTATGTCAAATTTTAAAAAGTTTGCCTTTATTTCCTGCACATCAGGTGCTTGATTCTGCATGAGAAGGATACCTCGTGCCCTGAAAGGTCCTGCCTTCCTGACCTGCAAAGCACTGGATGCAAGGACTTCTTCTTGGGAGTTATCACAGTTGCCCTCTTCTTGTTTTATACCCAGACATCTGGGTGTAGGATGTAGGCCTGAGACAGGAGACCGTCTTAAGTGGACAGGATATTTGGTCTGGTTCAGTATGACTGCTCTCATTTTATATTCTCATAGTCCGTTTGAACTCAGCTCAGCCCAGACAGCACATAGCTCTTCAAGGAGACAGCTGCAGTTAATCACTCCGTTTCACCTAAATCTGGGGAAATTTAGACTTGCTGAAGACAGTTTTAACTTAAATAACTGCAAGAAAAGACAATAATAAACCTTCATTCCTTGAAGTGCTGTCGCACTTCCCTGGTCTTCCTCAAAACTGTGGGAACAGATGCATCTCATAGAGGCCATGTCCGTTTGACAAGCTTAACAACAGCTGTATGAGAGAAAGCTTTCTACTGGAGATTTCTCTTTAGTGTCATTCAGAAGACTAGATCTAAAATGCCAAAGCGTCCAGTCAGATGTACGCCACAAACTCCTGAAACTCTTCCAAAATGTACCTTGACTTCCTTAGTCCATACTTGTAGATACATAATTATAATTTTGAAAATATTTTCTTGATGTAAACTATTAAGAAATATTACATTTGTTTACAATTTCTTTCAGAATGCCTCATCATGAGTTCATGACGGTAGCCATAGTACAAGCCCGTGACATTTTTGCTTTGTTGCTACGTTGGATGGGAAACCTCACTAAAGTCACTGCAGCTGCTTGTGCCTTAAGGCACTGCTCATTGTGAAAAGAACCATTGATCTGAGTATAGTATGGATAAAAATAGGAGTGCAGATAAATAGTTTATTTTTTAAGATTATAAAAATTATTATGAATGTTATATAGAGATGTTGCGCTCTGATCTGCTTTCATAAATTGGCTGAACCGATACTAACGTTGCAGAAATTGTAAACACAAATTAAACCCATGCTTTTGGCTTTTGATAAGACAAGAAGATGAGGCTGGATTATTGTTCATATTCTTGTGCAGGTAACAGGAATAAACCAGTTTTAACAGGCAGTGCTATGATTAGAAGCATTGGTCAGTCTTGAAGTCTGTCAATAAAAGATGCATGTACAAAATTACACAAACAATAGTTGCGAGATAAGTGGCTGAAGATGCCGCAGGCTAGGTAGGCATTTGTGTTCAAATGATAAATATTGATTTGTGTATTCAGACCTATCATTCCTGTCCAATTTTGACACATGTATCCAGATATCTACCTGCTGAAAATTGATTCTTTAAGATAATTTCAGAAAGAAAAATCTTTTTCCCATAGAGATGTACATTTAGAAGTTGCTGAACTTTCTTCTCATCCTTTCTGTGGAAATTTCTCATGATTACGGGATACAGTGCAGTGTCTCTTTAAAATTAACTGTGTAGTCCTGCCAAAAAGGGAAAGAAGAAGTGCTGCTGGGGACAGAGGGACTAGCTTCAGGATTAAGGTTAGGCCTGCCCAGTATGTTCCTTCTTTTACATTTAAAGATTCCTGAGTCGTATGGAGCTAGGATGAGGGCTGTCATCTCCATATAACAGGCATAATGGATGACAGCACTTTGAAGAATATAGTTAAATCCTTTTCCTTTTTATACACTTCATGTATCCTACTGGAACTCAAATAATGTCAAAGGAAACATAGATTAGAGACAGGCTTTGTAAAACAGGTTTTTACAAATCCTTAGATCAGGAAAAATGTTTCCATGTTTTCTTCTTTCATTTCTTAATCAGGTTAGGACTGATTCTTACAAGCATGGCCCCTTACAGATTTCACATCTGGGCTACTCCAACACTCTACGGGTGTACAAAAATCTGATTAAACTATCTGTTAGAAAATAACTATCAGCTCAGTGGCTATAACCAGGTTCTTTGTCTAGATCAAGGAAAGTACTGAATATATTCAGGAGATGTAAACAACAGGTACTATGTGAAGCACTTCTGTTAGCACAGAAACTTCACCAGGTACAAAGGGAACAAGAAATACTTGACAGCCAATTCTATAGCAGAGAGGAAAACTAAAGAAAAATTACGAAAATGTTCCTATGCAAGTTTGAGGACTTCCACACCTCAAAAGTTATGGATTCCTGCACTTAAATAGTAGCTAATGTACCAACCAAGTCCTTTTTTAAGCAGTGAAGAGAAAGGAGATATGCATAAAATACTTAATGTTTGGACCCTGCAACATAAAAAAGTTATTGCCTCTCACCAGGTATCAGTCTTGCTCTCAGTGTAATGGAAAGTTCCATTGTCCCCCACAAAGACAAAAGCTAGGTTTGTGAGGAACATATTTTCTACACGAAGAGGGACATCTCCATTACATTTCTGCATGGAATTCACTGCCAAACAGCATACCACCTTCTGGGCTACTTTTGTAGTGGAATTCTACAAGAAATATGCTAGGAATAGACCCAAGTCTTACTATTATTCATTGGTAAAACAGCTGGAGTGTGCAAAAGCTGTAACTCCCATGTTTGGGGTATTTGTGATCCTAAAAGAGCAAGTTTCTTTCAACGCGCTTACTTAAAAGAAATGACAGTGAACTCAAATTGCTCAGGACAAAAGCCGCACTGAAATTAAAGTGAAAGAATAGCAGTTAGATCATATTTACATTACAAACCTAAAAGGAGACCACAAAGGACTATCAAAGCCTCATGCCATGTAGGTGGAAATATTTTATGCATGCAGATGGTCTATGGTATTTGGCTTGCTATTACAGTGAAACCAGGTAGTTACATAATGATATCTTACATAAACATGTTTCTTTTTGATCATTTACACTTGTTTTGCTTGTTTTCTTTCACTGTTATGTATCAATTGAGAAGTACATTTCAGCAAATGGCCATTTCAGTCAAAGAGGAAATTCTACCATCTTAAATGAAACATTTAGCACTCAAGAAATCTTTTCTGAAGCTGTTTAAAAATGAAAAAGCTATTATATTGTATCTCAGAGGCAGTTTATTATAGATTGCTAACAGGTATGTTGTATAAAGCCTGGATTCCAAAACCACAGTACGAATCATTGCAAGAAATAGAAGTTGTAATTTGGAAATAATGATGGCATCTGCTTTCTTGTAACTGTAAGCAGACTTGGAAATATTTGTTGATTTGAAGCTATATATATATATATTTCCTTCTTTTTGAGTAATGACAGATTCCACACTGAAAGAATATTATTTGTATGGTCTTGTCATTCTTTCTTTGATGCAAAGGGCAAAACTTAGTTTAAAAAAAATAAAGAAAAAGTGTGTTGCAATTTTACAAATGTCAAAATGCAAACTCTGCTTCTTATAAGCAGAGATGGTGATGGCAGGGAAAAAGTCCTTCTTCTTTGGGAGTCTTGTCCTTGGCTACAGTGTTTAGTAAAGAGCTAGACCAGCTAGGGTTTCTGTCACTGGTGGTGATGAGACAGAAAGGAAGAAATAAGATAATAATGGTTCAGCCATTAAATGGAAACGTTCTGTGAACAGTACAACACAATCACACTCTGATTCTCACCAAAAACATTGAATCAATCCTTTTGAGCCGATTGGCTCTAGTATGGAAGAAGAACCACATCTCTCTGGTGAGAGATGCAGGATGCTGAGGGGCTAGGATAGTGAAGTATTAATTTATAATGTCCCTTTCCAAAGAAAAAGACAGTAACAAAAGAAATAGTGACTCACAAATTCCACCAGCACCAAACCTACAGCAATGATATTTGCTTTGTTTAGATTATGTCAATTGAACAGATGAGTTCCTTCTCCTTTCAGCTCTGTAGAAAGTTTGTGAAGCTGCAACATATGATACAGAGAGACCCTTAGGGCAGTCCAGAGAAGAATATTCCATATGTAAAGGAGATCTTAATGTGAAACTTGCCGTATAAGATAGAGTGATTTTACTGAGGAGACTTTAAGCTTTTCATTCAACATATTCTGTAAGGCAGACGCTCTGCAGTACCAGATGTAAGAGAGCAACTGTGAGAAAGCAACAAATTGCAGCATCCCATCATTCTGCCTCTGTAGAGCTGTGGTGCCATTTCATTTCTTCTCCCACCTCCAGAGAGAAGGCTGTGAACCATAGTATCTTCTCACGGTGGTGTTTTTGTTGATTGCATTACAGTATTTTAAAAATCAAAACCAGCAAAACTTCTGATTTTGAAACAGATCTTTCTAACATGAATAATAATTTTCAAGAACTGTTTTTATTTTTTATAAGCATGTCAATTTTTGCATCGTCTTCTGACTTCCTGTTTGTGGTAGAGTTGGTCCCTTTATACTACATGTCCGAACTTATATATATTTCCTGTTGTCGTACCAAACATCTGTTTCCCTTAGACATTCAAATTTGCCTATGATTTTCTGTCTTTTTGTTTACTGTACATGCATTGTTACACAGTACATACCTTTCCTTTCTTTTAATATAAGTGCAAGGGAGCCATCAGCACACCTATTTGTTTAATGCTGTCATGTAATTTTCTTACAGTACTATGGAGCCAAGTGGTTACTGGAGCAATTGATAGAAAATAAGATTTGTTTGACTCACTGTCATCATTTGTTATCCCCATTAATTCAGTCTAATAGTAATTGTCACTAATTTGGATTATTATTTATTTTCGGTTATTACAGTGTACTGGGTTACTTTATACATATATGTAATTCCTTTAGACACATTTTTTAGTTCCTCCACTGTGGGCAATGCTTAAGATGTGTCATTAAAAAACCCTGAAAATCCTAATCCTGTGAAGACTTTGAAATTCAGATATGTTTTTTTCCATAAAACACATTTGCTCAGGCATGAATGACAAAATGTAACAATTCAATTTATTTTTGTATAATGACATTCATACAAAATTTCAAAAAAAGCTTCTGAAAGACAAGGCTAATAGGAAGATAAAACCTTGCAGAACTGACAACAGTGTCTGTGGTGCATGCAGAAAGTGACAACAAAGTGATGTGATAGGTTAGAAAGAAATTAAAGTTAAAATATAAAAGAGAGGGGTAAGTATTTTGTAATTGAGTCAATAGAATAATCTTCGTGTCAGGAGGAAGTAACAAAACTGGAGAAGGTGAGCATGGTCTGTTGTACTTGAATGTGAACAGAGAGGAGAGGGAGAGATTAAATAAGAGAAAGTAGCAAAGGGGGAAACTGCCAATATATTAGAAATCTCAAGGGAAAGAGTAGTTCTGAATAGTTATGAGAGAACCAAGAGCAGACCAAGATAAGGGAAGCTGAAGTAAATGACTCTCAAATGATAGGGCTGTGATAGGGGAAAGCTAAGGGAAAATTTTGTAAACAAGAGGAGGAAACTTGCTTTTGCTGTGGTAGTCCCCTATGACACACTACAGTTCTCTGAAGAAGATGGATCTGGCTTCAATATCATGAGCTCTTTAAATTTAGGGATTAATATCTCGGGTGGATTAAACCAGAAAGTATTTAAATACCAAAATAACACTGTGGGATGGGTGTTCTCAAAGCAATTGTGTCTAGGCATTTAGGACAGAGCAAGAAAAAAGGAGGAGCCCAGAGACACACAATCACAGCTATTATCTGTGCAAGGAAGTCTGGCAAATTCTTGTAGATTAGGAAAACAGGGATAGTATTGCAATTTCTCATATAGATTCACGATTATCTAATTTTCCTATATTCTGTCTCTCTGATGCAGCCTGTGCTTTACAGGCTGACAATACCAGAGGAGCTCTGGCTGAAGGTTGTCAGACAGCAAATGTTGACATTCTTCTTAGTCTTCCTTATCTCTACAGAGGCATCAGGTCAGCTTGCTTGTCCTTCTATTAACTTCTGTGGTCCTCTTCTTTTCATAGAAAAGACAGTAAGAGGTGACCATAAAGATCTCTCCTCAGCTGTAAGCACAGCTTTTAGTCACCAGTCCAGAGACTCTGCTGACCAAAGGGTCAGAGTTTGCTGGGACTGAGCTAGTTGTTTTAACACATTATACTTAACATACAGAACAATTTGTGACAGTGCTGATCAGATACGAAGGGCCCCAAGGCAGCAGTGACACCGCATGCATTGCACCACTGCTGTAACAGCAGAGGAGAAGAAAAAAAAATTAGGAATGGGCAGCAGCATAGCCAAGAGCTTTTAAGTCTTGTAAGGGTAAGTAATGAAAAAAGAATCCTTAAAACTCAGGAGAAATAAGTGTTAGAAGAGAAGGAGAAACACTGTCAGTGGTCAAGGTGGGAGCTATATCTGTGAAAGGAAAAATCTTTCCTAGCTGGGGAAGCTGACCTGCCTCTGCACTGGAGACACTGTGATGGAGGCGCTGCAATGAGGTATGATACCCTGATGGTGGAGGTTCCGGAGCATCAGGGGAAAGAGGTGGAGATGAAAGATATACTATTTTGTGTAGCACCTGTTTCAAAGAAAGGTGATTATAATTTATATAATTTGTGTCTTGTGTTTAGTTTTTACATGTAGAATATTGGTACTGGTGCTTCATAGATCTTGTATCTCTTTGCTTTTTGGAATGTGGATTTTCTTTTCAAAACAGTGTGTTTGGATTTTCCCAGCTGCAGTGAGGTAAGGTTTTTGAATGTATGTGCCTATGAATATGTTCACTTTTGTGAGCTGTTGTGACTTACTTTGCAAGATATTTGAAATCCATACTGAAATCCAACCTATTCATTTCAAAAAACTGAATTTGTCAAATCCGAATTACAGGAATTCACAAAGTAGAAAAACTGAAGCATTCTGTATCCAAGTAATACCAAAGTATAATGGAATGGATGATTACAGTTTAGATTTCATTACTTTCTTAGTAGTTGTAAGATACCCTTAAAATTTGTGTGCAATATTTTGTACATGTAGCAGCGTTCCAGAACTAGATTGTAATCTCTTTAATTACATGAATACTTTCATTGATTTATATGAGATGCTTCATATAAATAACCATTAAACAATCTATGTCTATTCCCCATGCTAACATTCTAGCTTCTACTTTTATAAGGTTATGGTATTGCAAAGTGCTAGATATTAAATCCTTACTGACAAATGAGGAGAAGGCTCATTTTATTGACCAAATTTCAATGCATCCAGATTAATAAAAATATGACTTACTGGGTTCCATGTCATGTGTGCAGAGGAGCAGGGAGAATTTATGCAGTTTTGTAGGGGGGGGAATGCTATGTTCTGAACAAGTTTATGAGTCCTCATCAAGTGGAAATGCACACGAGTTACGATCTTCTCTTTAAAGCACTGTTATTTGCAGTAGTAAAAATGGCCAGCTTCCTCAGTTGTATGAGTTTCATGCCCTACAATTTGGAGAACTGAGGAGACATAGGACTGCACAACTGCCATTGAACTGAAACCTATACAGACAGGAGGAAAAGGCTATAATGGGAAACTCATGAAATTCAACAATTCAATGCAAAGTCCTGTACCCGTGAAGTAAGAACCCCATGTAGCAATACAGACCATAAGTTTTTTTGGTTCTATTGACAGAGTGCAGTCAGTAGATGGAGGAAAGTCAATATCCCGCTCTACTCAGCTCTCTTGAGACAAGCAGGTTCTGCATCCAGTTATCGGTTCCCAAATGCAAGAAAGACATTGATCAACCGCAGTGAAACTGGGCTTGTTCAGCCCCAAGAAAAAAAGGTATCAGGGTTGACCAAATAACAACGAAATATTTCTTAGCTCTAGGAGTCAAATGTTATGTGAACTTTTTTTGAGTAGAAACATTTATTTGAGTGTAGAACTGATATGTGTAATCTCACTATCTAAAATGGAGGCATCCATTATCACTCGATAAAAATGGTACAGAGGAGGCCACTTCTCAGCAGAGCTCTACAAGATACCTTTGGCATTCAAGTTTCAGCAGTTCTGGAGAGGTAGCAGTCTTATGGCTTTTAAATGTTAACTGAGCAGGCACACGCATTTCAAAACTGTTGCAAACTGTGTTCTCAGGCACAGGTAACCTTCCCCCCTTTTATGCGGTTTTGAAGGACACTCAGAGCTCAGCATGTTCTTCAGGGAATATTGCTGGCCAAATAGTACAGGCATGAGTGCCTGGAGCACCTGAGCTCCAATATGCATGGACAGGCTATTCACAGCCACCGGAGTTTTGTCCGATGAGCAAGGGTCATGATAAAACATCTTGAAACAGTTGTAATACTCGTGCATCCAGGAGCTAACAAGGTGTCCCAGTTTGAAGTAAAACAGAACCAACTTTCTGTTCTGTAATTTTACATCTTATCTAGGCCTCTTCTAACTCTCTGAAATTAACAGCATATTGTGGAGAAAACTGCTCCTTCTCAGATTGATAAGGCCAATGTTTGTACTTCATGCCAAGGAACGGTATACAGAGAGGCTCATGCTTATACTTATTGCTATAACAACCAAAGTCAGCCAATTTTCTTATTTGCCCCGTTGGAGGGTTGGAAATGGAAAAAACATAGAGGGATCACACCTGTGGGGCAGAGCAGACAGGACAGGTGACCCAAACCTGAATAGCTGGGGTATTCCATGCCACCTGCCCCAAGCTCAGTATGAAAACTGCGGGATCAAAGGGTTTCTTCAATGGCTGACATATGAAGAGAACCCTGTCTGTTCACCTGCCTTTCATCCCTAATTGTGTGTTTCTGACTCCAAATCTGGAATCCAATTTCCATCTATTGCTGAGTTCAATCTGGGACTTCCCCAGTACCTGCCAGTGAGGTGACTGTCATCCTGGGAGCTTGACACAGTTTTATATATATTGTATCTATTTAATTATTTTCTTCTTATTTTCTTTTAATATTAATACTTCATTAAAGTCGTTTAGTTCAGTCTAAACTCGTAAATCTCCTTATCTCTTCCTTTCCTCTCTTTCTGAGGGGGGAAGGGCCATCTGTCAGTCTGGTTTTGGTAAATTTAGCTGAAACCACGAAACAAAGTCAAAGAGGTGGTTATGGTAAGCCCATGGTAAACCTCAACTGCACTCTTAAAGAACTCTTAATCTGTTCAGTACCAGCAGCTACTGTAGTGGGGCTGCTTCGAAGAGCACGTACTCTCTGCCTGCTGTATGCTGTGCTAGTAAAGTTCCCATTCTGACAAATCGATTACATTGAAAATGGCATCGTTAATAACAAAAAGCCTTCCTCTATGCAGTCTACAAAACTGGACAAAACATGATTGGGTACAAATAAAAATATGCTCTCTAGCATATCTAGGATACCAGTCTGGCAGTATACTAGCAGGCACAGTAAGAAACCTATTAAAAAATTCTGATCAATTTTGTCCTCTTGAGTTAAATGTGATTCTTGCTCCAGTGGAGCATTTCCTGGAAAGAAGGAAGTTAATACAACACACTATGCCAGAAAAAAGTTGTACTAAAATGAACGGAAAATGATTTAACAGTAATCCAGTTCCTCAATGATTTTTATTTAAAAATTGGAATAATCAATTTAAGGAAAATCTCTCCCCATTTTCTTTTATTATAGTTAATGGCTAAGTTAGATCTGTTATTTAGTCATTCTAAATAATATGTCTAAAGACCACTACATGAATACAATTATACAAAAAGAACTGATTAATTTTGCGCCTCTTCCTGCTTTCATAATCTTTGTCAAGTGAATGGAATAATTTGTGCCATTTATGTTTCTTATTACAGTATTTATCATTAGAATGAGGTGTCAGGAACCATTTAGACTGTCTCACATTTTATGAATTAAAGGAGTGTGCCATACTGTTGTGACCTTTTTAATATTCTGCATTTTCCTCTGTTCCTTGGTGTTACTCTCTTTCTCTGCATATCTTCTCTATTCTATGATGGGAAATGCAAACTTACAGACAAAGTATGAAGAAGCAAAGGGAGCAAAAAAGCGTGCCTCATGGAAAGAATTCAAAGATGAGTTTTTCACGCAGTGTGGTATTGCAAGCTGTAGACCTTGCATCAAAATAAGTTTGCAGATCTGTCAATAGCACCTATACAACATTACTGTGCTGCACAGGGCTGTGAGAACAGGCTGTAATTAGTGCGTAGAACTCATTGCTGTAAGATGTGAAGGGTATACAGAAGTTCTGGACTTTTCTACACATATGAAGTCTACAGCATAGTTATAAAAGTGTTGCTAACAAATATTGGAAAGGTTTAAAAAAAAATCTCTTTGAGTTTTAAACTAGTATCTGACTATGAGACATTAGGATGAAATCTTCAAAGAGGCAAGTTATCTCACATTGGGTCAGTATTAGGTGTTTGAACTGCAGTTTTAATTCACTCATACAGCTGGCAGGAAAGCAGATAGCATATCCTTGTGGTTGAACCAGACTGCATGAAATCATGGTCCATCCATGACACTGTTAAGAGGAAAAAGAACTGAACAAGCAGTGTAATGAATTATATAATTGCTAACAAGATTTCTTTAATTTATATACAATTTAAAATGCAGCCTGAAACAGACAATATGACTGCTGACTGCTTGTTTCACTCATCTTTTCTTCACAGTTGGATGATGATGGAAAAATGGTTGCGGAGGTCACAAGTGTAGTTAATATGGTCTAAAGCTTTCTGATTAAAAAAAGTATTAGCTGAGGAACAGCAAGATGCTATAGCAATTCTTGAATACTTTCATCTAGTCTTTAGTCTCAGATTGGGCTTTTCCTACACTACGGACAAGAGATACAGACTTTAATATTCCAAAGGACATGCAAGTAAATTTTTCCCTTTAACAAAGATCACTAACGTATTTGTCAGAACAAAGCAATAACACAACACCTATTCTAGGGGTGAAGACAAGATGATTATTGGTATTTTGTGTGTCTTACAATAAGAAGACACTGAACTGAATACCATTTGCTTCTGATTCAGCCTGGAAACTTTTGCAACTGATACCATAATATTATTTTATCATATTCCTCTTAATGATAGCTATGATAGGTTACTTAAATAAATTATCAGAACTGGCTTCTAAATCATCTTATGAGTCTGCCTCACAAGTTTAACACAGCAGATTTATGATGACTGATCCTGAAAGGCATGTGAGGCTGGGTAGAAGAAGTCTAGAAGTAGAAATCTAACTGAAAAGGCAAAGCTACAAAATATAAGGTATCCCTATGCTAAGAAAGACTCAGAGTGCTCCCCTACCATGACAGTGGGGTATCGAAAGTGGCAGGAGCATGGCTAAATGTCTGATACTTAATGTACGGACAAGACTGGTGGACAAGAGAAGTTAGGAGGGCATCAGACGCTATTTTTCATAGGAGGCAGTACAGGCAGGAGCAGGGAAGGCTGCTGAGTATCTTGTTACCATACCTGTCCTCCTTGCGGAGAAACAGCTTGTATTTCTTTTCAAATCAATTACTCCTCTTTCCCTCTCTGATGAATCCCCTCTAAATATTCTAATATCCTGTTTAGTATTAAAAGCTCTGAAAGTAAATAACTACCATTATGTTCATACAAATTACATGAATACATTTTTAAAATGAACAATTTAAATTAAATGCAAAAATATAACATTCTTAAATTAAGTCCTGAAACTACTATAATCTTAACAATTTATTTTAATACATCAAGTTATGTGCTACTTCTATGACCTTCCTCAGATATGAAAGCAGAAGGCTACATAGCTACAGAATCGGAAAGCTGGGAAACATTAAATTTTTAAAGCCAGCTCAAGCTTTATGCATATATCCAACTGTTATATGTTAGTGTACCTATATTACTTTCATATTTCTAGCGGAGTGTATATTGATATGTTTCACACAAAAATAAAATCTTTTTGAATCCCTATGTGTAGAAAACGTTTTGCCAGAACTTCTACTGCAGTAGACTACTTCAGATTTTTTTAAGCACTTCTTCAAAAGGCTGGAAACAGGAGAAGCGAGAACTCTGGTTTTCTACTTCCAGATTTTGAATGAAAAACAGGGAGTACAGGATGTATTGCTGTGCTCTTCCTACAACAGCACACTTCCGACTCCTGTTCAGTTTGCACAGCGTGACCACCAACTCCTTTTTTGCAGACCTCCTCCCTAGCCAGTCAGTGCCCAGTGTACTGTTTCATTGGGCTATTACATCCTAAGTATAAAACTTAGAATATTTTCCCAGCTTTCTTTTGGCCCTCCCACCCCACCCCAGTTTGGCTAGTAAAATACTGCAGGAGACTGTACAGAAGGTCAAGGTAAATGACATCTGTACATAACACTGGCCATTTCATCACAGGACCCAACCAGTTTGGTAAAGCACAAGTTCCCCTTTGTGCTGGGCCCAGTAACCTTTATGTCCTTCCCGTGCTTTAAAACGGTTTCCAGCAGGAACTGCTACATAAAGACAGCCATGTACTAAGGTGAGTTTGATGATACTGTACTTTTCCAGACTCTACTGCTTGCCGCTTTGAAGATGTGTTTAACATTTGCCTTTCTCCAGTCATTTGTCCATTTCAAGCTTCTCTTTTTTTTTGAAAAAAGTAGCCTTTCCACTGCTTATTTTAAACTATTTTAAAGTACTTCTTGTTACATTTCAGTGGAATTGCTTTTTCATTCCAGATACATCTTGACCCAAACTTAGAATAAAATGTCTGAGTGCAATTTAAATCAAAAAGGAAATAATGAATAATATGAAAATGTGATAAACACAGATGAATTGTTGAACAATTTCTAGAATAATGAAAATAAAAAATTAATAATGTGAACAAATACCTATCAACTTATAGAGGTATTTTGCTAAATAATTTTAGATATAAAGTGTCATAATTTTCAGCAAAGAAAGCAAGTGTAAAGGTTCTGAGGTTTAATCATTATATAAGTCAATGTGAATGAACATCTATGCAGGAAAATTACTGAAAGTCCAAATGCAGAACTTCATTAAATAGAAGTTTTCTATTTCTGTTATCAATCTGCTTACAATAAGTGACTCTTTCTTTCTTTCTTTCTTTCTTTCTTTCTTTCTTTCTTTCTTTCTTTCTTTCTTTCTTTCTTTCTTTCTTTCTTTCTTTCTTTCTTTCTTTCTTTCTCTCTTTCTTTCTTTCTCTCTTTCTTTCTTTCTCTCTTTCTTTCTTTCTCTCTTTCTTTCTTTCTTTCTCTCTTTCTTTCTTTCTCTCTTTCTCTCTTTCTCTCTTTCTCTCTTTCTTTCTTTCTCTCTTTCTCTCTTTCTCTCTTTCTCTCTTTCTCTCTTTTATTTATTTATTTAGCAGCAGTGGTCCAAGTGAGCATCTGCCTGAATCTTTCTAGCAGAAGATAATTTCTATGTAGTTTTCCTTATTGCTACTTGTTTGTATCTTTTCATTTCTCCATCTGAACTTCTCATTGCAGCGCTGTTCAGAATAATGCCCATGTCCCTATCAGTTAATATAGTTAATTTAGACTTAATATGTTCAAGTAGCTCGTTTTTCCTCTTCAGTGTGCATTACTGCTGCATTTATCATCACTGAATTCCCTCTGTCATTTCCAATCTGCTCCTGTGAAATTCCTTGTGGTTTTTTTTTTCCTTTTTCTGACATAACTGAACAAAATAGGTACCTTGCTTTTTATGTACTAAATGAATCCAAAACTTAATATAGATCTACTTTTGTCTATCTGCCATGATAAACTGTATTCTTTTATATTTTTTGTTTCTCTTTATTCTACCTAGCTTTTGCCTTAGGCAGTAATTTATCTCCTGACTTTCTTTAATATCTGCTTGTGAGAGACTTTGTTAATTTACCTGGGAAAAAAAGAAAAAAAAAAAAGTTCATTACATTACTTGGCTTCTTTTTTATTAATTTTGAACACATTTCTGTGATTGCAATAGATTATTGAAAAATCTCTGCCAGTATTAGGTTAGCTAGTTCTCATATTGCTATCTTCCAGCCATTCCAATACTCTTTTTTAAAAAAGTATGTTAAAGCTATATACTTGGTGTCTATATACTATGTACCTGGGCACAATAATTTTATTTTTTTAATATATTTTGAGCAAAATATTAGCTTTGTTACTATCACTTCATTGTTACACATATTTCCAGATAATAATGACTAATCACTATTCCTTTTATGGGAGATTTTGAATCATAATCGATCTGTACATTTTAGCAGATGTGATTTATGTACATGATGTTCCGGAAAGGGCTGAGATAGCATGATCTTATGTGCCCGGCTGTACTGGGTCTTGTCAACCCACTGCACTGGCACTGGCAGTGATACAGAGGAATTACTGGCACAGGACGGTGATTTTTCTACAACCTGCTTTCAGGTTTTCTAAAATTTTAGATTTACTATATTGCTATATTTAACAAATTGCAAAAAGCAGAAAATTACTGATAAAAATATTTGCAAAGATAATATTACAGTTTATATATTCAGGAGTTGACATGGCCCTGTTACCTGACCAGACTAGTAATTTTGTATGAGTACGGGTCCTAACTTGAGGCCAACTTCATACTGTCACTGTCAAATTTATATACATTTTTATGTGTATATACACATACAAACCCAATTCTGCTGTAAAATTTCACAAAAAATTTAAATAACCTGTAAAGCCTAAATGTTTATCTATTATTTTTGCATCCTTTCATTTAGCCAAAACTAGCTAGATGTCAAAAATGACAAAGCTTAGATGCAGCCACATAGTCATCACTAGGATAGGCTTTTCTGTCTGTAAAAATTAAATTAAATGGTCTTATTTCTGCTACACCTAGGAAATTTTCTGTTGTTATCCCTATGGCCTGACAAGTGTAAACATGGTATCTATTTTTAGAATACTGGCTTTTAAGTAATGATTTGTGAGCAGGCAACACTCTAGGGAAATTGAAAACTAAATACTAAGTGCTGATAGGCAGATATTAAAAATGACCATATGTGTAACATGTATGTCAAACTTATAACTGTTAAGGCAACAAAGTAATATCATGCACAGCCACTGAATATTAGATATCCTCCTAAACGTGTGCAATTTAATTGTTCCTTTCTTCTAAAGAGAGGTGTCTGGGAAGAATATCAACTCTGAGATCTACCATGATTAGAAACTAATTAACTAGCACTTTAAACATCTACTTTATTGACTTTTAAAGATTTGTTTAGTATGTGTTTGCCTTTTTTTTTGCTTTTGTTTGATTCTCTTTAAATGTTGCCCTAGAAGGGAAATTGATTATGCAAATCAGATATTTATTTGATGTTATCTTTTTGTTTATATTGAATGTGCCTGAAGTCTCCTCTCCCTGATCATAGTACAGGCAAACAGCCACACATGAAAATGTCCATCTCAGCAATTTTTCTTTCATGCTTGCTTTTGTTACTTATCTCATGCTCATGCACACTCAGGCAAACAATATTCCTATAAACAGGGGGTTTCAGAAGTTTCTAGGTGGGAGCATATATTTATATTGATGATTTAATGACATCTAGAGTAATATTGTGACCTCATGCGAGACTGAGTTTTACACAGCTTCAACCTGCAACAGCTGCAGCTCCACCTGGAACACTACTGCATGAATTCCTTTGGCTGTAAATCTCCCCAAGCATTCCCAGGCAAATGATGTGCATCCCGTCAGGTTTCCCATGCAACCTAGTGGTTATCAGTACATAAAAAGACATTTTTGCTCTTTCTCCTTAAATTCAATCTACCCATCAGCTATATACAGTTCCGTGGTGGCAGCAATTAACATTTTCCCATATAAAATTTGCATGCAACATATTACATGAGTCTATGCTGAGACAACATATCCCCTGAAAAAAAACCAACATCTATGAATCTGTCCAGATCAGTTCCTGAAAATATCATCAAAGAGGTGTATCTCCTGATGCTCACTTACTACTGCAGATTTACTGAAGGCTTAGCATGCAGGTACAAATGCTAGTCAACCTAAGGCAGTATTCTTGTCACTTGCTTGCTCAGTTCAAGAGCCCACAGCAGTGAGATGGGCCAAATTAGGAAGTGCTTCAGCCAGATTTACCCATGCGTTTGTAAAATAACACCTGAGGAAGGAAATACACCATACTCCTGACTGGTAAAATTAAACAAGGGAGAACAGAAACTCTGCAAGGGGACTTGAAAGTCCCCGATCCTCATTAATGAGCTTTTAAAATAGTCCAGCTTTCTCCATGCCATGTATCTGCTGAGAATGATTTCCCCATTTCTCATTATGTATGAATGCCAGTGCACTGTGCAGCTCCAGTGCACAGTTGATTAATAAGGTCAGAATTAGAAACTGAGAGCTTTCCTTTTCTTAGCATCTACTGTAGTTTCCCTCAACAGGATTTTCTTTGCAGATTTTCTATGATCTGAAAAATAGAACTTACTGGAACAGAATTTACGTGTTTTGTCATGTGAGGCCCTGAACACTGCGTGGTATTCTACAGTTTTTTACAAATACTATACATTGGTTTACATTAAAGCTTCTTAAACAATATAAAATGGTTTAGAAAAATACATTTATTGTCTGGAGATTAATTTCTTTAAATCAATAATTACTGTATATTAAGACACTGTTTTGCTTTCAGAAAGATAAGTCTCAGCTTTATCTGAATTACGAGAAAGCAACTCAATATCTTTCAAGTGTCACAATGCCATCAATGCAGTGTGGCTGAAGTTCTCTTCCATACAGTGATTAAAGCTGTGAATTTCAAATCAATTCCAAATTATTTTAGCTGGTTATAAATTACACAACCTTCTTTCCACAGCTGCAGCCAAGGTTTTGCATGTGCAGCTACATAATCCTTTATCCAATTGTATTTTTATTAGAATATTTTACAAGCATATTATCAGGTATTCATTAGTTCTTCCAAATAAAGCCTTTGCCAAGGATTACAAATGTTTAGTTTGTGGAGTTTTTTTTTTCAGATTCCTCCTTGTTTTGCCTGAGATTATGCAATTTTTAATTCTGTGATACTAGTTATAGTAACTGGTCTGGTACTTCCAGTTGTTTCATCTTCAGCTACCTAAGATTTTTGGTTTGAAAAACTTCTTGGAAAACAAAGTAAAAGATGTAATAGTCACCACCAGTCTGCTACATGAAAAGAACCAAAGATAAATTAAGAGAACTTTATCCATCTACATCATCAAATGAACCCAGTGCAGAAAGCAGAGGTTGAGGGAATCACAGACTCACAGAAATGTCGTTTGGAAGGAACCCCCTTCGCTTGAAGCAGGACCATTGCAACACAAGAACTGGGCCATCTGGGACTTTGTCCAGCTTAGTTTTGCTTTGAGGATTGGCTTTCCACAGTCGCTCTGGGTACCAATACTTCTTCCAGTCCTGCTCTTTTCTCCTACTGAAGAAGTTAATCTTCGTGTCCAATATGAACTTCCAAGTTGAAACTAGCAGCTGCTGCCCCTTGTTTTTCCTTCTGCTTCTACAGAGAAGGATTTGGTTCTGTCACCTTTGAAACAACTGTTCAGGTATTCATAGGAAAGTATTAAATTGCCTCTCAATCTCTTCTTTGCCAGACCAAGCAGGACCAGTTCTCTTTACTGCTCCTCCTACGTCACATGCTGTGTACCATTAACCACCTCAGTAGCCCCAATGGATTCTTTCCAGTTTATCAACATCCACCTTGAACAGGGCATCATATTCTAGGTGCAGCCTCACCTTAGCCACGGGAAGATAACTTCACCTGCTGGATCAGGCTCCTCCAGAGTGTAACTATTTTTTTCTGCTTTTGTGATTGAGGTGTACTGTTGGTACATACTCTGCTGTAACCCCAAGGCCCATACCACCAGGGCTGATGCTCAGCCAGTTCGTTCCCAGTCTCAGTTGGTGGAAGAGATTATTCTATCCCAGGTACAGACCTTTGCCCTTCTTGTGGTGGAATCCTTTATTGGTCCAATCCTTAAGTTTCTCAGGGTCCCTTTGAACTGAGACACTACTCTGGTATGTGCCAGCCACTCCCTCTGATTAAGCATTGTCCACAGATTTTCAGCTGATGAGTTCTGTCTTGTCACTCAGGTCATTGATGAAGCTATTGAATAATACAGACCTCAGTACAGACACCTGGTTAAGTAAGTATTCCAGCCAGATGTCAGGGTATTGATTACTTGCCTGTAATTCTGGATGTTCAGCCAATTTTCAGTTTGTCTACCAGTGTGTTTGTCCTGTGTATCTCAACCTAGCTTCCAAATGAGAATGCTGTGCAAAGCAGAGTCAAAAGCCTTACTAAATTCAAGCTATTTTACATCCACCACCTTCCCCTCATTCACATAGCCAGTCATTTCATTGTAGAAAGCAGTCAGGCTGATCAAGCTTGATTTTCCCTTGGTAAATCCATATTGACTTTTTCTGATTACCTTCCTGTCTTTGTGAAACTAAATTCATAGAATATATCTTTTTCACTTTTTAGAGAGACAGTGACTCAAGAAGACACCTGCAGATGACTAGGTCAGCTTTCAATTTCTGACAGAGGAGAGCAGAATCCACCTTGAAATGAAAAACTGCTGTATTATTTCAGCTGTTCCCACAGATAACAGAATTACTACAGTAGTTTGGAAGCTGGCCATGGAGATTGGCTGCTGAAGTTTGCAACTGATCTTTGGACTTTATGAGGCCACATTACGTTAATAATGTAGCAAAGTAAGTGCTAGGCAAAGTAGTCAAGTCCCTATGCATTAAAAATAATAAACTGGCTGGAATCAGCCACAAGGACACTGTACCAAAGCTGTATCTTGCACAAATACTGCAGTACGGCATGGGATCTGGGCCACTGGTCAACTCTCTGAATCATTTTCTTTGCTACTTCATTTATTATGGCTTTAAAATACATAATTCCTTTTAATGCACCTTTCTATATGCTGTAGCCACAGCTATATATTCCCTGGTTGTCTCTAAAATTAACTGGTTAAACCAGGTGGTCTATAGTTCTTATTAAAGTAAAACATATGGGAACAGGAAATCATTTTACAGTATCACCATCTTGCAGGCTTTCAAGCAGATACACAACATTAGAGCAAAAAGGGCATGGTGGAGAACATATTCTGCTTCAAAACATAACATTCCTGATGGCATACCAGCCATAACTTTCTGAAACATCAATAAAAGTATCTCTAAATTTTCAGAATAGTGGGAAAACAGACCTCTCTGCTGTTGAAAAAGGTTTCCAATATACTTACATCTGTTTGCAGAATTTGACACAGATTGGTTTAACAGAAAAGAGTAAGCCAGAAAGCTATTTCTGAAATTAGACACAAAGTCAAACAAGGCACCAGGTAAAAACGATTTCCACTATACCTAAACTGAGAACCACATAACACATATATGGACCCAGAATTTTCTGGTTATCAACAGCTTCATATTTGCCGAGAAAAGACTTCACAATTTAATTTATTCATATAGTTCATCTCAAAAACTAGTTCCACAAGTTTGAAAGCTACAGTGAATTTACGAAGCAGATACACTTTTTTGTTGTTTGTTTTTTCCCCCACTTTTCTCACCTACATGATAAAGTGCAAAAAACTAGGACTTGCTAGTTTTGAAAAACTTCATGGCAATATTAACTCCTTCGGTCCACTAACTGTATGTAATAATTTGTTTTCATTACATCAGTTCAAAATAAAAATTATTAGAACTTTAGAGATCTGTGATATTCACTTAGATTGTGTACATAGGTCTTTCCAATCACAAATATGATAATTTAAAATATTGATTTATGTTTTGGTTTTTTTAAACTCCATCTTGTTCTCTACTTTTCTATAATTTCTATGTATACAGACATAAAAAAAAAAAAAAAAAAGAATACTTAAATATTCCTTGTCAGGAAACCAGGGAAGAATGATTTTCTGATAATAAAACAAGAATACTTAAATGCTGACAAAATTTACGTGTATAGTTGTTCAGGTAAGTATTACAAATCCTTCCAGAAAGCCAGACATACTTACTGGAAAGTCTATATTAGCCATAAATAAGCTGTACAATGATTTTACCAACTAATGAGAATCAAACTTCCTTCCTGAAAGTAACCAAAAATTACTCATGAAAAACAAGATAACAAGGTCTATTAAAGTGAGATTTCCTGCTTACTGATTTACATTATGATTAAAATTATTTTAGATCCTCCACTCTGCTTCTTTCCTTGCCAGGTTCTGCTCTTCCCTTTACAAGCGTGGGGAGCAGTAAGTGTTCAATATATGTATTTTTTTTATTCCTGTGAGACTTCCTGGAGACTACTAAAAGATCCTAATATATTTCTTACATAAAATGGCTAATTACTGTAACGAAGGGAAAATACAGCTGGAGAAAATGGTTTATCTCCTGTAATAGGCATACATCAGAAATGTTTTCTGCTTTCAGAAGTTAACTCTTAGAGTAAGAAAAAGGTCAGAAATACGGAGTCACTCAGATATATTACCAGCTCCTGCTCTTTTTCCTTCAATTTCACTTTTGCAAGTAGTTGAAAAGAGACTGAGCAATGATGAAATGTTGCTGTTTCTTGCTCTTGCTTTTTTCCTTTTTGCCTTTGTTGTTCATTTCAGTCAAACTTTTTGCTGTTTATTGAGATGACTTACACTTTGGCTCACAGCTCAATCCAGCTCTTCAAAAGAAGGCTCAGGTCTCTGTTGGCACTACAGATATCCACAAAATATTTAATTCTATTCTATGGAAAATTCAAAGGTCATTTTTCCTCACTTTTGTAAGCAGTCTGCTGAACTTTCCCATTTGCATGGTGATCAGATCCCATCAAAGAAGCTTATGATTGCATTTGTCAGAATTAAACTCACCTTGGATGTGCTTTTCATTCCAAGTAGTAAGGTAGGTCTTAGCTTTCTCCCAGGGTATATGTGTCGTCTTGACTTCTATTCAGCAGAGATACTAGGTGCAATTTTTCAGCTTGCAGTGGCTAAGAACTTTTTCAGAAAAATGTGAATGGAGTAAAGCAAGGTACAAATTTTTTAATAGAGGCTGTTTGTGGGGACCCTCAGCATGGCAGTCAGCAGCCTCCCCAGGAACTAGCAATGTCAGCCACATACTGCTCAGAGGTAAGAGCTGGGTGCATTTCAGGCACCAATAATTACTCATATGTAGGACTGAAGAGAAGCAGTCATCTCCCAACAATGACTGAGAAAGGAAGTGTTGCAAGTATCACAGGCTCTGGATAAGTGGAGATGTTTGGACATGTATCAGTTCCCAGAACAGCTCTGGAAAAAACAGAGGGCTGGGCTTTTCATGTCCCCAGTTAGCATGTACCCTCTGCCATCTGGTCCCAGTAGATGTGCCTGCATGGGCATTTTGGTTTCAGCCAGGTGTGCAATGTTGAATCCCCTGCTCATCCCCACGTGCCCTGGTTCAGAGTTCCTGCATGGCACACTCTTCTTTCACTTGACACTAAACAAGAGAGGCTTATAGCTGAGGGTATTTGATCTCAGATGACTTCTCAGAGCCGATTTACTGTTTTTTGCTTTACTTTTCCACCATCCTCATTAAGTAACTACGTGTTGCAGAAAACATTTAATTTCTCAGAGCAAATGTCCTGTGTGCTATTAGTAACCGTGTGCTATTTCGGCACTTTGCCTTTAGCTAGCTATTTCTTTACTGGACTAGAGACCCACTAAAAATCTTTGCTGTAGTTAAGGTATGGTGTTAACCCCCAAAGTTACTTCATGTACACTGTATTTACCATGGTTAACATGTAACTGAGCAGAAGAAAAGCACAACTGTTTTAACCTACGTCTGTGATACCATGTTATGAGCAATTAGAGCAATTAGTCTTGTCATTCCTCTCATTTTAAGGTCCACCCCTACATTTTGCCTAACCTCTCCATCTGACATTTATATCTACCTTACATATGGACTTACAATGCTTAAGTATATTTATATTATCATAGAATCATAGAATCATACAACGGTTAGAGTTGGAAGTTCCAACCCCCCTGCCACAGGCAGGGACACCTCCCACTAGAGCAGGTTGCTCAAAGCCCCATCCAGCCTGGCCTTAAACACTTCCAGGGATGGGGCATCCACAGCTTCTCTGGGCAGCCTGTTCCAGTGCCTCACCGCCCTCGCAGAAAAGAATTTCTTCCAAATCTCTATATTTATAGATATCCTCACAGAGTTCCGCTGTAGAGCAAAGAGAAGGCAGGGAAATATTTTTGAATTTTCTCAAACATGCTTGAGATCATGATGAAAATTTTGTGTCATTGACACTCTTGGATATTTTCACATTCACTTTTTCTCTTGAGTCAAAGGTTACAAACTACAAAGGAAGACAAGTACTGATTCAAATTTTAACCTTTGGTTACATTAGAAATACATCTATCCACCCAAATTGTCACTTGATCCTGTGTACACCCATGTGTATTTCATTAGTTTGGCTAAAAAATACATCAAAGCAGCACTTGTTTCTATTTGTCCTGCTCTTCTAGTGCCCAGAGGACTTGTTGATATTTGCATCATGTGGTTAATTCTCCACAGCATCCTGTCCCTTGCGTATTTGATTAGTTGGAATGTTTCAGCTACATAGCGCTCTTAGATCTGGATATTCATTATCAATGTTAAATATTTGATTGTGTTGCCATTACATGTGCAGTAGACCCTTAGTGCAACACCAAAAGCTGTTAAAAAGCACATGATTCTAGATAAGTCTAACCAAGACAGCAGTACAGGGAGTCCTTAAATCATATTGACACAAGTCCAGTTATCCATAACATTACATTAAATTAACGTTTAAAGACAGACTGGATATTTAGGCGGACAAGCTGAAGAATAAGTGCTTTAAATCTGTAGGTTTAATAGAGAAATATAGCAATGGGGATTACAGCCTCAACTACCAAATAATGATTTAAATGATTTTTCTGTATACAAAGGATTGCTGAAACAATAAATTGCCGTATCAAAGATGAAGTATGATATAAAACACAAGAATGGCACATTGATGTCACAGGATTACTACATTATTTCCGTTCTAAATTTCAATACTGTAATATGGTAAAAATCAAAACTGAAAAGCAGATGACTGCTTTATACTGCAATATAACATGTTTTTATGTTGTCAGAAACAAATACAACAAATAAATTTTCCAGGAAAGGACAGTGGATAACACAGTATGTCCACAAACATTATGGGTTTTATCTCAGTCTTTTGTTAGATTTTATTTGCTTTCACTTTTTCTGTTTTCCGGAGCAAGTTTCTGGAATAAAGATAATAAATTTTGCATGGAGGCAATACAGTGTGACAGTGTTGTCCCAAATATTGTATGGAAATTTTATTTTTATGCTACATTTTAACTTGTAGTTCTTCAGCTTTTTATAGTAAACAATTGTATTCTCAAACACTTTGGTTTTAGTTCATAAATTTAAAAAATCTGAATACTTCAGCATATTATCTATACAAAGAATGCTTAAAAAGAAGTAAAAGCAACTCCATACGTGAAGATTATTCATGTCAACCTTTTAAAAGTATGTCAAGACTGTTTGCTATGAAATCAATTTTTCATGTCTCTAGTTAAAAATCAGCTGTAATACATGCATCTGATCCCATATAATTAAATAAAATTGTGAAAGAATCATAAAAAGACCCATGTGTGCTTCCCAAGCAAAAGCAAAGTATGGGGTCCTGAGCTGAGATTATGATATAAATAATATTGTTCAGTTCCTTGAGCAATTTACCATCCTTAGAACTGATTTGAAGTGTAGATATGAACAGATCCGTGTACATGGATTATACCAAAGGCTTTGATATCTAATTAGTATATCACTAGCAACTGAAGATCATTTTTTCTTTTTTCATTCATGAGGTAAAATAGCTGAATAAAATTGAATAAATGAATAAAATAAATAAAAATTTGAAATACTCGATTAAATAAAAATACTAGCTTTTCCTGTTTATGATATCTATCTCCATATCCATGTCCATCTACATCCTTATCTATATCTGTATCATGTCTGTATCTGTATCTGTATCTAGCAATACAAGCTGTATATTTGATGGATAATGTCAATCAGATGGTTTAATTATATATTTGATAGATATTGTTCATCAGATATTTTTATTATTGAATGTCATTTACAGTTCAAATTGTAACAGGTACAAGGAAGAAGACTACGTTCTTATTCAAATCT
The DNA here is from genome assembly GCA_013400375.1 of Thinocorus orbignyianus. NCBI lineage: Eukaryota > Metazoa > Chordata > Aves > Ciconiiformes > Thinocoridae > Thinocorus > Thinocorus orbignyianus. The sequence goes on from VXBW01007402.1 coordinate 46,146, forward strand.
CTAGTGCAACTGAATTTTAGTAGATAAAAGTCATATTGGCATTTAACAAAGTTAGTGAAATTATTTCATGTTTATTTTGCATCAGTCAGCAAGCAAGCTTATTTTCAGCCTTTTTATTTTCTGTGATCAGTCATTACTTTAGACAATGTATGCAGGCAAAATCTGAAATAGAGTTTACACACATTAACAGTAATTCATTGTTTATATTTTAATTCAAGCAGTACTACATGGTACATTGCCACATGGGCACTATATACAAATACACATATACACACACATATATAAGAAGCAAGTTAGACTGATTTCTTTTTAAATACAGGAATTTGATAAAATTTTATAAAAGTTTTATCATGATATGTTGGATACGTTCTTACTCTGTATGTCATACACCAAAAGATATTAAAGTGATTAACTAATTTACTAACTAGTGTGCAAATTCTTCAGCTCTAGAAATTAGAAGAGGTCTGTTCTGAAATGCGCTGAAATTGACCATACCGCTATGCAGCACAGCTTGGTTAACAAACTATATGGCAGATGTGGAGGTGTATGTCACTGTAGAGTGGTGCTAATGCTACTGAAACGTGGTTAGTTATCATACAGTGTAATACAAATTCACATGCATCAAGTGATCATCAAGTGTCATCAAGTACTCATATGAAACTACTAAACCCAAAGCAGTATATGAGACGGAGGGTCACCAGATGTGCTTTTCCAAACAGTGTCAGGAGTTCATGGTCAATCAAAATACCATACAGACAACAGCACAGCACTGACTTGACAGTCTGACTAGAAAAGTTACTCCTCTTCCATGCTGTGTACCTTCTCCCTTTTCAGGTAATTTTCTTCTCAAAGCCGTATTTCTGACAACAATAAGCACTACTGTGAAAATGCCTGCTGACAGCCCCTGTTAAACTGTGCCCTGCAGACAATCACATGGCATCAATCCATCTCATAGGTCTTGATAAACCTGCCCAGAGTGGAAGTAAAGACATGACAATAAGCTTGATAAGTGATTGACATCCTGAACGTCAGCAAAGAGGGTGAGAGGGCAAGGAAGCACAATGGTAATGGGAGGCCACAATTACTTGCATGTAGTTTGAACAGATGTCCTACTGGGTCATGAAGCTGAGACTAAATCCTTAGATACTGTAAACAATTGCTTTGTGGAGCTGTTAGACAAGGGAACCTCAACAGGAGAAGCAATACCTCAGCTGGTCCTGAGTGTAAGATCCTGTTCATAATGTTACTAGGCAAAGTCACAGTGATTGCAGGGTACTGCAACTTGATATTTTGCAGGATCTACAAAGGCAAAAAATGTAATGTTTTGTTCAAAGTTGCATGAAAATGAGATTTGCTGAGAGGAAAGACAAAAAGTCTTTGTAAGTGACAAGGACAACTACAAACCACCCTAATGGAGGCACTGAGCAAATATTTATCACTTCTCACAAAAAGCCCCCTTTAGGAATGCCATAAGAAGACGTGCATGCCTGAACAGGTAATGATGTACTGAAATGCACAAAATAAAAAGAATCACGAGTTCTTCTAAGTTCAGGGTAGGAACATAAGACAGGTCAAAAAACAATTTGAGAAACCTGTAAAACTAGTGATAGGCAGAGGGCTGGTAAATAGCATTACAGAACATACCGGTAAAATGGACTAAACCAAACAGTAACAGATTGCTAGGACCAGATAGCATTCACATGTTAGGTCCCATAGGGACACCAGGAATTGACAACCAGAAGTATATTTTATTCAAAGCTGTTTGTGTACCAGAGGAATGGAAAGTAGTTCATGTGATGCTAACATTTTAAAGGATTACAGCAGAGGGTTAAGGAGCCAGACTTGGACAGCACTACCCAGATGAGACAAGTGAGTAGGAATGTTTTTAAAGAATAAAATTAATTGGCACATGGGTGCATCTGAAACACTAAGAAAGAGTCATCCCAACTCTTTGAAGAGAAGTCACACCTCGCACAACAGCGGGGTTCTTTGAAGGAACCAAGGTTCATAGTGATACCAAAGTTCTGGCACCATGAGCACTTGAAAGGAATCTCTCATAAAACAAGAAGGTGAGATTGCACACAGTTAAAAGGTAGAGAACTAAACATCAGAATATATGCTCAGTTTTCACACATACAGAATGAATGTTTGGAAGTTCTCCTTCATATAGCATGAACTTAGTTCAACAGAATATTGTGCAGAACAAAAATCTGCATGAGTTCAAAAGCGATTATAAAAATTGGTAATACTTAGCTGTATTACCAAAATCAAACTAAATCTTTCTTGGTTTTAGAAATGCAAATAAAAAACTGTATTGAAAATACCTGTCTTCATGTGGACAGGGTTTCTGAGTTTCTATAGCCATAAAGTGGAACTATATAGTTCAGAGAAGTGCAGTATATGAAGATAACTTATCTTCTGTTTATACAGTACTTGGAGGATTTTAAATGCTCAATTAGAAGAGGCAAAACCTTAAAAAAAAAGCTTATAATGATCTTTTTCTTAATAAGTTTATGAATTCTTTATAGACTTCAACAGTGCTCATCTTTACCTAGCAGTTAAACTCAAAATACAATTAGGGAAAAGTCTTATCTTCCTTGAGCCATCAAAATAGTCAATTAAATTTTTGCATGTTTGCGAAGTCAGAAGCAGTGCTCAACTTTTTAGAAGACCACAATTTTTTTCTTAAGAATCCATACACAGTTACCTTTTAAGATCTTTGATATTCCACGCTTTTCAAAGGAAGTTAAAGGGAAAGTAGGAACGTAAGAGAAAGTCAATTAAAGGTTCAAAAGAGTGGCAATCTGTAGCCAAGCAAGGTCAAACATGGTCAGGTTTAATATGTTCCTGCTTTCTCATTTTATGCACTGAAGCATGTAGTGGTCAGGGCTCAGTCTTGGTAAAAAAAGGAGTCAGCATTCACTATCGTATTGTGGGATGGATTCCACATACAAAAGGCTGCCAAGTAGCTCATTATCTTCTTAGAGAAGACTGTTTAGGTAGCACAGTCTGCTCTGTAAGTTTAATGTCTCTTCACACATGAATATCACAGTGATGCGGTCAAACTCAAGGCATTCCCACAACTATTTCTACATATAACAAGAAGGTACGGAGTCTTCAACATAGAGAGGGCATGGACCTGTTCAAACAGGTCCAGTGGAGGGTCACGAAGATGATCAGAGGGCTGGAGCACCTCTCCCATGGAGACAGGCTGAGAGAGCTGGGGTTGTTCAGCCTGGAGAAGACCAGGCTGCTTCAGGGAGACCTCAGAGCAGCCTTTCAGTATCTCAAGGGAGCCTACAGGAGAGCTTGAGAAGGACTCTTTGTCAGGGAGTGTAGTGACAAGACAAGGGGTAATGGCTTCAAACTGGATGAGGGGAGATCTAGATTAGACAGTAGGAATTCTTTCTTGTGAGGGTGGTAAGACACTGGAAAATGTTTCCCAGAGAAGTTGTGGATGCGCCATCTCTGGAAGTGTTCAAGGCCAGGCTGGATGGGGCTTTGAGCAACCTGGTCTAGTGGGAGATGTCCCTGCCCATGGTGGGGGGGTTGGAACTCCACGGTCTTTAAGGTCCCTTCCAAATCTAACCATTCTATAATTCAATGATTCTATAATTCTGTGAAATACCTTTCTTCTTATGTGTGTATGCAGCCAGCAGCTATACACTACAGCTATCAACAGTCAGAATCCAGAAGTCTGATCCTTGCAGCTGTTATGACTCTAGCAGCCTGCAAAGGATGCTTTTCACAGGGCAGTGACACCCAACCAAAGAAGAAACCTGTGGACTTTCTGGGGAATAGCAAACTGCCTGAAGTTTTTGGGATCAGAGAATAGGTTATATTTGAGGATTAAAATGTTCTCTCCCTTCTTTTTGCAATCCATCAAGAAGACGGATTAAACATTATTCAACTGTACAATTAAAAGGATTCAAAAAAATGGCTTTCTCACTATTTTCCCAGTGAGAGAGAGGAAATTGAGTATGCAAAAACAACACAAGTGTGGTATGTGATATACTGAGAACAATGAGTTTCATGCTCTCTCACTTGTTTGAGGTGCCTGAATCACCTGCATCAATATTTGAAATGAAAGAAATATTCTGAGCCCTAAATAGGTTATTATCTAAATTTCGGGTCTCAGAAACAAGGATCTGAGGGAAAAATTTTAATCATGTTTAAAGTGATGAATATTGAAAAATGTCTAAAGCCCCTGAGTTGTTTGCACAGAGTCAATATCACTAAGTCAAAGCGGCACATAGAAGATTTATGGGACTGTAATAGGAAATTAAACCTAAATTGATTCAACAAATTACTGCGCATAAGAACAAGCCGAATAATTTAAAAAATCAATATGAATAATTTGAGTAACTGGAGAGTACAGAAGAAAAGTGTTGCATAGGTTAATGCTTATTGCACATCTATTTAGTGACTATCTTGAAGCAATAGTTGTTGAATTAAAATATGAGTATCAGATATTTTTAAGTGCATGAGAGTAAGGGTAAGAAACAGAGGCAGATAGCTTCCAACTCTCTGAACACTACGCAATATAGTGCTAAAATCTGGAGTACACTTGCAGAGGAACATCTGCAAAATTTAAGTCCCTTACAACTTTTCATGCTACTTCTGTACCATAAGAGAAACATCACAAACACAAAACTAAAAAGGTCCTGGGGAGTTAGGTCATTTGAATTTAAAAATCATTGGACTCAAAACAAGTACTAGCATCATTTTAAAAGCAAAGATGCACAAAGATTTATTTTGAGAATTAATGCATTAATTAATTTGATTATTTTTTAAAATTACAATTACTTGTATGCTTTAGGATTCATCTGCAGAATGGAAAAAAGAAAGATAATGAGACCCATCTAAAAATATATGAAAGATATAAAAATAATACTTTTTTAAAAGCACCTTTTTTTTTTTTTTT
>VXBW01007402.1:51321-77805 GCA_013400375.1 Thinocorus orbignyianus
TTTTTTGTTTTGTTTTGTTTTGGTTTGGTTTTTTTTGTTTGTTTATTTTTAAATCTCCTTATGTTAAAGCCTTAAATATGGCTCTTCTGTGCACCCTCCAGAGAAAAGGGAAAATCAAGTCAAATCTCCATTCCCAGTTTTCTGTTATTCTGTGGAGGTAACTGCATGGAATTTGTGTGTCCTGTGATCTTAATTTTATGAAAAAAAGCAAAGAAAAATAATTAGGAAGTTTTATGGCCTTGGAAAATGGTCCATTACAAAGACTTGTGGCTGAACAGAACCATAGAATGACATGGGGTTGGAAGAGACCTCTGGAGATCCAACCCACCCCACCAAAGCAGGTCCTCCTAGAGCAGGTTGAACAGGAACATGTCCAAGCAGGTTTTGAATGTCTCCAGAGATGGAAACTCCATCGCCTCTCCAGGCAGTCTGTTCCAGTGCTCTGCCACTCTCAAAGTGAAGAAGTTCCTCCTCATATTTAGATGGAACTTCTTACGTTCAAGTTTGTGCCCATTTCCTCTTCTCTGTCACGGGGCACCACTGAAAAAAGACTGGCCCCTTCCTCTTGACACCCACCCTTTAAGTATATATAGGTGTTGAACAGATCCCTCCCAAGTCTTCTCCAGACTAAAAAGACCCAAGTCTCTGAGGCTTTCCTCATAAGACAAATGCTCCAGGACCCTAACTATCTTTGTCGTCCTCTGCTGTACCNAGCTATAATGCGTACAAAAACAAATTTAAGATTGGTTTGGATTTTAGAAAAAATATAAAAACTATGTTTCTCCATCATGAAGTGGTATGTGGGTTCAAACATCACATTAGCAAAGGGTTGCTTCTGTTTTCTATTCTTATTTCTTTAGGATTAGCTAAGGGCCGCTTAGTAGCATATGCCCACATCAACTGACTTAAATAATTTTGTTTGTTTGTTTTGTACTCAAACAGCTAATTCAGAGGGGGTTTTTTTGTTTTGTTTTGTTTTGGTTTGGTTTTTTTTGTTTGTTTATTTTTAAATCTCCTTATGTTAAAGCCTTAAATATGGCTCTTCTGTGCACCCTCCAGAGAAAAGGGAAAATCAAGTCAAATCTCCATTCCCAGTTTTCTGTTATTCTGTGGAGGTAACTGCATGGAATTTGTGTGTCCTGTGATCTTAATTTTATGAAAAAAAGCAAAGAAAAATAATTAGGAAGTTTTATGGCCTTGGAAAATGGTCCATTACAAAGACTTGTGGCTGAACAGAACCATAGAATGACATGGGGTTGGAAGAGACCTCTGGAGATCCAACCCACCCCACCAAAGCAGGTCCTCCTAGAGCAGGTTGAACAGGAACATGTCCAAGCAGGTTTTGAATGTCTCCAGAGATGGAAACTCCATCGCCTCTCCAGGCAGTCTGTTCCAGTGCTCTGCCNACGGAAGGGCAGGATAACTCCAGTGGATTTTCTGTTTAATTAAAATAGTGAAAACAACTGCATTACAAGCCTGTGGATTTGATGGCAGTAATTTGGAAAATAATAGAAAATAAAAATTCTAAAGACACAACATAGAGAATGTGAATGGGGACATAGTAATTCAGACTTTGAGATCTGTGCAGAATATGATCGCATTCTTTTCAGATTTAATAGTTCACATAGGCACATCTGTTCATGTACCACTAGGCTGTAATTTATTAATGAGCATTCATTATGAATTCCTGAAGAATAAAAAAAAATACGTCTCATTGTTGTGCTTGAATTGTTTAATTATCTCACTGATTTAGTGAAAAAAATTCTAACCATATTTCATTAAAGTGCTTGATTCCATACTTAGGAACAGCATCATATTAATGAAAAAATCTGAACACAACACAGGAAAGGTGGAACAAATTGAATTAAAGCGATGTTACACAGTATAAGAGAGCTCCACGATATTTTTGGACAGCAGCTTCCAGATTGTCCATCAGACAGTAGTTGCAGTTCATGCAGGTAGCAGAGCTGTGGTAGTTATTCTGTGTGTGCCTGAAAAGCACTTTGGAGGGCTGGTCAGACTCTGACCGTGCTGATCATGGGGCTGGGGTTGCCCAACCTGCAAGTGGGCACAGAACCTGTCCCCAGGCTGCATGGGGGCTGCACAGGCCTGTGCATGGAAGGGAGATGGGGAGCAGAGCACTTGGGGGTGTACCTGCTGCGTGCCAGCCATGTGAAAGAAATGATTCAGGGTTGGGAGATGCCATAAGCATGAATTATTCACTCTGATTTGTGCCTTCTGACGAGAATGCCCAATGCCCGTGGAACTTACCAGGTGATCTCAGGACGCTTCACAGTGAGGGTGACTACAACTGTGGTGGCTTGTCATGGGAGAAACCATAACTGACAAAAAGCAAAGACCAAAGCGAGCTGCTGGAGGCTGCTGAGCAGGATGGTAGATTTGAAGAAGCTCTGCAGAAAAACCCCTTCTGCCAGCCTGGACGTCCACACCACAGCCAAGTGTGATGGACCACATGCTTGTGGACAGACAAAATAGAGAGGGAATGTAGTCATATATAGCACCCAGCAAGTAAGCAAGACTTCATAGAAATAGTTTGGGAAAACGTACTAGGAAAGAAGTAATATGTTTAGAAGATGACTTTCATTGTATCAAACAAAGAGAAAAAAAAATGGAGTTAAAAACTGGCAGTTAAATCCATAGGATTTTTTTGACATCTGGTCTAAAAGGAATTCTGTAAAGGTTGCTTTTAAAAGCAGATATTTAGGGGCAAAATTTATTCTCAATGGAGAATTTTTCAACATACAAACACTTATTTTTTCTAAAGAGCTTACACTGAATAAGACATCTACAACCCAAATAGGCTAGTCACTTCAGGAGTGAAAAGTTACAGCTGTTTCTCTGGACAACTGTCCACTAACTAAAACCGCTTTTTTTCTACAGAAACATGGCCCAATTTGGGATCTATTATTCAAGATGCCCTTTGTGTGTGGTGGCACACCATAGAGTAGGCAAAGGTATTAATCTTTAATAACATTTATGTCCCTGAACGCCCTTTTGTTTTGACCTTTTCTCCCTGCAGCATGGCCAATTTCCACTCCTTTTCCCTTTCAGGTCTAGCATGCAGGAAAAACAAAAGAACTATATTGAGGAAGTGGACACAGTAATTTATTTAAAAATTGAAGCATTTGATGTAATTATTCAAAAGTTATATTATCACCTTCTCCCAATAGCATGCTGTTATTAAAAGATGGCTTTCTAGAGGTGTTCAAAATCAGCCAGGAAAGCCCATTAATTCATTATTACTTTACTAAAGGTAGGTTAAAGGTCATGAAAGAAAGCAATAAGAGGACAGAAACTCACAAACATGTCTGAAATTACCATACAACTTTTTAAATTAACCACCACAAGGTGCCACCTGAGCAGTTTTATAAAGTACTGTATTGTACTTCTGTTTTGTAGGACATACAAAGGTACATTTCAGCTGTAAGTGAACTTCCTTGCTTTTATTCTATCTCATTAATATTCTTTTATTGCAGGTTTCTTTGTGGACATAAATGACCTTGAAGAGAGCATGTAATTTCAAACATATCTAAATTTGCTGATAACGCAAATTTGGGCTGGTCCACTAAATAGAGAGCACCAACCATTTGAAAGTTATCAGATTGGATTAGGCTTGGAGGCTGATGAAGTAGTCATTCAGATTAGCATGGAGAAGTGTAAAATAATGAAACAAATCACTAGAAACAATCTTAGTTTCTTTGGGCTAAATTAATACAAGTTTCAGAATTTGGAACAGACAGACAATTTAAGAGGGATTGGTGGTAATTAAGACTGTACTTTTACAATTTAAATGCTTACTTCAAGGCAAGTTCTTCGGAAAAATATTTGAGAAACTTGGGTCAAAATCCTCCTTCACAAATGGGACTGAAGACTACATATGAACAGAAAACATGAGGTGTAAGAGCCTGGTTATCCATCTTGTTTTCTTTTACTGATTGAAGTGATTTCCAGATTCATTGGAAACTCTGCAATGTATTCCAGCAACACCATGAGATCGGTTTCCTCTCAAATCAGAATAAAGGGCATGATCCTTCAAAGATGATTAAATAGCTTGATCTAGCAAAAGGAAGGAGCAGTTCCAGTTTGCTCGTCATAATTCTGAGCCACTCCTGATTCTGCAAGCTCTATGTTTGGCAGTGAGGTGAAAGAAATCCACTGTGCCCAGTAACTATTATTTATACTGTGACTCTTAGGAATCCTAGTCATGAACTAGGTTTCACTTTGCCATTCACAAGATAAACACCTGTATCAACTACAAATGACCTATTAAAGAATATTTGATTTATATGTGTACTTTTCAATGACAAAGAAGGTCTGAGAGTAACTCCTTGAAGACAAACATGAAGAAATGCTGCTGCCATGCAGCCAGTGTTCTGTGTCCCAGGGTGAAATCACATAAGATAGCTGAAACTATTTAAGTGGCGGAGACATTATTTCCTCCTGCCCTTGCATCCCATCACCGTTCTCCCGGCCACAGGTTTTCCCTTAATTGGACTCTGGCCCCTTTCCCACACTACTTCAACTTCCTGACTTGGCAGGGTGTGCTGGTTTGAGGTAAAACAGAAACAATTTTCTGTTCACTAATTTTACTTTTTTATCTAAGCCTCTTCTAACTAACTGAACTCTCTGAAATTAACAGTGTTTTGTGATAACGCTGTTTGACCTCAGAGTGATAAGAACTGGTAATTGGTATTTTATGCCTAGAAACGGTATGCAGAGAGGGTCTCAGTTAAACTTCTTGCCCTAACAACCAAGGTTCGCAAACTTTGTTATTTTCCCCATTGGAGCGTCAGAAGTAAAAAAACATAGAGGGGTTGCACCTAACCAGTGTGGAGGAGTGGAGAGGACAGGTGACCCAAAGCTGAACAACAAGAGTATTCCACCATATCTGCCCTACGCTCAGCTGAGGGATCAAAAGGTCATCTCTCTTTCTTCAATTGCCAGGTGTCGGAAGAGGACTCTGTTCATCTGCCTTTGACCCTGACCCATCTGTTCCTGAATCCAGAGCTGGAATCCAGTTCCTGTTTGTGGCTGAGTTCAGCCTGGAGCTGGCAATCCCCACGCTTGTCAGTGACGTGATCATCATCCTAGGAGCTTGATATTATTTTGTATTTATTGTATATATTTCACTTTAAAAAAAAAAAAAATGTTAATTTATCAACTTTTTCATTAAAGCAGTTTAGTTTTCTTCTAAACTCATAAGGCTCTTTCTCATTCTCTTTCTCCTCCTCACAGTGAGAGGTAGGGCAGAGCATCTGTCCTTCATTTCACCTGCCAGTCTGGCCCAAACCATGACACAGGAAAGCGTTCAGTTCATTGTTAGGTTTGTTTTATCTCAGGTTCGGTAAACTGAGTAGGCACCACACAGACAGATAAGTGCCAGAGCTGGCAGAAGGCGAGTGCAGAGGAGGAAGCCTGCAGCCAGGAGCAGGGTGTGGGAGAGGCTGCTGCCTGTTGAAACTTGTTCCATTGCCCCGGGCAACAGGAGGTAACTGCGATCCCTGCCCCCCCTTCAGCTTCCCTGTGCACCGCGGAAAACGGGTGTTGCACAACATCAGAGGACGCATTGCCATGTTGCACTTTCTAGTAAAAAAACAGACCTTTTCTAGCACAAGGGGAGTCAACTATTACTGTTCCTTCTGGCTTGTTTACATATTTAAATTGTCAAGTAAAACAAAACAGTTGACCCATTTCTTTCCATCTGTGAAAGAAACTCTCAGTGTGTCCTTTATATCTCCTAGCTACTCATCCAAGAAAATATGTTAATATCGTCTAACTTGGACATTATTAAATATAAGAAATGTTCTATGTCAATCAGTACTTCTTAATTTAATTGGAAGAGTGTCGAGGATTTAAACAAATACAAATACTAGCCTAGCTTCATTAAAACAATACCTTCAAGTCTTTCTGCTCTTAGTTTATAACTAGAGCAAAACTTAAAAATATTAGATGTTGTAAATTATTTTAAATAATCTGAATTCAACCCTGCCATATTTCAATTAAATCAAGAAAGTAAAAAACACGTATTTTTGTTTGTTTCTGGTGTTAATTGAAGACATTTTAGAATATTTTGTTTTACTTAAAGGCAGTGTTAAAAATAACCAAGAAAATTAATAATTCTTTCGAAAACTATAGAAGCAAAACCAAATGAATCTTTATTAAAAGGAAAAAAAAAATAAATCCAAGAGATATTTTCTTTTGTTATCTTTGTGTTTTATTTGTTGTATCTTTGTGTTTGTGTGGCCAGGCTGCTTCATCCTTCATGCCATTCCATAGGAATTCCTATTTGTTTCACCAAGATCGAGAGTTTAGTTCCATCTATTGCCTGTCCCTGCTGTAAAATATGAGTAGGACTGACAACATAAGTTTTAAAAATATATTATATAAAGTACAAGTAAGTCCCATTCCTAACTAATACAAGACCTGAAGCCCATTCAAATTCTCATAGACATTTAATTTGTGTATTTGGCTGCTTTGAAAGTGTGTGATAAAGGTAGGCAAGAATATGTCTGCCACATTATATTGGTCAGGTATCTGATACTGGACAGCAAACAGGAGGCAAGTGTCTTTTGGAGAATGTGTAAAGTGCTCCTGCATTCTTTGACCTGTTCCTGAGAATAACTGACCCAGCACAACTCCTCTAAATAAGGGAATTGGCTGTAACTCTGTGGGACAGGAGTACACAAAGTTTTAAGTCTGCCGTTTCTTGCAAAAAATTCATGAAAATTGCTTTTCAGAGTTACTCTCAGAGTGGAGAGTAACATTAATAGCCCAGCTGGTCTGCCTGAAACTGCAGGAATTTCTTCACCCATGGATGTGCCTGATGTCCTGGGTTTGGCTTGTGGCTGCTGGCCCCTGTGGCTTACTTGGCTCCTTGCCTTCCCCAGAGAAAGCACCCCCCAGGTCCTGTGAATGAGCCTGGCCCTATCCATGTGACTGGTGGGAAAGGAAGAACTTGCAGTGGTGACAGACCTAAAGAGAAAGAAGAAATAAGGAAGAGGCAAAATGGTGAATTTTTGCAGGGTTTTTCATTTGCCTTGCTCAGGATACGTTTCAGTTTGGTTAGCTTTACCACGCACGTTGATATATTTATTAGATGAACACAGGAGACCAGAACACAGATTTGTTGTGGCAGGCATCTAGAGTCATGTAAATCAAGGAGAAGTCTTGTTTTATAACTTAAGATTTTACCTGAATGTACAATTTAACTAAACCATCCAGACTTGTTGCATGTTGAGCTATGACAGGTTTTGGGTACCTGGGGATGGGTCTCATGAATTTTCTGTGATGATAAGACAAATAGGTAAATGCATATAGAATGGATCTGCAAGTGCAGAATGCATTGAGACATAATTGTTGCACCTTAACGCATTGGCAGCTTTATAATTTCAAGGAAATTGGGAGAACAATGTTGAGGAAGTACCACTACAGATTCATTGGAAACATTTAAAAAAAGGAAGGCAAATCAAATAATTTAAAAAAAAAAAATTACATACTTTTCCAAGGGATAGTCTAAAGTTTAGTAGAAAATTGGAGGAATTAAAGTCGAATGTTTGGTGCCACTTTCCCACAAAATTATGATGACATAATAGTTAAACAATAAACAGTTAAACAGTAAAACAGTTAAACATAAACAACTTGCAGATACACATCTTGAATTTGAAAAAACAATGATCTATTTGGCTTGTGAAACAGAAAGTTTCAAAGTGAATGGTCTCTTTGGGGTGACTCATTTTATTCATTTTTGGTTTTATACTTTCTGAAAAAAATATTTTACCATAATATTTAATTAAATATTCAACATTTTTATTTTATTTCATAAACAAATGCTCAAACAAAAGGTATGCTGATTTAAATGAGAAAATAAAGGAAAAAAAGTGTAAAAAATAATATAAAACTCAAATTACAAATGATAAAACTTTGATAGTGAAGAATGATCAATTTTGTATGGAATGATCGTAGTACGATGAGGTCCCTCAGCTGCAGCATGCTAAGCCGGGTCTTCTTGCAGCTGCAAAACTTGATGGCAAGGCCCCAGTTGTATCACTTACCTCAGAAATGTGCAGCAGCACTGACCCTAATAAGGTCAGCGTAAGGATGGGATGGTCCAAGACGATCTGAGTGTTTCCCAGCACAGGGACTATTCTGGGCAATGCTTTTTGACTGACATGTGCCTCTTGCATTCAGGCTGCTGCCAGGGCTGTAGGAAGAGAGGGGAAAGGGAGATGAGAAAGGATGACTGGAGCCATGAGAGGCCCCCTGTGCTCCTTTGCTGAACCTGTTTTGTACCGTCAATGACTCAAGCATCTAATTGGCGCTGCCAAACAGAACGTGGTTTTCAGAAAAGCCTAGGTATGCTACCTTATTAGCTGTGTTTTACATCATTGGGCCCACCTGAAGCCATCACAGAGCACGCAGTTACTGCTCAGCATCATGCAGATCCACAGAGGGTGGGCAGCACCTGTCATGCTGCTGCCCTTCTGGATCTAGGAGTGAGCGATATGGTGGTTTGTGCAAACCCAGCTGTGATTGGGTTGCTCCAATCTCTGCAGGCTGCTCCTGTTGTTGCCTTGCACATGAGACTGCAAAAATATACCAACATATGTCACCTAAGTTGTGGGATGCCAGGATGGCTACCACAAAGTTGTTCTATTAGAAGACTAGGATCCGAGGAAAACCTTACTTGCAATTAGTGGAAGAAGTCCTTTCAGGGATATGTGTGCCTGCTTCTCATGCATCCAGACCCTGCCCTAGTTGAGGGACCTACATGGTGACCAAATTGCTCTGCAACACTGAGTCGGTCAGGGACACTCCCTTGCTGGCATGCTGAGCAGTCACATGCCTCACCAGGCACGGATAGAGCTGTCTGAAGGACAGGGTAGGTGATAGGGATGAGGGAAGCAGCAAGTAAGAAGATTTTTTATGTGGCAGTCTTGAGCTTGGGCTGAGAAAAATGGCTGGGACAGTGAGAACAGGTCACAGTGAGAGAAAACTGCTGCACTGTATACATCTCCACAAACCATATCAATCAGATTTTTTTATATTTTTTTTTTCACCTGTCAGCTCTCTGTTGCTTTCAGAAATGAGCACAAGAGAAACATCTTGTGCTGTGGATTGAGTATCCAGTCAGTTTCCAGGGTGCCACCATGTCCTCTGTCAAGAAGGGGCAGAGTAGAGGAGGACTGGATCACTGGGTATGTGTGCACACACATAGCCATATAAAAATGCTTGCCAAGGTCATTCTTGTTTGGTAGACAGGTACATCTGGTTGCGTTTACTTTAACTGCACAAAGTGAGTTGCAGGGGCAGTGTGGTCTGGCCAGCAGCAATGGAGGTGTCTTTCAGCACCCAGTGCTTCAGTCTGCTGCAGTTGCTGTGGGAGGCAAAGAGCTTAAGTACAGTCTCATCTGGAATACTGAAAGTAAAGATTCCCTGGAAGTTGCTGAATTATGCCAGTGAATTTATTTATAACATTTATTACTAGAAATATGCCAAATTTGTGTCAGAATTAAAAAAAAAAAATAAAGAAAGAAGTTACTGCAGACTACAGCATCCAGTTTCTGGGAAACATTCCTAAAAATACTGGACATGTCCAGGGGAAAAGGCAAGATAAAACCAATTTGATACTGAATGGTATCAAGGGAAATGAACAGCTCTGTGAATAAACTGGAAGCTGATAATACAAGAGCCTCAGACTAATACATTATTTCAACTACTTTAGATTTATGAAAATATAGAATGGATTAACTAAGGCTATTTTAAACTAATCTGGCATTCACAGTTCTAGAATGAGATCTGCACATAAATGGGGAATAAGTGAGCACAAAGCAAAAATGAAACAAAGGCACAGCATTCTGGATGGAGACACGCAACCTCCAAAGAAGAGGAAGAAACAGACATTCTGCCTCAACAAGGAACTTTCCTTCCTGCAGACCATTTTTTCTGCAGCCCATACGTGAGAGCATCAAATCATAAGCCTAATCCATTTTTAAAAATTTCTTGGATATACTGATGTTTTGGCAAGGGTAGGGTTTAAGAAAGGTTTAAGTGTATTTTTTCTTCTCCACATTTCACAGTATTGTAAAATTTATGACAACTATAGGTATAACTACTACTGCTTTTGCTGTACCCCACAGAAACTTGGTTAAGCCATAAATTGGGAAAAGAAAGTGTTAAGCATCACCATTCAGTCACTAATTGGTTTTATCCTATTTGTATGCATGTCTTATTGTTCAGTAAACACTGTTCCATCCTTCTTCCATTAGCTTTAAACAGTACTTCTCTTTCCTATTAGGAAAAAATATGCTTAATGAGAACTGAAACTCTTATTGTATGTATGATAGATTTTGGACTTGGCCTATGTAAATCATAGCTTGTTTAGTGCTAAAGTATGGCACAGCTAAAGAGGGAGGAGAATTAGGAAACAAACGGAATAAAGGTCTTAAAAAGTTTCCTCTGAAAAATTCCCATGCTTTTGTTTGGATTTTGAATCAGACCCTGGAAAAAACACATGGTGATAAAGATATCTTTGATAGAAATTACTTCTAAGAGTGGAAAAAAAAAATCAGAATACTTTATTTTGCCCTTTTTTATGCTAATTTCTGTAGGAGGTCTGCATGAGTAAGTTGCTGATCACATCCTCCTAGGACTACTGTGCAAAAGGTCCCTAGGACTTCTCTGAGTGACTCAAGCTGTACAAATTACTACAGCCGACATTGTCAGTAAAGGTATGTACAAGAGGCTTAGTTTGGTAAAATTAAAGAAATTCACACCTTTATATCCAGTTTGGTGTTTTTGATTATTTCTAAATCATGAGCATTTAGATTTAATATCTCATATCACACATTTTAAAAAATGAAATAATTTCTTACATAGATGCAGGAGATATTAGGCAAAATGGTTCTAATACCTTTCATAAAACCAAGAAAAAAATTGTATTCCTCTGTTTAAATTCATATAATAGGTATTAATTTTTTATGTTGCCCATGATAAATTCAGTACTAAGAAAATACATTCAGTGCAAGTGCTACAAGTATTGTTATCAAGAATGTATTTTAAAGAAAACCGTGGCAAAATCCTTTCTTGTTTTTATTTCATTATTCAGTGGACAGGAGGCAAGTAGCAGTTTTCTGTGTTTAGTGGATCAGCTACTCAAACACCTGTATTATTTATTTCAGTCCTATGAAAGCTGATTCGAAGGTTACACCTCTCTTTCACATCTCAGTCTGTGGAAGTCCAGCTTATTTGGAAAGTACTGAATAAGCCTTTCTTTATTATCTGCTCTCTTAGTAAATGGTACTTGATAACTGAACAAAAAGGAAATCAGATGGGCAAGATAAAGGCAATTCATTTAGCATGAGCCAGAAAACACACAAAAGTAACACAGGTCAATGCAACATGCTAAAATATTATTTATCACATTACAAAGTTAGTGCATCTGGATAACATCCAAAAGTCTGAATTGCAAGACAGTGCCATTTCTGCCAGAACCTTTTGAAGCACATATTAGTTTTCAGAATTCAGAGGTACAAAAGTTCAATATCAATAGTGAATTATTCTGCTGCTGTGTACAGGTGCACTGGATTGTGGTTAGTCCCTGAATGCAAATGTGATATAGTCCTCTGTTTCCACAACCTCTGCAAATCTTAAATACTAGGACATTTTTTCTTACTACAGCAATTTCCTCAAATGGCACTCTTGCTGATTCAGAACACTAACCTTTCAGAAAGATAGTTATACTGAATGCGTACTTCCTTAGAAACTTCCTTAGAAACTTCCTTAGACATTGAATAAATAGATAAGTGAGATTGCTTTTAGCAGATGGATTTTTATCAAGGTAAACTCACTACCTGTTTAGGTACATGAGATAGTATGATTTAACTGTCACGCTCCCAGAATGAATGTGGCCAAACAACTGAAAAAATGAAGGAAATTTATCAATATCCTAACAGTCCCATCTTGGCCTTTCTGACAGCTGATTTTTAATGCTGGCAAAAAGTGAGAAATTCTTTTTACCAGAGAGGTTCACTCTCCAGTGCTGCTTGGATCATACACTTCAGTCTAAGAAATGCTTATCTGTTCTCTAGGAGGTTTTACCAGCAGACACAGTGAAGCCAGTATTATTCTTCTGATAGGGTGTAATCAGAGCTGGCTGCCTTTCCCAGATTCATCAAGCCCTGGTGGAAAAAGACTATAGTGAAATATATATGGCTTTAGGCAAGATCCTCCATGTGTCTCATAGGAGAACATGTGATGCAGTACCCTGTGGGTTCTCTTTTCTCTGTATTTTAGATTTAGTGTAAAGTATAGCACAGCTCCACAAAATCTGCCAGAGTACTTGGGCACAATTCCAAGAAATCCCTCTGTTTCCATTCTTTTTAGTACCATTTATCTTCCTTAACATGTCTTGCTGCCAGTTACATGAATGCTGTATTGATCAGTGGAGCTCTCTCATATATATTGAGAGGGTGAGAGGTACTTTTCTATTTGCAGAATGACAGCATCAGGGAAGACAATCAACATTTTCAGAGGAAGATTTAACTATCTCCTGCCTCAGAGCAGGTTGTGGCATGTATCTCTGGAAGATGGAGAGAGGATTAAAATGCCTTACACCTAATACAGTAATTATTACAGAAAATATCCCTTATGCTGTTGTGACAGGATTGCATTTCATAGCATTTGTGAGGCCCAAAGGACATTCTAGCTCCAAGGCTGATGGTAAGATGTTCAACTTGCCTGCTGACTTCAAGCAATCTGGGATATGGTAACATTTTGCTATGTGGCTAAGATTTCAAAGAATAGTTTGACAGAATATGAAACCATACAATGTGAAAATGAACAATAACTTTGGAAAATGTTGATGTCTGTGTGTGTCTTGGGACAAAGCCATTTTTTCTTGAACTGGAACTGTCAAGAAAATATTACTGAAAACATGGAAATATTAGCAGGCAAGATTCTCAGTGTATGTGTAGATGTAGATCATAACCAAAGCACGGGCTGTCACTGCAATTGCTCTGACCAGGCAGAAGTAAGGACTGCAATCACAAAAGACCAAGGTCAGGAAGTAAAAGTCAAACTAAAGGCAAAGCAGGAGCACACCCAGAGCACCCAGTTTAGCTAGGCCAGTAGACCTACCTGTTTAACACTCACTGCAAGGCGGATTGTGAGATAGTTTGTGGGACAGACATGGCAAAAGCTGAAGGCAGACCTGTGCAGCACTCATGGCTGGTCAGCTGGGAGCCCAAACAGCACACCAGCAAAGAGGATGCTGCATTTATGGTCCTGGTGCAAAGTAGTGCCCTGAGTAATTCAGCAGCAGTGGGGTTAGCATGGATATCTCTGTCATTTAGGCTTAATGGACAGCCTTTATTTGTTACACAGTTTGGTCAGGTTACCACAATGTAGGAGACTGGCTTCTGCCAGAATGCCATCTGCCATGTAGTAGTCCATGCAGAGCATAATTGTGGCTGACAGTAGGTTTATTCATAGCTGCTCTTATTTTCTGCCAGGGTGAGATTATAGGTATACTTCTAGGAAGACTGAAAACCCGATGAAGGGTTTTACATTACCTGGACAGAAGTAATTTTTTTTTTCTGTATTGTCAAGTGGCTGCTGTGCTGTAAGCCTGCTGATATTTTGATCAATAGTGTACTCTTGACATTTAAGTATTTTGTGCTGAAAGACGCAAGATCTCTTTGAGTACTAAAGATCAGTCTTTCCTACTCAGTTTTATAGTGTAACATACATAACTACTTAGCAAACATCTCTGCAAAATATGTCTCATTTTTTGACTGCTATCAAGCACCATGTGGTAATGAAAATAAATGTCCAAGTCAAACAAGAAAGTACATATAGCTATCATTTTGAGGAGAAGGCGGAGAAAGGATTTTGGAGAAAATAAGCTGTCTATATTCATGGAGCAACCACTTCTCCATCACATCTACTCAAATTCCTTTTTTACTGTATCCAGAGATGTTTCCAAGCATTTAACTCTTACTCTCAACATCTTCTGCGTTTACAGCTTTAACATTCTCTCCAACAGGCACCATCTTAAGGATATGTCTCATTCAGATTAGATCGCTATCCATTATCACTAACAGGAAGGTACCAGGGTTCTGATTTAACATGTCAGTAGTGAATACCTGAAAAAACATGTCTCAATAGGATTATTCAGGCTCATATTTTTGCTCCTTGATCTTGGTAAATCTGGTGCATTTCATTTTTCTTTAGCTGGCATATACCCTGTCCCTCTCTACCTCTGGTCTTCCCTGCCTCCCATTCCAACAAAAAAATCCACACTGTTGCTGATACGACATATGTATATCAATGTTTCAAGGAAATAGGAGATTCTTCCTAAAGCACATAACAGTGTAAAAGTGAGGTGGGGCATGCATCATTCCCAGAAAGCTGTGCTGGGATTTGACAGCCAGGCTTTCAGCCACACTTCGCCCCAAGAAGCAGAATTAAAACATGTTACCAGTGAAATTTCTTCTGCAGTAATAGTTACAGTGCCAGCTTGCTGGGGAAGAACTGTTTTTACTGTGAATACCATTCTTTGTCTGCTTAGGCACTGCATAAATGCAAATATAATAACAGAGGTCTTATTTTGTTTGAGGAACAAGTTTATATTCACTGGTAAATGCATGAGAATTAGTTAGATAACTGTATGAATACACACAGATTGTGCTAATAGAAGCTAAGTGTCATTGATAAATCTTTGTAATAATGACCAGGCTGACAGTAACGCTAGGAAATATCATTTGGATTCCATAATCTTTAATTCTGCTGAGACTTTGAGCAAGTGTGTCAACTCTGAGGGGTAAAGAGTTTGTTTTGTTGTGTTTTGTTTCGTTTTGTGTTGTTTTATTTTATCATAGACCATCTGCAAAATTACATACTTAAAATAATTCACTGCAGAAATGTAACATAACGGTGACATTTGGCGTTACTGAGGAATGATGAGTCCAGACTAACTATGATGCAGATAAAAATCACATCATAATAATAAAATAATGATTTTTAAAAACTACTGATAATTGTACCTATACAGACTTTGTTTTTCAACTTGTTGGTATTCCCTAAAATATCTCCCTTCTGCTACACTTGCCATTCTCAACATTAAAAAAGGTACTTTTAAAGGTATTCTAAATTCTGTATATCTTTCTAGTTGTCACATAGTTGTTTCAGTATACGCTCTTTTGATGACTGTATCTTTGCTAAGACCTACATATTTAAATATTACTAGATGCACGTGTAATTCTTTCTGTAACTGAATACCAGTTTTATTTTACAAGACTAAAAATACATCTATTTCTGAACTGTTGTTAAATGAAAAATGATGTTTCAGTTACAAAACAGTACAAGAGTAACATGGCCTCTTCTTTATTTGTCTAGATTTTGAATCACAATAAAGTCTTCCACTTTAAAAAAGAAATCAAGCAGAGAAGATGACTGAATCTTCTAACTTCTGTTTATTTCCAAGGAATGGACAGTTATTTAGAGTAATCAAACAACTGAAAATTGCTTTGTTCACAGCTCTATTCCATCTATAGCTATACGTGGCTCATAGGTTTGCTCTTTTTTTTTTTTCTTCCTTTGAAGAAAGTCTAATATGTTTCAGTACTGTAAGGAACTAAGCAAGGTAATGTGAGGCTCTGCATAGACTTGCAGATGCTACTTATGCCTGTTTTGACCTTATTATTGTTCAGCTTTTTTTTTTTTTTTTAATAAAAAGATTTTAATAACTTACTTAATTCAACAAATTAGAAGTGACTGCTCCATGCACCTAATTCCTTTAAGATTTTATCTAGAACCTGACAAGAGGTAACAGTAATACAATCTCAAAATTTTACTCTTTGACACATCATTGTGAAAACAATGACAAAAGTTTTCTTAAGATTTGTCTGATCGGTCTCTTTTTATTGCAAGTTGGATAGTTTCAGAACAAATATTGTACATGTCTTTCAGACACCTGGCCTAGGGTCAAGGTTAGGAACTGTCCTTTAAACTCTTAGGTGAAAAGGGCAGTAATCTGTTTCAATTTCTTCTCCCAGAATTTTGTGCTTTTAAAAATGTGCTTTGATTAATTAATTCCAGAAGTCAACCTGTTTTAAGATACATTCTCTAGCTTCACTAAGTTCCATACTTTTTGGATAGTTAAGCAGATGATATCTAAACTGCATAAATGCAAAAATCCTGTGTGATCGGAACAATTCTGTTGTCCAATATGATACTCAGCTTCCTTCAACTTACTTTGAATGCTTTCCAATGTCTTTTATTTATTTCAAAGAAATAATGCAACTCCAGAAAGATAATGCTCTGTTCATCCATTAGGACTGTCTGAATTCAACAATTCCCATTGTTTTCCTCTTTGGACCTGGAAGAGTTCTCCCAAGAGGCCTAAACTGCCTAGAGAGTCTTAGCTCTGGAGAGGTAGGATACATCAGAAGAGCGGAATTATTGACAGCTATTCATTAGTCACTAGTACCAAACAAATCCATGACCCACTAATGAATTTCAGTATTAAATGTTTGACTGTTGCATACAATCCAGACACACCCAAAATCCAGATCACTGCACCCCTGGCTTAAAACTGTAAGTAAATTTATCTTTGTTTGCTAGTTAAACTGCTTCACGATTAAAGGTGGTGTTTAACGTTCAGCTTAAACCAAGACAAACCTATGTTCTCACTTATGCCAGCACAAGTGTTTTTGAAATCAAAGGGAGAGTCAGATTCAGGAACACAGCTGGCTCAAAGCAAATTATTTTTTGTTTCCTTAGGTATCAACTTCTTTCGCTGCCTGACTGCACTGACCATGCACCACCATGATCTCTAACACAGCAGCAGAAGATGGGTGATGTGAATTCAGGAATGGAGGAAAGAGTTATTTGATTCTGCAAACATTAGTGACAACTCAGGTAAACTTGAACTGTACCATTAAAGACCTGACTTCCCTCCCTGTGTGAGCTGTGATTCAGTAAACTTTAATTATTGCTCCATTGGAATTATGTAAAGGTGAAAAGTCTAGCCCTTAAATATCAATTAACATACTGATATTAATTAGCATTAGCACTGGTAGAAAGAAAATGAACACAAAAAAGAAAGCAGGATGTCTTATAAAAACAAGGAAAGAGAATTATTATGTCAAGAAACATATTATCTAGCCAAGTATCTGCTGCCTCAGCTTAACTCTGAAAGCAATTCTGGAATAAAGCTATACTTTCTCATCTAGGAAGTTTTTTTTGAGGCAGTGTCCCTAGCAACTCTTTCATGATGACAATAAAATAGAGGTTCTTCCTGCTAGGTGATAAGAACTTCAAAACCACTAATTCATTATCATTCCGGATTCACCAGTCTCCTTTGTCCTAAATTTTAAAAAGATTCAGCAAAAGCCACAACTCACCCCCTAGAAGACTACTGCTGTATTATTACCTAAAAGTTAGAGGCAGATCACTTACAGTTCTAAAACCAGAAACTAACGTCACTTGATTTTCTAACTACAGAGCAGTTATCAAATGTTTACCTTCTAGCTTAGTGTTTATGTAACTGAAGTAGAATTTTAAATCCACTTTAAATCCTAATAAAGATCTTGAGTTAAAACCGAAGTTAAATTCCAAGATTACCTCTAATTCTATGTACTACAAAATGCTCACATTAATAAGTCAGAAGTCTGCCGAGTAATTTCTATCTAATAAAACATTATAAGAAAAGAAAAAATATGTTAATGGTTTATATTGGCATTATTATTTAGAAAATTAAATTATCACATACTTTCATCAAGTTACATGTCCACTTTCTTGGCATCGCAGAATTTCATCAATGGCAAAGGGATGGGAGTTTTTAGCTTGGAAGGTATCTACACGGGGCACATCAAATACAAAGTAATAGTCACAGTTCACAATATACACAATTTTGGTGTAACTGAAAGCACAAAAGGGCTCCATGGAACTCCATAATTCAGTCTCAGTGGTTTTGCTGTGTAGTTTAAATGCTTAAGTGTGAATATTCTCTCTTAATGGCTACCTGCAATTCTATCGCAAACCATCAAACCCTCACAAAGTATTCTCATTCAAGATTGTAAGTGTTGTAAAACTTGTTGAACGTACATTCTCTCCCTATTGGCACATAGTTATTTTTTTTCTTATCCAGCTGACACACATCAAAATAGAGGTTCATCTGAAGGGCAGCAAGGGTTTTTTAGGTTTCCTGAAAGCACAGTAGTTCTAGTGGCATGAACCACTAGAAACATTGCACCAACTACAATTTTCTAGCACCTGTCTGATCTGAAGTTTCGTTTGCCAGCAAACACTGAGCACTGTCTTCAAGACCATTACTGTACAAGACATTCTCTAGTACAAGCACCCTGTCATCAAAGTACTGTGCAAGCTCCTTATAAAAGTTAACTTACTATTCTTCATGAAAAAGTTCATGCTTGATCACCTTAAGTTTCTGTAATTAATTGATCCCACCTGTTGTTGAGGTCTCAGTTTTTGTAGAGATCTTGTACCTAATCTACATATGTGTGCTCATATGCTCCTTTCTAGTTGTCACACTACTCGAAGGGACATCTTTTCACCTCCTTTTTTTTTTTTTTAAGCAAGATTGGCAATTTCTGCTATTGCCTTCTAGCAGTAAAATGAACAAAATGATGAAATACGAAATCAACAGAAACTCCTCAAAACTGGTTTTCTTTCTGAAAAGATCTTGATCCTAATAACTACAAAGGCAACAATCTATACCTGCAGCATGTGACTTCAATGAAATGACATTTATTGACTTGAACAGTTTCCTTCTATGATGATAAGCTTGAGCACACAAATTAAACCTGGCTTTTACAAATGCAAGAATAAAATAATGCAGTGTGAGCTTCTGTATGTGGGTCGGACACCTGTATTACTTGTCATCAACACAGAATTCCAATTGAGTCTTGTATCTTGCTGACACTGGCAACGTGGTCATGGAGCAGACATGGTCATGTTGACAAGCATGTGATTGCTTGTGATGCAGCTGGCATGCTGTGAAGAAAAAGCTATAGAAGTCAATCCTCTCCCTGTTGCCTCCAGCAAAGAGGAGATTGGGAGATAATTTCCTCCCGATCATTCACACGGTTTTTCCTCACAGCAGAAATAAAGAGATCAAAGGGCTAAGGAGCTAATTAATCATTGACTGAAGAAATGCAACATCACCAACAGAAAAGCCATGATGCAATGTCAGGATGTTATCATAACTACTTAGCAATTCTTGTTTAATGCCATTTGATAATGAACAGTCTGAGGATTACTGGAGTTGAAGATAGTTGCAGTACTCAATGGCATACATTTCTATCAGGACTTGTTTCCAGCCTTCTATGCCGTAGGGGTGGAGGGCACTACACTTATTATTAAATCTTTACATGACAGAGAACAATATTTTCTCAAAAATATCAGCACTGTTCCTAATTTAATGAGGAAAAATAAAATTCTGTAGTAAGAAGCTTCATATGTCCTCTCTCTTCTACAAATTTCTAAAGCACTAGCAAACACCAATAAAATTTTAGAGAAAATCCATGATAACAAAGATGTTATGGTCTTACAGAATTAATAAAAATGGGTGATCAGGAAGAAGACAGACATCTGATTAATGCCCTTCTGATGGAGAAGTTTCACAGTTAGCATAGCTCCTATTTAAACGTATAAGGTTTCCTAAGGGAAAGATAAGCTAATAAATGCCACCAGTGTGGAAAATGGTGTTTGTCCTTAATTAAATTACAGCAAATCACGGAAGGGGCAAAATGATAGGAAACTATATCTTCTTTGTTCTGCTGCCAACAGAACAGCTTCTCTTTTTCCTTTTACCTTTCCCTTTTTGCTTTCAAACTAAAACTCTGAAAAGTTTTTATGGTTTGAGAAAACCCATAGCAATTTATTGTCATTCAGACAATTATTCTATCACCCAATGACCCCTCCCTGCCCAGGGGAGGGAAATCAGGGAACACAAAGAAACATGAGGGTTGAGATGTAAATAGATTTAATAGAATAAGACTAAATAATTAACAGTAATACTAAAGAACCAGTATTAATCCCAACACTGATGTAAGATTTACAAGAATCATACTCAGCCAGTTCTATCAGGGGAAAGCTGTGCACTCCCAGCAGGGACAGCTAATGTCGGACACTGCAAGAGCAATGGCTTTGGGGAAAGGAAGGCCTCAGGGGTCCAGCACCAGGGCATGGAGTTGTCTGTATCGCCACCATCAAGTGAGAGCCAGCTACGCAGCAAACTTTTCTACTTTATATTCATGGTATGAAATAATCCTGTTGGCCAGCTTGAGCCAAATGCCCAGGCCTTGCTCCTCCTCGTCCATGCACCTGGCAAAGCTCGAAAACACAAAGACCTTGAGTCTCACAGAGCCTGGCTGGCCATAAAATAAATATTTTCATGAATTCAGACACTGGAGTCTTCTAAAAGTGCAATTTTCCCAGCATTAGACGAAAAGTTAGTCCTGGGTCTCTCAACCCCAGACACCACGTTATATAATTCTTCCTTTTTGAATCTCCCACAGGAATTGTGGGGTCATCCTCACCAAAACTGCATAACTAGTGCATACTAGTGTATAACTAACCTTTCTTTATTTCTTCTAAATCGTGACATGGAGTAGTGGAATAATGCAACCAAGCATTGTGCCTTCCTACAATGTAGGTCATGTACTGCAAAGGTCCTATAAGCTTGTTACAACACGTTACTGCATGTTAAACACAATTGTTTTTTCATCTGTTTCTCTCTTTCTTTTTTCTATTTTCTTTTTTCTTTTTTCTTTTTTCTTTTTTCTCTTTTTTTTAAATTAACCCTTCAACACCCTGTTCTTCCACAGGGTATTGTTGGAAGAGTTCTTCCTCAGGGATATTGTTGCCCTTAGTAGCACTTAGTAGGCCATCTATCTCCTTGCTAACAGAATATGTGGCAAATCAGTCTAAACACAAAAATGGGCTGGTGGGAGGAATTTGCAGGGTATTTGACAAGGTAACAGGCATTCTTCCTGATTTCTAATATATAACAACATTCTCATCTTGTTAACATTCATTTTTTTTTCTACCTTATTTTTATTTAAGTATCCACTGCTTTATACTGCACACACAAATGCAAACATTAATTTCCTACAATAGTTTCTGGGGAAATCTCAACAAGCTAAGCAATGTTACAGTAGCCCCTACCTCCTTCAACCCCAAACAGCCCAGAGCAGCAGCCAGACACTGTGAAAAGCACACCCCTTCTGTCGGGGGTGCTGGAGTTGGGGGACACACATCAGCACATCCCTTTGGTTAGGGTAATATTGTCAGCCTTGTGTGGTTAGAATTAATCTTTAGCACATTTGTGAGATGCATGTGTGGTCAGAAAAAAACATAGGGTTTTGTAGGCTTTAGGGGTTTTTTGTAGGGGAATTTAGGAAGGCAAAAAGGATTAGTTTGGTCTGAAGGAATGTAACTAGTGAAATTTGTACTACTCCTGTGGTGTTTATCACTTTTTGTGTGTCCCCTTCCCCCTTTTTTTTTTCTTTTTTTTTTTTTTTTTTTTTTTTTTTTTTTTTTTTGTCTTCTCCTTTTAAGAATGTATAGGCTTTTTCAGTGTTAGACTGTCTACACATTTTTTTGGTTGATTTGTACAGTGTCTCACACATTAAGGACAATTTTTTACAACGTTCTTGCCTATAGTCAACTGCATCAAGCAAGAAAAAGAGGTATTTCTCAAAAGGTGAAGTTGATTTGTAATATTCTTTTCACGATGCACTTTTCAATTGAATTGAAAAGAAATCAAAGGAAAACATAAGGACTAGAATGCCATCTGAAAATACACCATGCTTTGTTCCTGCAGTTTGGAAGCCTTGTTTTCAATAGGCAGTAAGCAACAATAGGCATATGCAAATTTTGTTCCATAGTGTCAATATTATTCCAAGAAAAGTAAATTTGAAAATATATGCTGTGATTTAACTAGTGTGTATACCAAACATTAGAAACACCTAACATATTCTTAAGAATGTTTGAATGTGAAGTCAGAGTGAATAATCTCTTCTAATAAAGATCTAGAGCTTCCATAGAAATGGTGAACCATGATCACACATTCTCATATGGTGTGCTCCAATGTATTGCTCCAAAGCATAGCAAAATATTCACTACCAAATGTACTTCTGGACCACCCTGGCTAGTTAGGCAGTTACTGAACAATGCAAGCAAGCGTTTGGATATGCTCAGTTTCTTTCTTATGGCACATGATTTAAAACTTGTGGATTCAAAACATGCATAAAAGTATTTGTCAGGTTCCATAATAATTAGCTTTTTTGCCCCAGGTGAAAGCTCAAAGAGAATGAAACATGTCTCTAATACATTTAATATTTACATGAATACAGATGACTCCGATATTTGACACATTTTTTGTATTTCAGAGGCTAAGTCAGATGGTTAAGATTATATTTTAAACAAATATATTACAGCAAAACACAAGCTAAACTTGGTTTACATTTATTTCTGTTACTAGATTTACAATGACAAAACAGACTTGTAACTGGCCTTTTTACAAGTATAACACTTGCTACTCTGATGAACATTTCTGTTACTGTTTGCTTTTTAGTATTTATTAAGTATCAGTTTAACATCTAAACTGATATTTCCCCGTGACTTCTTACAACATATCTGAGACATTTCTCTTTACTCTGATGTTGCTAATGCAGAACTTCATCTCCACCCATTAGTTGTTGTTTTATTCCCTTTAAACTGTGTTTGCACATAAAGTTTTGCAGTTCCCAGAATGGTTTCCCAGTTATAGATAATTCTGAGAATAATTAAGACAATACTATGTATCTTAACTTTCATTAAATACTACCTTCTGGTTATGCTTTCCAGACATAGTATTTAGCACAGTAAGGGTATTTGGAGGTGTAGAAAATGGATTATAACTGTTTTGGAGGTCTAACCTAGTATTAGATAATCTCTCTGACCTTTCTTGAGAATGGAATGACACTGGAAGAGACCCCAGAAAATTCTGTTCTACCATGTCCAGATTTTCTTTCCTTAGCTGGGCCTATGCTTTATTCTTAAAGCTAGCACTGCATTGTGTACAACAAAGGATTCTATCTCTGTGCTTCATCTTTGCTTTGTATTAAATACTGAAAGAATTGGCTTTTATTTTGAGAATAATATATACATATAGCAGACACATTGTTTATTTTTCTTATATTTTTATTCTATTTTTTAGAGAATATCTATATAATTAAAGACATGATGGAGTACACAAATAAAACCCAGACACCCAAGTGCAATCAGCAAAGAAAGAGGGCATTTTTTCCCTTCATAAAAATACATTAATATATTGTGTAATGACTAGATTCATCATGAATGAACAGGCTTGTCCAACAACAATTCATTTTTAATTCAAAATTTTGATTTAAGTGTTCCTTCTTATAGAATGGCACATTATTTTTCTGTAAGAAATTCAGTAAGCTTTCATGTGGGTTTACACTCATTCAGCCAGGCTTAATGACACGTGGCTTACTTTCAGATCTGTGAAAGTAACTTCTTGATTTTTGTGATGCCATGCTCATTAAATCAACATTTGCTGTGAAGCTGTCTACTCTCTTGAATCCAGCTGTTTTGTCTCAGCCTAAGATTAAGGCAGGACTGTTCAGTTCAAGGTTCTCCAGTAGAAACAGGCTTTGTTATAGTTAGTGTGCAAACTGGCCATCCATTAGGAAAAAGGAATTCAGTGCAAATATCCTTTATGCAGACTAAAATATGATACAGTTTATTGAAAAGCTTGGAAAAGGGTGTCAGACACCTCTTCATATAGTACTAATTTGATTTGTAAGAATGGTCAGCATTTCTGTTTGTGGATTAACAAAAAGTCTTCCATGAAGATTCCATTTGAAGATCTTAACGCATATGCATTTAGCATTGTTTACTTTATGCTTTTGCAGTTTAGTCCAATCTCTAATAGATTAATATAATGATTGAGTTAGTTAGCCTATCAGGATAACAGATCAGAAGTTGTCAGTTGTCAGCCTCTTTATTAACTTTCTGAATAGACGGAGTTGCAACATCCTGATTTTAACAAAGTACCACCACATCATTGTTTCCTCTCTAAATAACATATTGTTAAATAAAGACGGAAATTGTAAACATGTATTTAAAAATATGCACTCTAAAACCTGATGGAGGCAAGTTCTGTGTGTAAGGGAATAAAAAAAAAAAAAATTTCTGCAGCAATTCACTTCAGCAAATACAGGAGACTTTGTTAATTGCTTGATGCTCCACTCTATTACATAGTGTTTCAAGATCTATACTAGGCCAATGCAGTCTAATTCTAAAGACATCAATGTTTAAATACCTCTCTCTAAATATACACACACTAATGATTTACTTAAAATTTACATGATTGTGGTCCTTCAGTCAATCAAGTGGTCAAACACAACATCTAAAAGTCATATACAAAAAAAACAAGCAAAGAAATTCAATTGAAGTGAAAGCAATGCCTTATTTTCCTTCACTAGTTACTAATATTTTAGAGAAGAATGACCTGACTGCTTGGAAATTTGATTGATTTTTGCAGTCTGGAGCCTTACACCTTCAATAAATGCAAAGACTGGCAAGTAGTGCTACGTGATACTAATAGCAGGCAAGGAGGCACTGCTAAACCATTTCCTGGTTGATTTTTCATTTGTATTTAAACAAAAGGGATTGATCTGACATTGAGGAAATATCAAATAAAAATAGCCTGGCAGAAATGTGAGGCCTTGTCGGTTTAAAAAGGGGAAGTGAAAGAGGGAGGGAACAGGAAGGGGGAAAGAAATAGAAAAGGGAGAAGGAAGCTTGCAATAACTCTAACTTGATCAAGTTACCCCATGAACAATTAACTATGGGATTACGGTTTTCTACAGCTGTATCTGGAATACTACCCATCTCCAGTCACAATAGTCTTGCTCCCTCTCATTGTTCCCTCTGTTTTTCCTGCGTTTCTTCCTTACTATATTTCCAGGTCACTCTCTTTCTTTCATCTTTCACACAATGCTTTAGCTACCTTTTCCTCCCACAGTGCCTTCATTTCCTCCCTATACCTTCCTTATGGACAAAGGCAGCCTAAGCTGTGCGCAGTGTGAGCAGTGCATGCTCTTGGACAGTCAATATCTGTGTAGCTTTGTCAGATACTGCATCCCAGCCACCACTCCTCACATATGTTTGGGAAATTAAGTTTTTTTACGAATCTATCTTGGTCAAATGCAGTTTACTGCATCCATAGATTGAAAAGTGACTGAAGTAGGAAAGGAAAAGGAAAAAGGAATTTATGTTCAGACAAGCTAAATTCCTTAAGAAAATTAAATTAAGAATTGTTTCTCCCTCTGTCCATCTGTACCAAATCTAAATCCTAGGAATATATATGCTTAAAAGCAGTGGGAAAAAGCAAAGCAGGCCTGGGGAGGATCTCAAGTCTTGAGGACAGATTGTGATAAAGGTGAATTCTTCTCACTTATGCACTTCAATATATACTTTATATATATCCATAAATATATATGTATATCAATAATTATTATATCTTGCAAGATCTTCCCATGATAGTATCAAGCATATATGCACAGGCTGCTATTACCTCAGTTGTTCATGCATTATTAAAAAAAAACCAAAACACTCACAAAAAGCTTAGAATCTAAGGGAACTTCAGAAGAAATAAAAAAATTCTGAGCCTTAGAAGAAATAAGTTTCTGAACTACCACAACTCTTTTCAACTGTGTAACAGCAACACTGAGTTGTATTTGCAATAAGAAATATCTTACACAAACTAAAAATGCACTAGCCCTCAGAAATGTTCTATATACTCAGAAATATAACTAATGTAACTACCTATCAAGCATGGCATGATATGGATTTAAGAAGCTGTCTCCTTTTCTTACATTGCAACTGTTGCTACAAAGGATGGACATTAATGTATAAGTATTTAATTCAAGAAGCAAATGAGAAAAATCAGTTTTTTGAAAGCGAAAGGCAAAGTTTGCCAAATTCTGATGCTCCTACCAAATTTCTGAGCTAGTTACAATTTTCAAATATGCAACTATTAGTCATTTGTTGTCCAGTCCAACAATAATGGTTTATTATGATGATACACTTAAAATACCCTGACGAAAATAATTTGTCTCCAAGAAATAAAGCTATACATACTTCAGTTATAAAAGTTATATATTTAAAAATAGACATAGTGTCTCTTAATCTCATGATTTAATAGTCATTGACTCAGCAGGGAAACAAACTTATCAGAAAATACTTTCACAGATTTTTTTTTTATAGTACTATTTGTGGGTAGTTTGGACCTGGCGGCCGGAAGATGTTGTGCTGTACGGGAAGGTAGGGCCTCTCTCCTGATAGCCAATAGCGTTCAGTTCATGATGTAAGCAGAAGGAATTGACGTCATAAGCCCAAGACATAAAAGGCTGTTTCACCTATCAATAA
>VXBW01007405.1:958-134934 GCA_013400375.1 Thinocorus orbignyianus
GAAAAACAAAGAAAAGTGAGAGACAGAGAATTGATGACTACTTCCTAAGACTGTTCAGGGAAGAAGATTTTTCAGGTGTTAATCCTCAACACCAGGTGCCCAATGACAGTGTAATGGCCAGGATCTGACTTGAGCACCTCAGCAAGCAGGAAAAACAGTATTTGAGTTCCTTTAAGACTTAGTCCTGCTAGCAGGAGCTGAACTCCTTGAAAAACCTGGTCCTTGATGACTAAATAAATAAATAAACTGTATAATGTTTGCTATAATCTGCAGCTGAAATGTGTGTTTAAATTATGCACAGAACAAACTCAAATGCCATCCATGCTTCAAAGGGTTCTCAAGAAGGTATTTAAAGATTTCTGTGAACAACTTGCAAAGTGAAAAAATCTAAACCTGTTTCAAAAGCTCTTTGACTCAGGCACCAGCTCTATCTGTACATTAAGTTTTCATACCTCCATACACAGAGAAAGAGAGCAGATGGCCACTGCAGGCAGTTTCCAGTAGGGTTGTCTCAGTGTGACACTCATAGGGTTATTTGAGCAGCATGTGCCATTCCTTGTTTTACAAAAACACCCTAAACCCAAAAATTAGGGCTGTTTAACCATTTCACATAAAAGATGAGGAAGAAACACAGACAATACAGCAGTTTGCTGAATGATGCTGTTACTTGGCAAAAGTCATCTGTCAGCCTGCCACTGGGATGTCAGCTGAAGAGCAGCACAAAAACTGCATGTCAGCTGCTGGATCTAAATGGCAGCAGGAGGAGGTTTGGGTTTATTTCTCCATGGAATAAACCCAAAGTATTTAAACTTTTAGCATATACTTTCAAACTGTTCACTGGCCCCTTTTCCTCACAGAATAGACTGTGTGACAGCAATTTCATAGTTTGTGATATGTTTCGTCACCAAGAGGCAACTACTACCAAGGGCCCTCCCTCTATAAAGCAGCACAGTGGTTTCCCTCTTCATCTAGAGTTATACAGTTTGCTCTGGCCAAAGCTGCATTAGCGCAGATGGTAAGAGATGAAGTTTCATAGAAACTTTCAGCATTCACATCTGCGCTACTGCACCAGGGGCAGGTGAAGAGGGGAATAACTTTGGAGAGCTTCCAGTCCAGACAAAGCTATAATGAAGGGACACTCACCGTAGATGTTTCATTATGCAAGAGGTAGTTGATCATGGGTTGGCTGTCATCCCTATCATGGTGATAGACAGGAACACAGGGAACCTCAGCTGTTTTCCCTTGCATGGAAGAATACCAAGCAGAGTAAATAAATATGAACCACCCTCTGCTCAGGCATATCTGCCATCTACCATGAGTTCATAGCAATAATGTTTTTCAAAGACATTCGTGATTGTTATACTTACCTTTTTTTCCTGTCCATCAACCTGCATTTCTATTAAGCTTAAACAATAAGCAAAGTGGAAAAGGGATAATAAAAGAAGGGAAAGGGACACTTGAAGGCTGAGCCATTTTCTCCCTAAATGACAGTGTCCATTCAAAATCCCTGTGAACACAACACACATTGAACACAATGACATGTATATGCCATTTTGTGGGTGGAACACAAAAAATACCAAAAGCTTTGGCTCCATAAACAGAGATTGATATTTAAGAAAAAAAATATACTTCTAATGGCTTCTCTGGCTATTCAGACACCTGCAAAAGACCTGTTTTCACAGTCTTTCTGTAAAAACCTGAATGTCATTTGCTTTTTGCTGCATATCACATTAAAGAGCTTCTACAGCTAAAATCAACACTTTCTGCCTTTCAAATTTTCCAATTGGTTGAATTTTGACTCCTCAAATATCACTTCTCCTTGGAAGTTTAACTTGGTATAACATAGATGGAAATAGGGCAGAATGCTTCAAGCTGCCTGGCTCTGAAGGAACAGGAAGAACTTAATCTTGGAGGTGGGAAAGGAGGGAAAAAGAAATGTGTTGTTGTAACACGTTCCTTCTTGTTCAGAAGACTGCATGACAGCTCAAAGTTTTGACAACACAGCTGCTTTTATACCTACTTGTGATGAGAGCTCCCATCAGCTCAAACCTGACATTATGCCTGACTGGTAATTCACTACTTAGTATAATGTAGAAGTACTTTTTAACTCATAGCAGTTCCTCTTTAATGTTATCTTTTCCCTCTACTCTGAGCACACCAACTAGCTTACGTGCCTAAGTGGAGAAGTGCACACCACTGAGATGTAGGGCTGGGTCCCCTGGCTGGAGAACAACACCTGCATGTTTATTCCAAATAGGGACCTTGAGATTGATGCTCTAAATTGTACTGTGAAGCAGCCTCTCTCTCCATCCACTACAGAGATAGCCAAGATACATAGGATGAATAATGAAGGAACAAAAGCATAAAGCCGGGCTCCATTCAAGAATTAATGTGCTCATTTTAACTCAGCAAGCTTGATCTCCCCTATTTACAGCCTGAACTATCTCCTCGAACATGGAAACAATAGAGGGAGAACACTGTCACTGCTTTCTTCGTTGTAAGCAGACAGGTGCGTGTTGCTTCTTGGAGGAAAAAAAGGGCCTTCTAATTTAATTTGGCTTATATTAGTTATGGAAAAATTGAGATGAGAAAGCCTCAAGGGCATAATTATCAGGAGACATGGGGCTGATTACTATAATGTGCTGAGTGTCTACAGTTCCAGATGAAGTCATTGCGTGTTACATGTGCTTTATAATATGCCCCAGACTGTCCTTTCAAAAATAATAGATAAAAAGGTAGATTTTCCTACAGCTACACATCAAAGTTTCCTTCACTGAGTTTTTTTAAAATATACATTTTAAAAATATACAATTCATAATTCTGGCCATTTAAACCTCTATGAGTGCACAGAACAACAACAAACAACAGTGCAATAACTTATAATCCATATATAGAATGTTGAAATTGTATAGCCCTCCATGAACATGCACTACTACATGGTCATACAAAGCATTCTTCTTGAATGAAGATCAATTCTCTTAATAAGTATAGTGGAAAGAAAATTAGGGTTAATTAGAAGATCAATCAAATACAATTCAAAGACTTCCAGGTATTTCTCAAATTAGAGATCAGGGAAAAGCACCCTTATGTCACTGGGATTTTCCTGTGTGTCTAAGGGATAAGAATACTTTACAATTTAGCAGGATCAGGGCTATATTCGGATAGTGGAGTAAACAAAGGGTTGTGCAGTACTAGCTGCAGCTACCAGTGTACTTGGAAGACTGTACTATTATCCTATAGTGAAAATAAAATTACTGCAATGTAAAGGAACAAGATAAAACCTTGGTGATTGAGAGCATTCTTGAAAAACCTTTGCACCTGTGCCAAGGGAACATCTCTGCTGGTATCACCCCCCACAACAGCCCAGATCAAAAAGGATGAAGGGCAAAAGGCAGAAGTTCTAGAAGAAAGTCTATCTATGATACTTTAAGTGACTCAAACTGTGAAACAAGAAATGAATAAATTATAACATCATCAAAGACTGCGCTCATATAGGTGACAGGTTGATAAATTAATACTTATTTTATGTTGGGGACCTCATTACCTACAGAAATGTTTATGTGCTCTCCAGGAAAAAAAATGCACTTTCCTCTTTTAAATTACTGTTATTGCCATTCCTACTGATGGGGGAAAATACAGAACCACGCAAACCTGCCAATATCACAACTTAACACTTCAATGTGTCCATCAGCTAATGCTAATCTATAATTGAACACTATGTAGGTACTTAGGAAATCCATTAATCTAAATAGATTGTTCCTTCAGGATTAGAGCTTCAGGTTACTTCACGTAATGAAAGGCATACAAGGTCTACAACACCATTAAAAAACCCATGGATTTTCAGAAATACTTACTAGGTATTTCAAGAAAGACAACTAGAATGCTTGATAACTTCAGAAACCATACACTCACTGATGATGTTCACCATAGAAAATGTCAGCAAAAACCTAAGAGGACTTGATTGATTTTCAAAATCAGTCAAAACTTGTTTAAAATTTTGATCCCAAGGTTTAACTCTAGACATATATTTTCTCTACACAGAGGGCCCTTCTGTTCAACTATGAAACAAATTTGGCAAGGTCAAGTATATTAAAACTCAATATATATATTAACAGTTTTTAATGTTATTTGCTAACTGCCTGTACTTACCAAAATGAAGTTGTAGGGTAATACAATTGAGACAAAACCAAGAAAATCACAATTGGAAACAAAAGAAAGAAAACTTGTATCTCCACTAGAGAAGTATGACTTTTCCTTCCTCTGAGTTGAAAGACTTTGCTGTTAAGTTTTGCAATTCCCATCCACTTTTGAAACAAAAGTCGCAGCATTTCCTGATGATAAGCAAAATGTCAGAACAGGTTCCGTGGTATGACCAAATGACAAGCTCAAGAAAACAGGAAACCATTGGTACAACTTGGAGCAGATGGAAATGCTCTGCAGCTCAGTAGGTTTTTGCAATACTAATCTGTAAGCCAATTGTTATCTTTCCCAAAGACTTCTAATTTCACAACTACTGGTTTCCTCCACTGGCACCAGTTGTTCATATGAATTTTCACATATACAGTATTCTGGTTTGCACTTCTCTATTTTGTAAGAAGTTGGAGATGAAAAGTCTTTTGAAATCTTTTCACTGCCAGAAGAGACTGACCGATGAGAGCAAGAGCTTGGCAACATACCAGAGGAGAAAAACCTTATTTGAGGACACAGAGAACTATGTACAGGTGTGACAGCAATCCAAGCCAGATTTTATTAAAGGCAACATACAGATTAATGGCTGTACAGCTGGGGAGAGAAAGTGGTCCAGTCTGTGTACACACATGGCAGTTGAGAAGAGTCTTTCCTACTACACCAACCACTGCTCGTTGTGAATTGTGGGTTGCTTGTTAGGATGGATAGTTCAGGCTCACTTAGATAAGCACATTGGGTGGCCAACCCTACCTGGAGATTATTGAAATAACTATCTTAAGTAATATGTCTACTGTCATTGAAAAGAACTAGAGCAACTGAACTTCTGATGCTTCTCTTGGATTGACACTTCAAGACCATTTCACCAAACCAGTTTTCAACCGTAAGCAAAAATATGATACTAAATCACTTCCTGCCTCACAGATCTGCTGAGAACCTGGGGATGGGGACTGATAAGCAGGCAGAGTTTATTTCCTTTATTAGCAGAAATGGGAAATAAGGCAAATTGAAAAGGCTATATGCCTTAAAAAAGAACCATGTTTAGAATGCCTTGAGTATAGGGCTCCATGACAGCACTCAGAATTGGCTCTCCAAGCTAAATGAAACTAATTATTAGTCTACTCTGGAAACTTAAAATTATGTGCTTTAGCCTAAAAAGCTAAAATGCCACACACCCTGCTGGACAAAGCTGAAGTGTATCAGGAAATCTCTTACCTTCTTTGCAATTCCTAAGCATTTTAAGATTTTAAAAATTGACTGCTTTTCCCATGCTTTATCTGAAGGAGGTATGCCATTTCATGAAACCTATGCATATTCCTGTATGTGTCTAACTAGTAGGAGTTCTCTAGAAAATACTATTTGAGATAGTTAGGAATGCTAGTGTGCATCTGTTTTTTCCTCTTTTGATTTGCAGTGTTTTCAAGAATAGACTATATCTGAATTCAATTTCCTACTTCCACTAGTCTCCTTGGTACTCAGAGAGCCAAAGTCACCAGTGCAGTCTTGGCAGAGGCCAAGCTTCAAGGTGGAGTAATTCATCAGTAATGCAATCCATTAGAATTGCAGATAAACTGCTTAAGAGCTGGATACACTTGTGTAAGTTGTATACGAGAACTGTTTGTCATTGTTTTATCCTTTGCCAACTAGTTAAACCCTCTGGAACAAAACACAGACTTTCAAAACGCTACTATCGCTCCATTCAGCGACATACCATGAGTGAGTGAGAGTCACTGCTACTTTTACTGGCATTCTTCCTTACCCTGAAAGTGAAAGGAATACAGATTATTGGTATGGAGAACTGTTAGTATTTATTTTTATTTAATTTATTGACTTCACAAAAGCATTAGTTCATTGAATTTTTAATTCAAAAACACTGATGAAAGGCTATCACCCTTTTAAAGTACTGCCTGCCACCCTCCAAAGGCATTGCTCCAAATTAAAAGATGATTAGAGTCTCTAAAGTGACCTTGTGAAATAGCAGTAATGTGTTTACCTTCTTTGCCTTCCAAATCAACCTTGCTCAATTTAGAAGAAAAGAAAAGATGGTTTTCCTAATTGCCAGACCTGAAAGCTCAACAGTTTTCTAAGACTCCAACTGAGTCTTTCAGGCCCGTGCATCTACAACAACAATAAAGACAGGGAAACAGTTAATGATTCTCAATGAAGACAGCAAATAGTTAACGATTCCAGAGCTATCTGCAAGCAGAACAGACTCCAGATCACTCATCCGCAGCTGTGCTGAATCTGCAAGGCTGACAAAAAGCAGTAAAAGTTTATTTTTGTCACTGAAACGATCAGGCATAATTCAAAACGCATAGATACTTCAGAGCCACTCTGCAAGAAAGTGACTTATCTGCAGCTTAATTTCACCCAGCGATAAACGAAAGGTCTTCTCTGCCATTTTCCTGAAATGGTGCCCATTATAGGAGATGTATGTCAGCATGGGCAGCAGCTCAACAAAACTGTGGATATGAGTCCGATTCATTTTATTCTAATAGAGTTCAACACGATCCCTAATGGCTGGCTTTAGTCATGGCCAATGTAATCAGCTCCCTATACTCTGGAAAATCTTAAATAGCCCCCTAGAGCAAAAGACTAACCTGCGTTTCCAGCAGGCTCAGATAAGATTTCTGAGAATCTGCATTCTTCCACCTGAGAAAACACAGCTAGAGGAACATGGCACTGAGTCACTAGTTAATCTCCTACTGAGACAGGAGTAGAAGTACTAGTTGTCAAACCTGCTTTTCAGCCATCACTCTTTGGCCATCACAAAGTTGACCCTAAGAGAATTTGACTGAAACTGCAAAGCTGAAAGCACAGCATTCATTGAATTTCACTCCCAAACATTGCTAGTAGTCCCTGGTGACTCAGCACTTCCTGGACAGTGGTACTTGCCATTGTCCAGAATAAAACATATCTAAATTACAGCTATTTTCCATCTACACATCAGAAGTCACAGGATTATCTTTACTGTGACATCACTTACCTACTGTTGTCCCATGCTGCCCCTAGCAGCAGGAGACAAGCCTCCCTTCACAGCTAGAGACAAACGCTGCAAAAGCGTGCTGCTGACTGGAAATGAAAACTGTAGTAGCCATTAAGGTCGGAAAAATACATTAATTTCAAGGGATAAATATGACAATGCTTATTCCACCGTTTCCTACATAACACTCATTCAGTTACTCCTAACAAGATGCATGTTTCTCACTCATGCACATTCTCTTCCACATTTGAATACAACGCCAGTCTAATTCCAAACCGCTTACATCAGCAGGTTGTGGTGTATTTTAAGACTGGTCATCTTTAACCAAGCCTGCTCAAGAGGGAATACTTTCTTGTAGATCAGACGGAATTGGACAATGACAATCGCAGATGCTCTCCCCCACCTCATGATCCCAGGAGAAGAGGGGGAGATATAAAGAGATTTACAAGTTTAGAAGGAACTAAACCACTTTAATGAAATATTAAAAAAGAAAATAATGACAGCAGATACAATATATACAAAACCGCATCAAGCTCCCATGATGATGTCACCAGCAGGCAGTGGGGAAGTCCCACATTGGACTCAGTGACAGATGGGAACTGGATTCCAGCTCTGGAATCAGGAATGCACGGAGCAGGATCAAAGGCAGATGACCAGGCTGGATCCTCTTTCGATGCTGGACATTGGAGAAAAAAAAAGCTGACGCTTTGGTCTCTCAGTTTTTATATTGGTCATGGGGCAGATGGAATGGAATCCCCCTGTGGGTCACTTGTCCTATCTGCTCCTCCCCATGGGCGGGACCCCTCTATGCTTTTCTGTTTATGATCCTGCAGCAGGGCAAATAACAAAATTGGTTGTTATAGCAATAAGTATAAGCAAGAGCCTCTCTGCACACCATTCCTTGGCATGAAGTACGAACATTGGTCTCATCAGTCTGAGAACAAACAATTTTCTACACAATATACTGTTAATTACAGAGAGTTAAAAGAGGCCTAGGTAAGAAGTAAAATTACTGACCTGAAAGTTGGTTCTGTTTCACCTCAAATCAGGACAACTCTACTTTTTATCTGTTGTATAGGTGGAAAAAAGCACTTCCAGCGAAATAAATTTATTCTTTTGCTTTTGTTGCCAATGGCTGAAATGAAAGGTCGCATGGAATGCACCATGTGGAGCAAAATAATGTACATCAGCTTTACTTTTTCATTTTGGTAATTATAACAAAATTCACATACCCATCCTCCCCTCCCAGTTTCGTTTGTTTGTTGTTGGCTTTTTTTTAAAATTTAACTAACAATCTGCTCAATTTTAGAGAAGGCTACTAAGATGATTTAACTGTAACACCACTGCTTACTTTCACATGGCATTCTCTTACGTGCAGGTGCAAGTCAGAAGCAAGTCAGAATCTGGACATTCATTTTCTCTTTATTTTCCAACAAGCAGGTCTCTCTGCCTAACTTTATTCACCACCCTCTGAAGATATTTCTGCTGCTTCGGTTTTAGCATGCTAAGGGGTAGCGTCTGTGAAGAGATTCATTTCCATACAGATGAAGGAAAAAAAGAAGTCCTCCTGGAGGGTAGTTCAAAGCAGGACCTGTAACTAGGCCTTCAGAGTACTGCTTGTGATAAAGCTCTGTCCCCCCACGGAGTAATCAGGGAGAGCAGAAAGGCTAACTTCTTAAATAATGTCCCTTAAATTAGGCAGTTTCAATATCTTCTTCCATCTGAAATAGAACATTTTGGGTTTTGAAGCTTTCCCTAATTTTA
Organism: Thinocorus orbignyianus; assembly: GCA_013400375.1. Classification (NCBI taxonomy): domain Eukaryota; kingdom Metazoa; phylum Chordata; class Aves; order Ciconiiformes; family Thinocoridae; genus Thinocorus; species Thinocorus orbignyianus. Next base: position 9,891 of record VXBW01007405.1, read on the forward strand.
TCCTTGAATTCAATCAAACCAAATCTATTTGCATAGAAAGCGTATTTGAAAATAACTATCTAGAAGCATCAAATTGCCAGCCCTAGAGGGGAAGCATTTTTTATGAGCAGTATGGAGTTCTCATGAGTAGAAGCAATAGAAAACTGCCAGCATAGTCACACTTTCAGTACACTTCATACATGCCTGCCTTGTAAAGGCAACCTAAAGTGATAGGAGGGAAGGATTAATTTTAATACTCTCTGAAATTGTATCATCTCTTCTTAAAATGGTAAGATGGGTGCAAGTGGGGACTCCTTTATTAGGAACCAGAAAAAAAACCCAAACTATTCATTTCCCGTAGAATTTTTACTGGTGATTATCTTCACAGAGACCTCAAGGTATGCAATGTAACTTTTGACTTCTGGTACACTCTGAGATGTATCAGAAAAACAGGGAATTTAAGGTAGAAACTTTTTGTAAGCCATGATTGGTTTTGAGGTTATCAGAGTGAAGAATAAATACATAACTTGGTGGGAAAACATAACACTATTGTGTATTTAACACTAGTTCATGTGCAGCTTCAGGCTTGAGAATTTACTAGTCAAGCAGCAAAAGCAATTACACACTTTAACTAATCCCACTGGACACTACTGTATCTGGAAAGTAAGCAGTAATCATGAAGCAAAATGTTATTCCTCATTCTGAAAGAATATTTCTATAACTGAATGTAGCAAATGAGGCAAAGGAAGAATTTAATTGTAAACTTCTCACTGTTTAATTTATTTGCCTCATAACTATTAGTTTAAATGACATGTGTAGGTACCTGTATGAAAGAGGGCAAAAAATCCCTTGCTTTGGTCCTGGAACCCATTTGCTTACGTGTTGAAACCCCCAAAGTTTCTGGAAAGTAAGGCATGTATTACAAGAGACCTCTGAATGGCAACAAAATCAGTAGGAAGAAATATTTCTGATTCCTAGTCATCTTGAATCCCACCCACTGACACCCTTGGTTTTTCCTCATACACCAGCTCCTCTGAGAAACTGTTGCTTTATTGCACTTTATCCCATTCAGCTGTGGTTTGGTACAGCCAACGCCTTCTCTCATAGCACAGCCAAGATAAACGCCAGGCACCTATTTTACTTTTCCATGATAGAATTACTGGATGAAGAACTGGGGACACTGTGTGTGGACATCTTATTTAAATAACAGATAAGGGAAGATCCTCATGATGGATGAGGTGCTCAGTGGACTAGCTTCCCTAATAACTCACTAAACCCAAAGAGCTCATTACCTTTTTCCTCACAGAGCTCAGAAAACCATGCACAATTCTGTCTTCCTGGCACTTTGAGAATGAACCACTGGGAGGCTGACAGAGGGTGGTAAGTTGATGTTTCTTTCATGGGATTTTTCTGATATTAGCAACTGTAAATAATACCTAGGATTACAGAAAAATTTCTAGTCTGGGTTATACAAGATGATTACAGTCAGCATTTTTTATGCGCTGAACAAATCTTTCACCCAGGCCATAAGGTTTGGTGAGAACTGAGAGAATCAAAGATCATTCTTCTGGCCCCTGCTTGGACACACCTGAGGTCAGGCCTATAGCACAATGTCCATTTTGATGGTATAGTAACCACATCTACGTTCTTGCAAAACACATATCTTCTACTCAGAATCACAAGGCTCCTCCCTGGTGCAGCTGGGAAGCCAGCGTTGCTGTTTGTATCCAAGTGACAGAAGTGGCCAGGGTCAGAATCACCAGCAGTCTGAAACAAAGGGCAATTTTGCCATTATTCAGGAATTTAGTTGTAATAGAAAACTGAGAATCTCACACTTGTGTAGATTCTAATGACTCATAAATCAGGTCCAGAGTGTCACAGTCAGATGCTACCACAGTGACTTGCTCTTGCAGGTGGGCATAGCAAGTTCATGACCCTTGTTGCCTTCTCTATCTGTCCAGGCAACAGAAAAACCCTTTTTGAAAGAAAAATGACAACTGCCTAGTAAGAAGTTTATGATTCTGAGTTACTAGGAATCACACATACTGCTAACAGACAAGGCAACCACCTTAAAGGCAAGGGTGCTTAGAGATAAAGTTCTCACGTGTGCCAAACCTGCTGTTCCACTCCTGTTACAGCAAAGCACATCCTGAGGTTTTCCCTCCCCCCTTTGCCTTTATTATCTTTTAAAAGGTATTGAGTCTGTTAATTAGTGTCAAAGAAACCATGCAAGCTAGCTGAAAGCAGCTTTTCTGCCACTGATCACTCACAAGCTATTAGGCCTGACATTTCCTTCAGCACAGTATTCCTTTGATTAATGCAGCTGCACGATTATTTTTTTTTTTTTCAAAATTTGTATAATACTCTCCTATGACAGGAACTGATTTATAAATATAAGAAAAAGATTAAGAAGTGGACTTTCAGTACAGGGGGACAAAAAGCTATAACAATGTTCAGTCACAGTCGGGGAGGCTGTTATGCCGGCTGTGAATCCTAGGCAGTTTATTACTCACTAAGGTAATCGCAAGGATCTCTAAAAAGGCAGAGAGGGGTCAGCAGCACTTTCCTGTGAGGGGATGTTCTTGTTAAAAATGCTCAGAGGCCAGGAAAAGCATTTTCACTTGTGGCAGATCACACGTAGCAAAACTCCTTATCAACTGGACTATGAAAATACTGTAATTGGTATGGCAGATCCCTTGTGGGAACAAAGACAGTCAGAAAGCAACAGGCAGTGCTGCACAGAATGCCTCAAGCTCACAACCTGAAATTCACCTCATGCATCCTTACTCCCTCTCCCTTCCTGTGTACTGCCACAGCTCTGTTCTCCCAATTTGTTTTCTCCCACCCCTACCAAGTGCTAGGGTCCTGTAAGATCAGAGGTCCCTCTTTTTCTGATAGCTAAACCAGGTCTTCAAAAAAACTTTTCTCTCTAAAGCAAACTTCACATCAACCCTTAGAACTGTGCCATACCAACCATGTCTTTATGAGCCATATAGTCACATCCTGTTTTGTCCCACTGCTGCCCGTCCAGTGGCAAAGCGGGAGGAGAACGACTGCTCCTACCTGCTGCAGTCATGCTGCAACTCACTACACTGTCAGGATTCTGGCTTCTGTCCCTTCCCACTGAAGTTCTTTTCTCTCTTTTTCTCTTGCCTGACTCACACTCAGCATAAAAAGGTGTACAAAGGCTGTTTCATTGACTGATCCCTTGAACAACCTCCCAGCTCTCTCTTATGTGAGACTGCCAACACTTCTTCAAAGGACTTGCATAAAAATAAAGCCCTTCTTCAGAGTTCCAGTCTGAATTATTGAAAATAAGTTGCTATTTTTTATTTATCTTGTTGTTCTCTGCTGAGTCAAGTTGCCTCCAGCTGTCTATCCCAAAGCTCAATGTATGCTCTAGCCTCCTTTGAGCAAAACAGATTTTCTTGCCTTCATGCTTATATACATGAAATGTAACAGAAACTTCACAGTTATTCTGCACTTCGTAGTTTGAAGTCTGAATGAATTTGCTGTATGAAACATTCAACCAGAAGGCATTCATCTGGATTTTTATTTTCAGCTTTTCTTTGGCAAAAAGCCACCATCTTCTCTCCATGTAAACATGATCTCTTCTCCAAAATCAACAACAGGAGATGATGGATTAAAAAATGGAACACTTGTTTGGTTGTTGCTTTCAGTTTTCTATATCGGTCATGGTAAAACCAAATCCCTCTGATGACTCTGCCTGGGATTCTTGAGGAAATGCATCATACATGACCTCACAATATGGTTGTGTCCATCTATCTTTCTGTTCTTGTTCCTTCTTTTCCTCGTAGTGTATTTTTATGCCATTGCCAAGCTGGAATATAAGCAGTTCCAAAAAGTTGTGTGAAAAAGGCAGCCACATAGAAGAGAGTCTTCTTAGCTGTAAAGTCTTAGATCTCAAAGAATTTTCTTTCCCCTGTACTAAATATGTGCAAGCTATAAAATCCACTCACTCCTTAACACACAGAAAATTCAATCCACACTAAGGATTGACCATGAGACTCAATTTTAGAAGACTAGAACACTTTGGTAGACCCAATGTTCATCGAGCTATCTGTCTGAGAAAGGCCATACTACGTCTGACTGGTGGGTATGTCTAGGAATCTACTACAGACAGGGATATTCCCAGGAGAGAGCAAGCTTCAAACTCTTTGTCACTTCAGTCCTAAAAGTGAAACCTAGATCTTCCTTGTCCACACCAGATACCCTTGCTACCAGAATTCTAGCTACTTTTGCAACAGTGTCTGTCATTTTCATTTGCTTCTGGATCTGCGTAATTTCCTCGACACTAACAAATTTCCCTGAAAGATTTCAGTTTCAGTGAATCAGCTTTTACTAATGAAAAATTACACTGACAGACATTTCTCTGCCAGCTCTCACACTGGATAATCTTCAGCAACTCAATTCATCTCTTTGTTTCTCCATCTTGAAACAGGATAATAATACTGACCTCTGCCTTATAATCCTCTCCAAGATCTATGGACAAAAACAGTCCCATTCAACACCCAGACTGTGAAGTGGACCAGAGAAGATATAAGTACAAGTCCCATCCTAGCCAACCTGGCTATAAGAACTGCAACCTCTGGAAGAAAAACAGTAGCAAAGACACAAGAATGTGATGACATCTGAAGCTGCACTGTTTGGTGACATCAAGATAGATAAAGTAGCTAAAATGGAAGCTAAGAGCTGACAAGTCTGTTAATCTGAGATGCCAAAGAAAGCACACACCATCAGATCTCAAGAGAAAAGGCCTGCTTTACTTGATACAACCCTAATTTCCTCTGGAACAGGACAGAGGCTCCACTTTACAACTATACTTCATGTCATATTTCCTTTCTGCTTCATAATGATCAGGACTTAAACATATGAACTCTTTCTTGTTGTAAAACCTCTGCACAGAGATAGTGCCAAAAAAGCCCCCAGGACCTTGCAAAAAGAACAAGGAAGCTATGTGTATCAAAAATACATTTTGTATGTACAAAGTTCCAGCTTACATGTCAATATAGAAAGCCAGAACATCTAGGAAAGCACAGCACAACATTCACTTGTGTTCAAGTTAGGCTTTGTCCTCATCTTCCTATTCCACCATGTTTCAATCAGCCAAGTACCAAAGTATAAAAACCCTTCTAGAATCAAGAGAAATAGGACAAATTACATCTTCTTTGCTACATCTCCCATTTCCAGTCTTTTTCAATTAAGAGGCAATATAGCTTGACCATAAAAATTATCATGGGCTCCTAAAAGATCCACTTGGCTTTGAAAAGAGCCTTTAAAACGTTCAATAATTTCTGACAGTGTTCAAAAGTCATTTAAAACCTTTGGAAAAGATTCAAACTCTGTGTCTGAGAGAAATATTTCTGTAATTGAAAGAGAAACAGCAAAACACAAATTCCGTAATAACACATGAACTCTTGGGAGATTAAACAATCAGCTACCTTGTCAACTCAAAACATAAATTTGGGTTGCTTTTTTCTGCCTTTTTCAGTTTCAAGGTGATAATTTATTTTTTAATAAAATACAATTAGGACACATTGCATAGGGAGTTCCAGCTCCCTAAGAAACTGTGTTTAGAAGCTGGTGAATCTTCACATGGAGATTAATTCATAGAGAGGGGAAATGAAAGTTAGCCATCCTGCCAGCCTCTAAGCAGTTTCACACTATTTTACAAACTGGATGCACCTGCTTCTGCTACGCTGTGACCTGTACACCTCAGGCACAGATCAGCACACGTAGAGAGACTTATTTCTGGCTACCCATCTGTCCTGGTTTGGGTAAAATGAACCAATTTTCTGTTTTACAACTTTACTTTCTTAGCTGGGCCTCTTCTAGCTAACTAAACTCTGAAATTAACAGCACACTGTTCAGAGAACCGTTTTGTCTCACAGTGATAAGACCCCATTATACCAAGGAATGGTATGCAGAGAGGCCCTTGCTTATCCTTATTGCTGGAACAACCAAGGTCAGATAATTTTGTTATTTGCCCGTTGGAGGGTTGGAAGCAGAAGCGTAGAAAGGTCCCACCTGCAAGGAGAAGCGGACAGGACAAGTGACCCAAAAACTGACGAACAGGGGTATTCCATCCCATACACATCATGCTCAGTATAAAAGCTGAGGGATCAAAGGGTCAAGCCCTTTTCCTCTTTCTTCAATGGCCGACGTCTGAGGAGGACCCTGCCTGTTTGTCTGCCTTTGATCCCGATCCGAGTGTTCCTGACTCCAGATCTGGAATCCATCTCCTGTCGGTCACCAAGTCCAGCCTGGGACTGTTGCCTGCTGGTGACGTGGTAGTCATCCTGGGACCTTAATACGGTTTCGTATATACTGTATACCTTTTTTTTCTTTTCTTTCCTTTTTTTTTTTTTTAATTTTCTTTTATTATTCATTATATTATTATTCTTTATGTTTTTATTAAAGTAGTTTAGTTTTTCTAAACTTCTTTCTTTGTTTCTTTTTCTTTCTTTCTTTCTTTTTTTCTTTCTTTCTTATTTTAATTCAAAGCTTGTCTAGTGCTATTGCTTTACACAGCTTTTTACCCTGTAATATACCCCTGCAAGAGAGGGACACAAATATTAGGAAGGTTTATAGGGCATTATGTGGTTGTTCTTGTATAAGGAAGCTCATTGGGCTGTGAAGTTTGGTGTCTTTTCTTCATTAACCAGCAAAAAAGGAGGGAGATTAGTTAGTAGAAAGAGACAAGTACAGCAGAAATAATTAAAACAATGTGTTCCATGCTGAATCAAAGCATATAGAAGGAAAGAGGGCAAAGTTATAGCAGAGTAAGGATAAGCTACCACAAAGCTGTGAAAACCAGACACGGAAAAAAAATCATGATCCAGAAGACTTGCATCCACCACAGGGATGTGTATTTGAGGTAGCTTCTTAAAAGAGCGCTGCTGTCAACTACAGAGACTGTGACTTGGCTGCATGTCTTTTATCATCACTTTTTTGCATAGTTTTCTGATTTTTCTCTCTTTCAAACCAGCAAGAAAAAGCCTTCAAAGCTAACCACTTTTTTTAAGGGAGGGTGGGAGTTTCTCCATGGTTATACTTTTGAGCACAGATAAATTGCATCTCTCCAATGGTTCTGAAGAGGGCAGTGACAGGGTATTTTCAGCCCTAAATTTACCGCACTTTAAATCACAGAGCCAGAAAGTATTAAATGGACTGCTCCATGGCCACAAGATCACTATGAAAATTCAACTGTATTTCTGTTTTAACCAGAAGGCCCTGAAAGTCATAGTTTCTTCTGAATTCTGCACTAATTGTCTACTATTAAAATCCAAACACAGTTTCAGATACTTTATTTTTGTAACCACCCAAGTCCTTTCTGGCTGGTTTGCTGTCCTCCCACAGGCTTCCCAACATAACTTCATTTGCTCTGTATTATCTGTAGCCACCATTGCTCTGTGTAATAGAAAGACCTAGTACCTCTATTCATACTGTGGAAAAAAACCTTGCACTTGTCAGGCTATTGGATAGATGGGTTTCAGATACCCAAATACCTTGCTGGGGGCAGCAGACTACTTGCTCTACCTCTTTCATCTCTACAGTGTAATGGATGACGGACTTTGCTGGCAAACACACAGATGATGAATAAGAAGGCGAGAAAAAAACATGCCAGTGGTGGTATATATTCCTGAAAAGCAATCAGGGAGGTAACTACAGATTTCAAACTAGTACTTTTTTAACATTTCTGTAAAATACCTAATTTTTCCAAATATCAGAAGACATTCCAGGAAAGATTTATACACCCATTGCCAGACAGTCTTAGAATATATACATGTATACACACATATGTAGACAGATATATGTACTCATAAGTTTCCCTATAAATTTGCCATCATTTTTGTCCTTTGCCCACCATAACTGCTTTTACAGAAAATATCATCTAAATTTGTTGCTTAGAGATTGCATAATGTACAAATAAGAATAAAAGGCCAAACTGAAATGCAACGTCTGCTCCATATGCATGAAACACCATAGTCCCCAGGATACTCAGCAGCTCTCACAAAACTTCAAGTACTGCAGGAGAATTTCTGTCCGTAATCTATTTACAGCAGTCAAATAAAACACCACCACAAGGCCCAAAACCACACCCAAAGACTATGCAACATACTATAAACTACTGAAATAACCAAACAACAGCCTCAGACACAACTAACACAACCACTGTCACCTTGCCACTATGTTTCTTCTCCTTTTTATCTTTAGATTATCAAGGCTACAACAATCATCAGCTAGACCCCTCAATGCCTAACAACAGAGTTTATTCAGATTCTCACACTGGCAGGTGTCAGTTCTAGACAGAAAGAATTAGTAGCTTAATCCTTTGTCTTATCCTAGGTCTCTACAACATATGTGACCCACAATATAGTGCTTGTAGAGCTGGTTCAGAATATTCAGGTCTTGTGAGCTTCTATTGTATGACCTTGTATCCTGTCATACTGCTGTACGGCAGTAATTCTCAGGATATTAAATTCTCTGGAAATGGCTTTGCACTGCTAGAGTTGTCTTTCTAACATTGATGGTGGGTAAAATCCAAACCTCTGATAAGAGCTACAAGGAGTTAAAAAAGGGAGTTGTGGAAATAGTCACAAGCATTTACAAGAGCTGCTTAGAGTAGCCTTTTGCCTTTGAGAAGAGAAAACACACCTTTGAGAGCTCTATTCTATTACATAGAATTAATTTTAAGACTGCATGCAAAAGAAAGGAAGGGTTCTAAAGTGACAAGGACACATAAGACGAGTAAAAATCGTAACAGAAAACTAGCAAGAGAACTGGAAAGAGAAATTAAAAGATCAATTAGAAATCTAATAGCTAAATTAAAAAATAATCTAAAGAGGAATATAGCAAAGGAAAGTAGGCAAAGAGACAGGCAATTTAGGGTTAGAAAATATTCAGAAAGGGTTTATTTTTATCACCTATAAATCATGAGAAAATTCAAATGAGCCAGCCAAAATGTAGAAAAGAAATAAAATACATATGCAAAGTACTGTCTGACTGGTAAAACACATACTGTGTTACATAGCAAAAGCTAAGAGTAATATAGCTTTTGCTCATCAAGCATATGGACTACCCTACCTCTATGTTAAACCAATACATTATGTTTTGATCTGTTGCACCCCAGGTAGAAACCTGCTACAAACAAAGAAACGATCCTGTTTGAATATTTTATCAGTGAAATACGAGCCTTTGGGGGGCTTTCTGTAACATTCACTTTCAAATCTTAATTTCAGATTTATTCTGGCTTTGATTCAAGTGTAGCGCCAGAGCAATTGTAAATTGTTCACACATTAGCAACAAGGCTTCTGTCTATCAAAATCTCTGAAGAGAGGAAGAATATTTAATGTAATAAACAAAAACCTCCCCACAACCCCCTCTCATACTTTCTCCTTTATAAGAAAGTGAAAAACAGTGAAGCAGAGGATTATAAGGCCTGCTTCATCAGGAACATTTCTTCTGATCCCCTTTCTCAAAATTCTTACTGTAATAAATTATCTCAGTGAGATCCTGGCTGGATTTTTTTCCTTTTTTTTTTTTTCTTTGCAAAGATATGTGTGGTACACAGCTACAGTATTTGCATGCATACTTCAGCATTTGCCTGCTCTCTTTCTGTGTCGACAATGTGTGTGCCTCCACTGCTGAGGACACTGATGATACCCAGTGATTGCCAAATACAGATGTCCAGAGCCAGAACAGTGACAGTGATAAGGAGGATCTTGAGCTTCTTCAGTACTTTTCTCTTTTACATGGCTCCCATCTTCACCTTTCCAGGGACAAACAGCCTGCCTCCATCATCTTTACAGCATACCTTCGAGTATTTGCACACATTTATGAGATCCCCAAAGCTTTCACTTCTCCAGGTTTAACAGTCCCATTTTTCTCAGCCTTTCCTCACACAAGAGGTGCTCTAGCCCCTTCAGCACCTTTGTTATCCTTTGCTAGCACTCTTCCCAGTAAGGTCCACATCTCTGTTGCACTGTGGAGCCCAGAACTGGACACAATGCTCCACGTGTGCCCTCTCCAGTGCTGAGCAGAGAGGAAGGATCACTTCCCTCCTGCTGCTGACAGCACTCTGTCTAATGTACCCAGGGTACCTGTAGCCACCTTTGCCAGGAGGGCACGTTCATGGTTCCTGTTCAACTTGGTCCACACCAGGACTCCCAGAGCCTTTGCTGCCAAGCTGCTTTCCAGCTGCTCAGCCCTCAGCACATACCGAAACTGAAAGTAACACTTTGTAGCATTTACCTGAATTTTACTATTACTGTTGAAAATTCAAGTCAATTTTCAAAGTGCTGAGTATTAGATTTGACAGAAAAGGTTTAATAATTTTGAAGCTTTTCTGTGCAAACTTAATTTTCCATGTAAAACCAAGGCCTTTTGTAGAGTTTCATAATTAGAGAAGCCTATGCGCTCTAGAAGAGCAAACAAGAATAGTCACTATTATTTAGGATCCATGTTCAGGTCTCTCCAGTTCTTACCGTAGACTTTTGACTTTTTGGATTTCTTACTGTCCAGGTAAAAACTTCACAGGAGTCCTGATTGTTCTGCCTGATCTTTTCCCCCAACATAAGCACACACTGCCCCACAAACTACATCAAACACGAGGAACCCAGACAAAGGTCCCCAGACCCCAACACATTCTTAGGGTAGCTCTCCTAATCCACTCGAATTGGCACCATCTAAGATCCTGCCTGATAATCAACATTTTATTATTTACCATACCTACAAAGTATAAATGACCCAATGAAGGGAAAAGAATCCCCAATTGCAAATTACATTAAAACACAATAAATCTCATATCAAAGTCATTATCTGAACCATCGATGCAGTCAAGTGCACAATGCACCTGATCTGTAAAAGGAATTTGTTTACCAAGCAGGATTTCAAGTCTTTAAGAAAACGGCATCAGGAGGAAGAGTCTTGCAATTTAAATCCCAATGCAGATCCCAAATACACATTTTGCCAACAATTAGTTAAATTCAAAGCAGCAATACATAATGCATAGAACTCTAACCATTTTCCTGCCTCTTAATAGCTCAGGAGACTTTTTAAAGAGTTTTTTCATTGCACTAAATCCAGTCAAGTAATTTAATAGCTTAATTTTGTCAGGCCCCATAAATGTAAGACTCATGAACATACAGTTCCCTGTACACTGAATGGCTTCCCCTTGAAGCCATTGAATGCAGTGCCAGATTTCACTGGAGAGCTTTGTGAAGCAGAGATGCACAGAAGAAAATACACTCAACTTAAAATGATAAACACTTGGTCCAGAGCAACTGCATTTCCTGTTCATTGCTTTCCCCCATGTATTAAGCTTATTGCTCTCATATTATAAAAACAAAATTCCATAACTGCAAACATAGTCCTAAAGTCTATGGTTGTCAAACTTGAAAATGTGTCTCGTCAATATATTAAACATATATGTACATAACTCACTAAGAAACTTAATAATATAAAACCAAACCAGGCTTTATACTTCGTTACTCATTCTTGCTCTGTAACAAATGTGCTCCAGAAAATTGAAGCGTAGATAAGGACATGCAGCTACCAACACCAACAGTGATTTACAATAAATAGCAAAAATGAGAGATTCTCTTCACATCTGCATCCAGCAGACTTAACCACATAAGAAGAAATCAGTTGTGCTTCTTACAGATCAGGTGCAATCACAGGGAGGTCTGCTCACAGATTCTCGTATTGTAGAAAGATAAAATAGCCCTACAGGAAAGCACTTGGGCTTAGGAGTTTGATTAAAATGTAATGGCAAGTATCTTTTAAAATACCTTTTCATTTTTAAATTAAGATCCCATACTTATGCACCAAAGGTGAGTGAATTTTCCAGAAGTCTGGAATTACCTTTATGGTAACTTCTTTTTCACCAGTACTAGAAGGAGAGAAAATATTGCACACATGTCCATGAAACCAGCCATGGAATTCTCTCCATTGACTTCAGATAATTTGGACTTCAAACTTAAACAATGCTGGAGGTATTTCTCCGTAGAACACAGGATTCTCTGCCTGTCTTGAAGCCCTGAAGATGAGCGTTTCAGCATCAGTTTTGCTGCTTTCTGAAGCAAGCTGGTACACTCACTTGGAGGTTTTCTAAACTATTTGCAGCTTCGGATTGAAATACCTTGGTCTCATTTTTTGTTCAGCTAAAAATAAAACTGAAAGGTATTTGCACAAGTGGCTACCTCTGCTCAGAGGAAGAGAAATGGGAAATTATCTGCAAGGCAAATTAAGAGGGGTCAATCTTAGCACAGTTTGGTGCAGGCCTGTGATTTGCCCAGGTTTCAGAAAGGGCTGTAAGTTAGGAAAGTCTAGACAGAACCTACGCCTTATAAAAGAGTGGTATCCAGCAGCAGATGTGGGATCTCACTCTTCCAAGTTATAACTTCACCCACACACTTTTCAAAGTAAGTAAAACCAAGTATTTTATTGACGTAATACATGAGATAATGGTCTGAGAAATCCAATACACTATCAAAAGACGACTATTATTGAAGATCCCAGCAGTTCAACTAGACACTTTTCAGAAATGAATCTTGAAACTGCTCATCCCTTACCCCTTTGTTCTTTAAATGGCCATTGATTGAGAGTGTAATGTGCATCCTCAAGCACAAAGGGTTAATTACTGTATACTGCTATTACTTAAAATAATTCCAGTAGAAAAGGCAGCTATAATAGCCTATTGTGTACTTACTTCAAAAAGTCTGAGCACATTTTCTTTAGAAACCATAGCAATTTTAATGTTCCTGGCAAACAAAGAAATAATTACCCTTGCAGTCGTTGGAATCAACGATGTGCACAAGATGGAAAAAATAACTAGAAAACGTGTCCATTTCAGCCTACTTAGACTGCAACAAATTCCCCAAAGTGGAGGTACAGTCAACTTTAGCAACAAAACTTGACAATCTTTTCTCTTGCTCTCTCTCTTTCTTTCATTTTATTAATTCTTTGGTAAAATATAGCTAAAAGCAAGGCCTTACAAGTACATACAGGCATTTTAAAAGCCATCTCTCCATATACTCTGAGTCACAAACAGGTAAAGGAAAATGCTGGAGGAGAACAGAAAAAGAGATAAAATAGAGGAAAATTTAAAGAGCAAAATCTTCTGAAATAAGCCTCTCCACAGCACTTTCATATCTATAAAAGTGTTCATTACTGGGTAGCTTGGAAAGCATTCCTGCTTAAGAAGGCGTTCCTCAAGAAAACTCCTTGAATGTGGGATTAATTCTAAGAAAATTCACAAATCCCACTGAACAGTTCAGAGAAAACAGGGACAAGCTGGCCCTGTGGTAGGACAAATGTTTGCATAGACTGGAAAGCAATGGCAATAATAGTAATAAATAATCATATCCAGGTTTTCTTGGTTTTATTCTCTTGCTCTGCAAACTTAGAAATGCTGGAGAAAACAAATGTTTAGCTCTTCATTAACTCATTTGCAGTGATTCCTCCAGTCAAATCACAAAACAGAAACTAAAGATATAGAGAATTTAGTTGTCTCCCATAGAAATGCCAACAGCACAAAGCTCTGAGCTCAGCAGAGAACTCGATATGTACCACTGAAACTCACTGGAAAACCAGGCTGCTTCTACCATGGCAAATCTTGTCAGCCAATGCATCTCTCTGAAGAGTGCTTTCCCCAGTTTTACCTCAGATGACCTTTGCTGAGGTTGAAGAGCAACCATTCTGTCATGTTAGCAAAAAGTTCTCTGCTTAATAATGATATGCACTAAGAAATTGCTCCTTGGCCCCAACAGGATCAGAGGGCAGTGAGAGTCAAATGCATTTTGCTCATATACAAGATCAATGGTCAAGCAGACCTCTGAAGTCACTGGTAAATGCAAGTCCAACACATACACAAGGCTTTTTCATACTAAGGAGAAATGGGCTTGAGGATGTGAACACCAGTAAGAACAGGAATAATTTCTTTTCTTGGGAGAAGCAATTGTCTGTAAAGTATCTCCCTTGTACAACTAAACTTTTTTTTTTTTCCTTAGCATACTAATGTAAAAGGATGGACAACCTAACAAAATGGTTCGCAGAGGGAACGAGAAATAATACAGCTTACGTATCTCAGATTCGCTGTGCTTTCACAAAAAGACTGTTCCAGCATGCTGAACAAAACACCATTCCCTTGTGGGTTAGATAGGAAAAATTACCTTTTCAGGTTTTAATTTTAAACTTAAATTTATGAAAGACTAATCCATGCTCCATAAAGATAGCATTTGCCAGTATAGCCAGCAAAGCAGGAATGCTTATGAGCTTTCAGAAGTGTATTTTTTAAATGAGAAAAATCACTGGAGTCAGCCTTTTCTATTGTTCACATAGATCTCCGTTTGGCAACACTCCAAAAAGGAACTGGCATAAGAAACTGTACAATCTGTTCTCCTTAAATCAGCAAGAGGTTTTGCTTTTTTCTTATTCTTTAGTACATACGGAATTTTTTGCAAGAGGAAGGGACAAAGTAGAAGTCAGAGCACTCTGCTTCTTTTATTATTTTCTTTAGATATATACATCCAGATACAACCATAGATCACTTTAAAGACCTACCATGTCCAGTAGCCCAGCCCAGCCTGAGCAGTAGTGGAGTCAGAACAACAACTCCATAGGCAGGACAAACATAGTGTTATCTCCCCAAAATACCCTCTCAGTCTCCAGCAAATTGCAGTTCAGACATTTCTGGACACAGCAGCAATGTCTTGATATTTACACATCGTCAGAGGATTTGTCCCTTTGCTTTTCTGAACTCGTGTAAACTTTCAGGATTTAGAAAAGTGCATGATCAATTATTATTTTTTGTCATTGTTGAACTGATCATTTGCTGATTCTATTTGTTATCCCTTACTGTATTGGAAGAGAAAAATAGTGAACAAACTGTTCCCTGTTTCTGCCTCTATTCTATTCTCTCTCTGCCAGCTCTTTTCAAACCTGAAAAGTCCTTTTCTCTATCATTGACTGCTGAAGTTTCAGGACCTCCTTAACACTCTCCTATGTATCTTTTCCAGGTATACACAGAAGCATATTTCAGTGTTGAGGAGACAGAACCATGAACAGGCAGAGTAATCTGGATGGTTTTGATTTGCTCTATTCCTTCCATAATATCCCAGCATATTATTTGCTTTTTAGGATAGTACTGAGAATTGAGCTAATTTTTTCACCACACCATCAATCAGGATGCTAAAATCTGATTCCTAACTGGAAACAGACAGCCCAGAAGCCATAATTCGATATATACAGGTAGGATTATTTTTCCTGTTATGTGATTTGCTTTACATTTATCTACGCAGAGCTTCATCTGCCATTTCTTTCATTTGGTGACTTTAGCTTGTAAGACTTCTCTGCAATTCTTTGCAGATGGCCTTTGTCGCTAATATGTTGATATCTTAAGGCTGTTAATAAACTGTCACCTATTTGCTCGATTTTCAAGATTATTTTGACCACAATCATTTTCAACTTTATGTTGAGCATAGAACCTTCTGTCAACAACATCATCTATTTCTATGTTCTTTCCAGTTATTAACCAATTATTTATCTATCTACAGACAAGGATATGCAACTTATGGCAACTCGTTGGTCATCTTCATTCCCTGAAGCCCCATTAGTGAAGGACAACTGTCAAGCACCTTTTCAATGTTAAATTAATCTGCATCATTGTCATTGCCCTTATCCACTTGCTTTTTTTGGCTACTCAAAAATAATTTGAAAAATTTGTGAAGCGTAACTTCCCTTTACAAAAATTATGTTAATTCTTCCTCCTTTTGAACCCATTTCTGCAGTGACCTCCTTCAGAGCCTTGTCAGCACTTCTTCTGATGGCAGGGTCATTGGCTGATATGCACTGATACAGGTTCAGTTTGCTCATGAGACCCCAACTACAGAGCCACAAATTTAAGAAGATAAAGCACTACAAGCACTTCAAAACAAACAGCAATTGCAGAGTCTTCCAAATGAGATACAAAGAATAAAAAATCAAAATTGTAAACTAGTAATGTTTTCTCTTTCCACTATACCTTAAACTCAGCTCCACTTTTGTGTACTACACACTCAGTCATGACAAGTCTTTGATCTTAACTACTAAAGAAAGGCATAGTATAGCAGAGTATTTAAAGGATGCAGCTGGTTTCCCTGTAGTAGTGGTGATTATATTTGTCACTATTACCATAGAAATTGAGTAAAAAATAATAGTAGTTGCATATAATATCTCATCTAAATACAGAATCAGTGTTTGCAAAATATCTGACAATGACCATCATGCTGGACAATTTTACAGGAACAAGAGGTTGGAGAAGTTTATTCTTCCAAGACTGGTACTTGAATGAGCACAGTCAAAAGCAAGTATTTATCTGCAAAGGGATGTTTCTCAAACACATCTAGAAACTACTTCCGTATTTTTATTACATGATTAAGTAGCCCCAGTTTGCTAGTATTTGCTCACAAATCCTTGATGAACAGCTGTTCAAAGAATGTTTAGAGAGGTTATTCTTAACTATTGTAGTGGCATGGAAGTGGAACTGCCAAAGCACTTAATTTTATTTGCCATTAGTTTTAAAATATCTAACTGGTTAAAGATGATGTACCATATTATCTCCCCCAATACAGCCCGTTAAAGATTACGTAAAAGGGGAAGTATCTACTTCAAGATGCAACAGAGAATGCACAGAACAGATTTCATTTAATCCATTTAATTACTGCTTGGATTTTTACCTCATTACACAACTCAAAATATTCATGCCTGCAGATCAAAATTCAGAGAATTAGACAGTCCCAGACATGATATATGGGATTTGTAGTGGTTTGGGGTTTTTTTCTGAGGCACAGTAGCAGCTGGATAAGGAACTCCTAGAAAAATTGATTATTGTTCTTCCCCCCAAATACCAGAGAGCGCATCTGAAGTCCCAGTAAAGTTTTCCAATTTACTTTAAATGTTGTCTCTCTCACTTTTTCTCCCACTTCTGAATAATTCCCTCAATGTTTAAAGTGCATCATTCATCTTTTTTATAGTATCAACTGAAAGATTTATATAAACTGTTGCAGAAGAGTATCTGTAAAATAAGTGCCGGGGAGCAAGAGAGCCACTGATAATGGCCTTATCCCAATGCTTTGGAGTTTAAGCTGAGGTTTCAGCATACCTTACAGTGGTCAGTTAAATAGCCCTATTTTACAGTTTGGGCTTCTGGACTGATATGGTTGCAAGGCATTTATCTTCTCTGTACCAGGATAGGAATGGTTACAGTGCAACACAGGCATTTGTAAAACACACCTGAGCTACAGTTGTTAGCAAAAGTATGTCTCTATCTTAGCTTAACAGTCTTTGGAAGTGAATTGAGACAAACTGAACTGAAGTTCAGTTAATTGTGTATAAGAGCCTCCACAAAAGGATTAATGTGCATTAACTATTCCAATCCAAAAAGTAATTCAGATTATTCCCTTTTGCTTGCGTCTTCTCCACATGAAGAAGCCTTTTATAAATTAACCACCATGTCCCCCACTCAGCTGGCCGTTCAAGAATATGCAGTTTAGAAACACAAGTAATTCCATGAGCTCAAATAACCCCTAAATTCACCCCTAAATTAGCTAAATTAGGCTCTATGCTTATTTTGGACACTTTTCTCCTCCCCTTGGCAACAGGAACTTCTACATTAGTATTCAAAGAAACTAGAGGAAGGTAGCTGTGTATTTAAGTATTCTGCCCTAGGGAACACTATTCACATCTTGTATTATTACCAGCATACTCAAAATCCTGTCCTTCTAAGAGAAATGCTCTAGTCAAAACAGAAATTATAGTTTCATGCAGAGATTACTAGGAGAGACGTTTTGGTCTGTGTTGTGAGGCAGTCTGATCAGCCCCTTGTGGCCTTCCCTCCCAGCCTCAAATCTTAGGAAATGGTTGCAAAGTAGTTATTGTCTTAATCACAAATTTCAGTTGAAATAACTAGTCAAACTTATGGCAGCTGCTGTGCAGTAAGGATATAGCCTTTCTTAAACTCTTCTAATAAAATCTGTTAGAAACCAGAGGAAGAAAGCATGTGCATCTTGCGCAACGTTAAATTAGAAGTACCGCAATGTCTTCAGCTCCTTTTGGTTTTGGTTTTGCAAAGATGGAAAGCAAAGTTTGTCAAATAGTCATACTTTTAAAATTAATAAGTTAATGAGGAGCGTGAACGTAGAAAAAAATCTAAATGTCAAAGATCAGATTACTTTTTTTAATGAAAGAGAAATCAACCTGTCCAAACCCTACTGGAAGACACTGCTTTTAACAGCCCTGTGGCACACGGTAGTACTCTAATGAGTCTTCCAGTTGCCCATGTGTCCAATCAGCCCGACTTCCTAAGCTTTTAATCATCTGACTGGATTGGTGCTCATCCTACACTGACAACCCCTTGGACTCCCCTGGAGCCTAAGCGTCTGGGGGCACAGGCTGAAGCTGCAACTGTAATGCTACTGTGCTGTGAAACCATCTGCACAGTCTTGCAGCAACTGTTCATCTAAACGTTTTCAAAATGCAATGCTGACGAGTCTTTTCACTTCTGCTCAGTAGGTGACGAGAGAGCATTTTATCCCAAGCTGTGGCCCAGATGTATTGGGCACTAAATGGATTACTTTTATTTTTATTTCATTTTAGAGTAAGAAATTATAAGAACTACCCTTTGCAATGGATCAGCACACTCATCTGTTAGCTGTCGTTGCATTGGCTGTGTGGCTCCTTCAAGTCACTCCACAACACTAAGCTACTGCAGGATCGCTCATAAACCTTCAGGGAATCTTCAGGCCACAAGTCACTTTGCTTATTCTGAGAGTGAATTTTCTGTCTGCATTGGAAAACGTCTGTACTTTTCTTGCCACCTCCTTCTCTTTCTTTATGATCCTACCAGCTTACAAAGCTGACCTGTTAAAGTGCTATCTGGAAAAATGACGGGAAGTCAGCATTTCACTAGCTGACATCTTGCTTTTCTCCTGATATTGCCTGAACAATTTTATTCTCATGTACATACTTATCTCCCTATTGCATGTAATTTTGTGTCTAAGTGGTTAATGCAAGTGTAATGATACCAATTTGCCTTCTGTCAAATTATTCCAGTGATACAGGTTAGCAGCTTCCCTTTCCCCCTCTTCACTGTGCTGATCATTATAAATGCTCACCCTAGAGACTGTTAAGCTGGAGGAGAGCAGAGGTAAACCAGGCAGCAACTAAACCAGAAACTATGCAGTGCAAAAAGAGCTGGGAAGGCTGGCAAAGCAGTTCACATCATCAGAAGCAGCTTATGGTTGGCACAATGAGACTCCATTTTATGAATTAATTTATTCATTTCTTTTTACTCCACTTACTGTTCCTACTTACGCTAAACCTCAGAGTTTTCTCTGCTTCTTTGGTTTTCCTTTTAATTGTGGAGTAGACAGTGAAAAAGCAGTACATTGTTCGTGCAACTGGAGATACATAGGTTATCTATCTGAACACTAGAAATTTGCAGTTTATGCAGCAGAGAAAGGAGGCTATGTATACTTTCAGGCTTCTCTCTTCATCTAGAAAGGCAGTGGAGGCCTCCAGAGGAGTGTTTTGCAGGAGCTTGGCAGTAAAACCAAGAAAAATGGGTGACAGGAATAGCAGGTTTGCAAAGTTAAGTGGTATGTGGAAAACTTCCAGGGATCAATTACCTCATTTACATGTTTACCAACACCTCCTGGAGCTTAGAAACAGCCAGTGTCATGGCTCTGACAACAGAGGTAATTCTCAGCGCAGGGAGGAACAACCATACGCCAGTGACTGAAAGGTAGATGCATCAGGTGAGAGCTCAGACTGAGCACTGGCAACCATGCAGAATTCCAACAACAGCCTAGGACTCATCTGTCAACAGCTTAATGGCCACTACCTGTTCCAGATAAGAACAATCCATCCAGCTAGCTGAAGAAACATCTCTTTTTGTGATCAGGCTGTTCAGAGAGGCCTTCCTATACTTCCCTGCCCAGAGCGGGGAGAAGAGAGCTGAGGGACCATTAGAGCTTTTGTTTTTTCCTGTGGTCCATCTCAGGGTTCTTTCTCTCCAGGGAATTATAAGGAATTCCCTCTGTAAGTGAAACCCAGTGCTTTCCAAAGAAATCAAGCCATTCCTTGATTTGCACTGAAGGTAGACACAGGAATGCCCTGCACTGAGAAGCTCAACGGAGAGGATAGGAAGTAAAACAGAACAGTGTTACAGAAACAAATTTGTAATTAAAATCTCCAAACACTAGCCTTAAACCTCTCTGCTCTCCTGTGGATATAAGAAGTCACATCTTGAGGATAAATAAATAGCATTCTTCCTCAGATAGGCGGTTCCAAACACTTTCCCAGACCCTTCCTATTCAGTTTTCCTTCTGAAGAGTAATAACCTGTAACAGTGAAAGGCTGAAAATCCATACATGGATCCATTTCTGGGAACTACATCAAAGTTGCAAAAGGAGCACTGCAATTTACAGTATGCTCTACTGATCTTCACTTTCTATTCAGATGATCCATTTAATACTTAAGAGCTTGCTTCTTAGCATATCTAAAGGTCCCAGCTAAAAGCAGAACCTGTTTGTTTTCAATACTGTGAAAATACCTACAAAGATGTGCTGGCTGTGTTACCCCTCAGGAGGAATGATTCACTTGGTCAGAGAGGTTAAAGTATGCCAGCTACTCAGTCCAGGTGGCTGTCATTCATACTGGTCACCTCTAACAGTTCAAGCCATACAGAATGATAGAATCACAGAATAGTTTGGATTGGAAAGGATCTTTAAAGGCCACTCCCCTTGCAATGCGCAGGGACATCTTCAACTAGATCAGTTTGCTCAGAGCCCAGAGCAGAATGGGTTAATCTCATGCCTGGATGTGGGTTATCGGACAAGCCCCTTTCGATTCTCCCTGGATACCAGAAGACCTTTGAGTCTATACCCTTTCCAGTCAAGAATATATAGAAAGGCATCACGATGTCATTTCACAGTTCATGGGAAGAAATGTATTTTCCTCCTCTTGTAATCTTTTAAGGTCCAAACAACCAATTATACCAGATGTCAGAATTTAACCACAGGTGTGACAAAATCAGCTAGTCTCAAGAATACCTTAAGACGACAATCCGTTTCCAACTCCTGTTCAGGTTTAACACACACATTTTTCATTTCCCCCATGAGGAGTAAGATGCCACAAGAAAAAAAGAAAAGCCTCTCTCACACAATTTGATTTTAGGAATTGGAAGCTTGTCACATTTTCATTTGTACTAAGAGAAGTAATAGCAAAATAACAAATAACATGTTTGAGCAGTTTTGGAAGATTCAGTATATAAGGAGATCTTTGGACTTTGGTCAGAGAAGAGAGTCTGAAAGCATAAGCAATGATCATTTATTTGAAGCTGAAGGTTTTGACTTTCATTCCTCACTGTTGGTAAGATGTTGCTCTATGACAGACTGTGTTAGAAATGGCAACTCTGAGATATCTGCAGGGACTACAGAGACATAAAAAGTAGCATAATTAGGTCAAGCACAAGAAGTTATCTCCCATTTCTAGAGTGATGAATGCGATCACACCCCTTGTTTTGGGATAGGCTCAAGGTTCTAAAGTCCATGTCCCAAAAGTTACCACAGCCTGACAAAAATTTCAGAGACATCACTCAGGTGTTCCTACTCTGGACCAAAAGACAAAGCAGACCAATACGGTTCCTTAGTCTGCTGCTACCATTTCTAGCACTTTGCAAGAAAAGAACATGCCCCATCTGCATTCATTTACAGAAACATGAGAAATCACTGCAGAGGACAATGACAAAATGCCCCAAACTACGAAGGAACATAGATACATAGATAAGTAAACTGCAATGCCCTTACCTACCATCCCACCTTTTGTCAAAACACATTTTTTTTCTAAGCTTGCAGCCTCATCCAAGACACTATACCTAAATTGTTTCCTTCAGAACCAAAAACCCTATTAACCCTCATGTAAAATGGCCAATAGACAACCAAAAATCAGAGCGCAGTAGCTATATCATGTGCTTTCTTGGGTAAACCCATAAGAATGGAGGGCAACTTTACAGACAAGATCATTAAAAGCAGAGTGCTAGGCCCTCTAGCCCCTGCCCAACAGGACAAGTGATAGGCTGCAGTCTACTGTGAGACAATTCGGTTAATTTTTATGGAGGACTGCCCCAGAGCAAAGCCTTTCCCACCCCAAGAAGAGAGACAGAATACACAACTGCTACACTAACGCTGGGCAAATTGATGCTGTGCTAATGGCTTTTGCTGAATTCAAATGAAACAGCAGGATAAATCTGCTGAAAAAAATGTTTTCTACACTGCACTGATAAGGGCTTAGTGATTTAAATGCTCATCAGAAGGACAACCACTGAGGTCTTGAATTGCCTGTTTGGAAATAAGTTGAGGAAGCCATGATTTACAGAGAACCCCAAACTTGCCTGTTTAGGGTTTGCTCTTCTGTTTTGGTGGTTTGCTATTTTGGGTTGGGGGTTTTGTTTGCTTGGTTGTTTTTTTTTGTTTGCTTGGGGGTTTTTTGTTGTTGTTGGGGGGGGTGGATTTGATTTGAGGTTTTTCTCCCTTTATTTTAAAGCTAGTAGGAATTTAATTTTATTAGTTATGTTAAAAGAAATTTTGGGGTTTTTTTAAAAGTCTACTATGTAACTGGAAGTTTTTTGTTTATTTCTTTGATATATTTATCTCTTGCTTCAAACCAGCCACAGCCACAGCCTCACATTGCCCTTTGCGCAGCCTTGTCTTGCAACCTAATATTTACAGCATTTGTATCCTAACCTTTTATACCAGCAACTGTTGAGCTATCTCTTTACCCTTGCTTGACTGTATTATGTGCAGTGAGAACAGGGTGGATCTCGGAAGTGTTATAAGCTCAGGTAAAAAAATAAAATCGACAGCATTTTTTGTTTTTCATGGGTCTCATTTCACATCCCATGTCACATGCAAATGAGTTGTGCAGTCCTTATTTTTTGATTCAAAACTGCATAAAGTCAATCCACTGATGTACATCCTCACCATCAGATAGCTATAGTCTAACGGAGCTGATATACAGAGTAGATCTGCTGAGCACATTGATGTTCTTCACAGGGAAAAGTGGTTTCTATGAGGTTAGTTTTCTGCCATTGTAGCTTTTGGAACCAAGTACCACTGCACATGCAGGACAGGATATCACCTGAAGGAAGGCGGGGAGAAGCAGGGATCTATTCATTAAACCAAGTGCGTGATCAATCTGCATCTCTCTCAACAGCATTAGCAGACATAAGGTTTTAGGAAGACTCCTCTTCACCTTCTGAAGAGACTTGGTCACTGAAACTTCAGCTTTGCACTGTTATGGCTCAGAACACCACCTTCCGTTCAGGATGTCACAGTCAAAAGACAGTGAAGTGGCCAATGAGACACAGAAGACTACAGATACTTTGGTGGTATGACCTTGCTTATCAGTAGAACTTAATAGGTAGACTGTAACTGCCTGATTCCAAATGCCACTTGTATTAGCAGGAATGGGAAATAAATGGGATCTAACAGACTCATAAGATTACATTTGCACACAAGGCTTGGCATAAGAGATAGCTCAGTGGGGTTTTCTTCTTAAACTAATGTATGAACTTTGATTAAACAAATGAAAATCTTCAATCTAAGTTTCTCTAAGAGCAAACTGGGAAATGGTTGACATAAGGAGCCACCAATAGAGTCGCTGTTGCCAATGCATTAGTAGGCAGGGCACCAGTGACTGAGGGTGTCGTTATATAGCATTTCTTGAAGCCATTTGCACAATGAAAGCACTAGATAGAGTTTCATAGAGTTCAGTTTTCTCCCTGCTCTTATGAATTGCTGAATGGCAGCCACTCCAGGAGACCATTCCAGGAGACCAGGGCAATTCTCTTCCTTCTGTGCTTCTCTTTGGTCATTATCTTCTTTCTCACTCATTTCTTTACCTCTTGTTATATGAAAAACACATTTAATGTTTTATTGTTAGAGATGTTACCTTGGAGAACTGCTAGATGGTGCTAGAATATATACATATGCAATGCTATGCTAATACATTGGTTTAGGCTATAATCCTCCTACCTAGATTTAGTCTTCCAATGCAATCACCTTGTGATTGCTTGTTGCATGTAAGTCAGAAGGCTGGGGCCAGGATAGCAAAGTTTTATTTCCTCATACGCTGCATGGAAAAAAAAGGTCATACAAAGACTCAGCTGTAATCACATCAGGGTGCAGGTCAAAGAGAAGAACTGACCCACTCGGTGAGAGTGCACACATTTTCTATACACACAAAGTATATACATAAAGTAAGCACACAACTGTGTGCATTCTGTATTCCTAAACATAAGCCGTCCCACTTGTGAAAAGCACATCTTCCAGATACCATTGTGTACTTTCTCAATGCAAATGTTCTTGGAAGAAGAAAATAAGAAGAGGAAGCAGGAAAAGGGAAAAACCCCAAACAAACAACAAAACAGAAAAAAAAATATATCTCTAAAGTAGATCTACAGCAAAAGAGAGCTTTGTCAACAGATAGGCAACTTGTCTGTGACTCATGTTACCACTTGAATTCATGTTAGTGGCTTTGGAGTGGTTTGTGCGGGGAAGTTTAAACACAATATATCATAAATACATATAAGTGAGAAATGCAGTTAAAATGTACCACTATAACATATAAAGGAATACAGAATTACTCAGGAGCAATTGGGATTGCACAGTACAGGCTTTGTCAGTAATCTACTAAATCTTTTATATGAAAACTAAATCTTTTCTATGGAAAAAAAACACCCCAACACATTTAAAAATGGTATTAATATGCTTGATTCTTAACACTACTGGGTAAGCACATGGACATAGAGGGAAAAGAAAGTCCCAAATGGACTAAGCCCAGCTTTAATTACTGTTAATCTGCAGAGACATTCACATGAGAAATATCACCCTGGCATTTTCCTGTTTACCAGCTGCAGATCAAGCTCTGTAACATTTAATCTTTGTAAGTACTTGCCCTTTGAAAACCTTGCTTTCCTTCATCTTTCTCTCAACAAATCACCTCCTCTGCTCACACTGCACAGCAGTTTCTGCCAGCTTCTCCATGACTCATCCCCTCAAAAAGAGCTGGAGAGCTCTCCTGCCTAACCTCTCTCCCCCTTCTGCAGTTTTTCCTTCCTAGGGTCCCACATCAGTGTTGGGAATATCAGATTTACCCTGACAAATGAAAACCCTGGGAGGCCAGGGCAGTTATGGACACACTCCTATTGGTGGGCTCGATGTCTGGAAAAACAACAGGAATTTGCCCAGCAGAACTGTGTAACTGTCATTACAGAGTGCCCAAAGACCTGTTGAGATCAAAACAATGTATGGACCAGCCTAAAAGCACACAAGCCACTTCAGGAGACCTATGGTTCTATGATCTAGTGCTACTTTAGTTAAAGGCAAAGTTACCACCACCTCACCTAAATAAACCTACACTTTATCAGATGGCAAATACTAATAACCACACTGGAACTTTTATCCTTTAGACTAGCAACATCTGAGAAGACTAATACCTCTTTGCAATCAATTTTGCCAAGCTACTGCATCCATCGAGTTTTAGGATAAATTGATTTGTTTTCAGCTTTTTAAGTATGGGAGAATGACATAAATACAAAAGGGTTATTCAACAGAAAATTTCAGAGCATCAAGTGCCCCTGAAATCTTTCAGAATAAAAAGTAAAATAAGAACAGAAATTATATAGTCAATTCACTTCTCAGAAATAACAGTCTTGGTTTATTGTGCAATATTAATCCCTTTTCTCCAGGCAAGTAAGCCTGTATCCCACACATCCTATATCTTCTGCTCCTTCAGACCCACAGGTAACTGAATCTACCTCCAGAAGAGTGGCAGAAGTTTCAGTTATGGTTCATGCTTTCCAAGACCAAAATTACACGGAGCCATTTTCCCCATGGTTAGTCTTTTTCCAACACACAATTTCTACTTTTTTGAAGAAACCATGTATAATCATGATAAAAAACATCTATGAATACTTATTCCACAGTTATTTCAACTTGAGATTTTTAGTAGGCAGTGTGACATTATCAGTTTTTTGTATTTTCAATATGAAATAAAATATAAACCCCAGTGTTGCCTTGTTGCTACTTAGGCTGAGTTGAGCATTTACTCTTTGCAGTAAATGCACACACACAAAGAACCTGAATGGGGAGAAAAAGCCCATAAGATCAGTACATCTTATCAAAAAGCACAACTGCCAGCAAAACTTCTGATCAAAAAACATCTCAGGAGCAAAACACCCAAATCAGCTTTGTTGACATGGTGACATTATTACTACCTGCAAAACACAAATTACAAAATATTTTAATTATTTTTCCTCTGGAAAAAAAAAATCAGTTGTTCAAACAAGTCAAATTGAGGATTCAGGTCTTTATTTAGCAAAATATTCAAGCACATTTCCACCTCTTTACTTATAATTGTTTTTGCAGTCCTGCTGTATCAGCCCCTATCAGGCAATGTCTATTTTCCATAATTACTTTTTAGATAAACGGCTGAACCCTGATAGAGAATCTCCTTTAAAATACATCAGAGAGCACTTAGGTAGCAATAAAATGCAAAAATTCAGAGAACTACAGTCTCTGAATGGTCAACTGAACTTTTTAGGGACTATGAACCCGCAGGTCACCCAGCTAATGAAACCAGCACTTCCTTATCTGCTTTACCATATGAACAACCAAATTAGTAGAGGAAGTTCAGGTGGCAGCTAGTAGAAGACAATCCACCTCATCTGGCGCTCATCAAATGAAGACTCTGTTATTCCCAGAACAGTCTTTATATAAGGTTAATTTAGCATTAATGTCAACTAACTCATATTTCACTCCTTTCAGTCAATTCTGCGTGATACATATCATTACTTCAACATCAGCTAAGCACAACTTCTCTTGCTCCCACACATCTGCACTCCCTGTGGCTACGCGTTTTTTATGGCAATTAAAATAAAACTAGTAAAAAACTAATTTTGCCACAGCTGAGCCTCTGTCCTGCTCCAGTCTATTCCTCCTTGCAACTTCTCTTAGTAAAAGTTTAACATGGATTAAACAGCAGTACTAGGCTGGAAGCATGATGTTCCACTAGACCCTACCTTCACTCTCAGGCTCTGCTGGCTCAGAAGCTTACTGCCTTACAGAAGACAGGGTCCTTCCCGCAGTGCACAAAGTGGGTCTTTCCATAAAACTCTCTAAAACCCCATTGTGAGCTGGGAGATGCCATGTTGCAGGGAGCAGAGAACTGGCTATATCATGTGGCACCAGGAGTCAGTGCCTAAATGGAGCTGCCTTATCGGGAATGCTTCTCTTTGAAGCTCAGCAGAAGCTGGCATGACTGTGCAAAACAGTAATTCCCTTGTCTGGACAAACCCATCAGGAGTCCTGCTGAGTTTGGAACCCTCCCTCTTCCACCAACCCATTTTGAACACCAATTTCCCACTCTCTCTTCCAGATTGTGCAAAGAAATTTGTTTTCTCAAGTCACCACACTTGAAACCCTACCTCTCTGCTTCCCCAGCAGATCCATGGGTCAGAATTACTTCTCACACATAACCACAGCTATCTCAAGTATCTGACAAAAGCTGAAATAGCCTAACATGAAGTTTGGCTCTCTCTTGTTTTCCTTTGTGGAAACAGCACATCTATTTCCTCACTGACAGTAGTAAAAAAGACTGGACAAGAACAAATATCATGTATTTTAATTAACGTCTCTAGCCACAAATATGCTTACTGCCTTATCCAAAAACCATATCTTGCTGACAAAAGTTTCCTTAAGAGCCGTAGGATGCACAATGGGAAGTCGGGGTCTGACTGGCAGCAGTTCCTACAGGGTTTCTGAAAGACCAAATCATCTCCTCCAAGTACTGACTTGGAAATGAAAGCCTGACCTGCAGGAGAAACACTGAAAAGGTGGAGAAGCTCTGACAGTGTCCAAGGCTGGTAGGACATGCAGAGAGGTAACAGGGATATAGGCTGAGAGAGGAAGGGAAGGCTGCAAGCCACACACAGTCACAAAGAGTAGTGTCTCTTACATGGGAGAGAGATCCCACAGGGCTCTGGGCTACCCCAAGAGGATAGGCCTTAACTACTCTGGATCTCCTTATCTTCAAAAGGGGGAGGAGCATCTGGAGGCACAGCAGCAATAACTAGGGTGGCTGTAGATTGGAGAGGAGCCCCACTCCAAACAGAGAGCCCCCTATGCCTGTGCTGCTTGAGCCCTTTAGTCATCTAGCAGAGAGAGACCACACAGCACTGCCGTTGCCTGAATTCTGATGTGTCACATCAGGGCTACCAAAGAGAAGACTTAATGTACCAAAATGACCCCCTGCCACACACAGACCTTTTCCTTCTCACTTGGGAAAGGCAAGAGAAATGCATCAATACAGAAATTAATTTGGTGGTAACCTTGAAAGAGTTAGGGAAATACTTTGGCTTGCCTAATGACTACAGAGAGACTTTTTGCACTGGGTTTTCAGGCAATCTAACTATTTACTACTTAAACAAAAAATAATCTTATAGAGCCTGCAACTATCTCAGACTGAGTCCCCTTGCAATTACAAAAGTGATTGTGTTTGAATAGCTGGCTTTCTCCTTCACTGCTCTGCTTCTCTCTACTCTGGTGACTTCTACTGGGAAATCATGATTCGGACATCACAGTTAGCTGCTCCAGGACTTATTGGATTGTCAAAACCTCAGTATCTCAGCCCTACTGCTAGTACTAGTAAGGGCAGAAGAGAAATGGACTGTTACAATGAAGGGCTCTTGTTCAGACACCTTTGAGGGCCCTTGTGCACACTGGAAAAGTCTCCTATCAGCACTCGTAACTAGGAGTCGCTTAACCTTTGACTGTTTCACACAATCAAATTCCATGATTTATTGGGTTGTCACTGTAGAAATAATTAAGGAAGACAGCGTAGGAAACAATAATTTACACTGCCATGTCTGCAATCCCAAGTTCTCAATGTTCTACAACTATTAATGAAAAATACGCAAAAGACAATGAGATTTGTGTTTAGACATGATTGATGTTGCAGTCCTTCCCAGTACAGAAGTGTCACAGAGGGAGGATGACACCATCAAAACTGATCAGAGAAGGGAGAATGCCAGGGGTAACAGAGTGCACTTCTCTTGCTTTACAGATGTTGCTTTCACTTTAAACAGGAGCAAAAGGTATGAGGCTGTTATAATTTCATGCAAGCTTGCAAAGTTGAGTGTCCTTATAAAAAGAGCAATTATACACACACTTTAAGCACGAAGCAGCACAATAATTAAATGAGTAATTACCTTCCCACTTTTAAGCTGTCATGCAATTAAACTTAATTAAACATTCTCTATACTTCACTAATCTTATACAAACAGAATAAGGTAAGAAGGGTGTGGTAAAGAAAGGGCATTTAGCAGAAGGTTGAGCCTATTATTCTGCCTATAATAAAAAATAACACTGTACAGTCTGCACTAGACTCTCATGTAATTGCCTTGTTCCTAGTCAGAATATAACCTGGCCTGAGCTGCAAGACAAATAATAGACTGAGACAATGCAATGCCATTTAATTCTATGTAGCATTCTTATATGTAACATTCCAAAATGCTCTTCAGAAGAAAGAATTTAAAGGAATGGAAAATGGTGGAATTTTAGAGCAGAGGGAGTAAAGAATTCTATACAGAAAAGCCAGTACAAATGTAGAACAAAACTTTTAATGTAAACAACAAACCTGAGGTTTCTCTTTTCCCCAGCAGTGGAACATTTGCAGGGACACAACAGAGGGAAGAGCTAAAATAAGACATGGGAATTTTACTGGTAGGGAGACAAGACAGCAATGGTGAAAGAACAATCACGAACTTGCTCCTGTCCTGGTCTGAAATTCAAATGAGCATTCTAAGGGCACAGCCCACATTCTTCTGCTAATTATTTATTCATTCACAGATAGGCTGTCTCTAGTTACATGTTATTGTAACATGTGATAATATTAAGACAAAAATAAATCCTCTCAAGTAACAAGAATTCTGTCTTCCATCACCCCCCAAGACAAAGGTCAGAAAAGGTACCAGAATGGGTACATCAAGGAGCAAAGTTTGACCATGCTCAGTCTGTAGATACGTTTTGTTAACTCCAGGTGACCACAAATTGTGGCCCACCCTCATACTCACATGTGTGCACACACCTTTTTCCTCTTTTTCTCTTCTACTGAGTCCTAGTTCCGAGTGCCACAAAAGCAATTTGAGCACATCTCAGCAAAATGTAGCTGGGAACATCAATTTTGCCGTTTTCCACCTTCATTTCTTCCAGCATCCAGAGGAGTTCCACAGAACTGAAAGCTGTCATTAATATTAGCAGAGGGGGATTAAACATGGGTTGAGCCTATCAGCACAAAGATGGGACAAAAGCAGGATGCTTGAAGATAACTGTTGTTGTCAAACAATGTTAGGTATCATTACAAAAACCATGGGGGAAAAAAACCAAACAAATAAAAACCCAAACAATGCTGAGCAGCATTCCAAAACACTGAGTGTGACTGAGTGCTGAAAAACCTGAAAAACAGATGAAAAATACTGCACTACATACCCAGCCCTGCTGCCACATACAAAGATAACTTTCTTTATTTGCCATCGCCCGATGATAAACCACAAGAAGTGGTTAATCTTATCAAGTAAAGTTTAAAATTGTGTGTGGTTCTTATTCCACCTCCCACAGCAAATAAAAAATTATGCCTTGATAAAGTCTAAAATACCAATTGTCATCCACATATTTGGATAAGAAAAGCTTAGGAAGAACATAGAATCATAGAATGGTTAGAGTTGGAAGGGACCTTAAAGATCATCGAGTTCCAACCCCCCTGCCGTGGGCAGGGACACTTTCCACTAGAGCAGGTTGCTCAAAGGCCCATCCAGCCTGGCCTTGAACACTTCCAGGGATGGGAAAAAAATAGTAAGTGCTATTAGTGTGTTTCCCCACCATTAAAATCTAAGTAAATATGCAAAAGTGAAAGAAGTGAGTCCATTTCTCTTAGTATTAACTTTAAAGTCACAGGTAAGGCTATTTTCAGGATATCTAACAGCCAGAGTCTGCTCCCAGCATCCCAATACAACACCAGTATGCAACATGACTGGTATTGCCTACGCATTTCAAAGATACGTCACACAGAAAAAGAAAACTACTAAACAAGGAAAGCTACATTAGAGAAGCAGATCCTAGAAAGTCTTTAAAACAACTTCTAACCACACAGGATTTATCTCATCCCACTTTCAAAGCACCAAATTTTTTCCAAATAACACTTCCTAACAATGCCAGTGAAAAAATAATAATATCACAAATCAACTGGTAGAGAAAGGTTTCCGATCTACTAACCACAAAAGCCTTCCATTTCTCTCTGGAAGACAATACTGTCTCTTAGGCACTGTAAGCCAAAATAAGTACATAAACATCCTGAAAAACATTGGTGGGTCAGCATTTAGGAAGAGGCTGCTATAGCTAGTCTGTCTTTGCTTGCAAACAAGGATGCTGGCCCAAGGAACACTGTTTTTGCCTGCTCTGACCCTGCTGCCAGCCTTTCTTGCAACCAGAGGCAGGCAGTGCCCAGCACACTGCTGACCAGCCATTCCATCTGCTCCTTCATCTGCATGGCTGATTTACAGGCTGAGGACACTGGATCCAGTCCCAGCTGCTGCTGGGCAACTGCAAGGAGCCTTCAGGAGCCTCCAGACTCCGCTGTTTAACCTAACCTGACAAGTTCCAAAGGATGCTTTATTGCCAGTCTGGGACATTGTGTTGATGTACTGGAAGTCAACAGTTCTCTCTAGCTAACAACAGTGGAGTGCTGTATTGATTTAAATTCAGAATCAGCAATGTAGAAATGGCATTAAAGGTGTGGTTTCTGCCTTATGATCAATCCATTGCCCCACCCGTACCAGTATGTCCAAAAAAAATCCCAGCAGACCAGAACCTGTCCACAATTAATATGCCCTTTGTTTTCTATGATTTAGTCTCTGGTTTTTACTTTCTTTTTCCCCCTGCTTGTTTTGTTTATATGTTTTTTCTGTTAGATTTGATAATGTTACCTTAATTCCTCATGCTGCTTTCTGACACAGATCCAGCACAGCTCCTTGCAGCCCCATGCACGTAACTACCATCTACTACTGAGGAACTTTGCTCAGGTGGACAGCTTCCACGTTATCTTGTCTACAGAAGCAAAGAAAATAGTCATGTGAAACTTATCTGCAAAGAGGAACCCTCAAGGCAGTGCTAAGGAAAAGCATGGTAGACTAACCTGTGCTGCTCGTCATACCCATTTAAAGTTAGTTTTAGCATATCCAGAAGGGATCTGAGAGAGATCGTTTCCATGGCATGACTTCCATGATGGTCCTCACATATTTTACTGCATATCTGCAAATATCAGAAAAGCCACATTCCTTCTGGAGTTACAGTGTGAAATTAGATTGAGGCACAGGCAGCACAGGGTTTTATTTAATGCTGGGGTGGCTGCCACAGGAATGTGTTTTACTCTGTGGGGAGTGGTTGTCTCTCGCTGGTAGGGTATAGAAGCCTGGTGGGACTTGTTGTTTGCTGGGTTTTAAGAAGCAATTTGATTTATATCACAAACTTTGCAGCAGCACTGAAATACTTAATGAGGAGTTGGATCCTGCTCGCAGCAGACTCAGCAGCATGCCTCCCTCTCCACAGTAGCTGTTTCCTCAGGATTGCTCAAAAGGCATAAACAGGTTTCACTAAAGATAGAAATGTTTTTCATCAAATGGACTTTCCATATTGGTTCTCCCAAAAGACACAAACTATCAGCATGTGGTTAGGTTGTATAGCGCAATTGTGGGAAATCTAGAAGTAAAAAAAAAAATACAGAAAAAGTTAGTCTGGGGGAAATCTACAGCTCTTCTAGTCCAACCTCCCACTCAATGCAAGGTCCTCTAAAGTCAGGTTAGTTAGCTACACTTGTTTTCAGGGTAATCTATTCCAATATTTCACAACCCTTATGATCATTTTTTCTTTTCTAATATCTAATGAGAATTTCCTTTGTTGCAGTTTGCCTCTGATGCCTTTCATCCTGTCATTAAAGCCTCCAGGAAGACATTGGCTCTGTCCTTCATACACTGTCCCTGCCATTACATTGCAGTATGATCTTCTCATAGCCTTCTCTTCAGGCAGGAAAAGCCCAGTGCTCCCAGTCTCTCCTGCTCCAGCCACTCAACCAGTTCTGAGGAATATTCAATCCATGAACAGAGCAGGGTCTCTGTGAGGCTTTGCTCACTCTTTGCTGAGTGTATCTCAGCCTTTTCATCTGAATGTTTTTCATAAGACTCTCCAGCTGAGAGCCTTAGCTGCCTGTGGAAAAACAGAGTGCTTCTGGGTTGAGTTCATAGCAAGACAGACTATTAGTGAAACAAGCTGCATTGCCACCTCCATCTTCAGAATGTAACTGCCATTGCACCATCGTCCTGCATCTAATGTGTCCCTTTTCCATTGCACATGTAGGCAAGCCCTCGGACTGTGTTGGCAGCTCAACAGACAACCTCAGCTTTAATCACCAGCTAAAGAGCTACACTAATACATTACCTGCCTTATACTGGAAAACCATTGCAACTTCACAATTAATAACTGCACAGGTACGGATGTACGCTTTTTGAAACAGTCATCCCACTACATTAACATGTGGAAAAACAGAGTAATGAAGACCCCTTCTGGCTTCACTGAGAAGGAGTGACGTAATTGTTTGGCCTTAGCTGGGAACAAAGAACCAGCCACCGCTTTCTCAATCCCCCACAGCCATGGGGGAGAATGAGAAGAAAAAGACAAAACTCCTGGGTTGAGATAAAGGGAGTGTAACAGAACAGCAAAGGGGACAAGAAAACAACAATAACAACACTAACAGAGGAAGGTGCAAACGGGATTACTGTACCAGGGTCCCCCAGTAGAAGGT
Source organism: Thinocorus orbignyianus (assembly GCA_013400375.1). NCBI lineage: Eukaryota > Metazoa > Chordata > Aves > Ciconiiformes > Thinocoridae > Thinocorus > Thinocorus orbignyianus. Next base: position 43,842 of record VXBW01007405.1, read on the forward strand.
CCAGGCTGTGAACTGGGCATGGCTCAGGTTGGGTGGAATTCTTCTGTCCCTGCCAGGGCCTGGAGAAAATTAACCTTACCCCTTCCAGAACCAGGACACACACATAAGCTGTTCTCATAATCTTTGTTACTGCAATAATAAATATGAACCTGGAAATGAGAAAGGAAAAAAAATCCACTCAGCTCAGAGACTACTCTGCAATCGGTGCACTCTGGGTGACCTACAAAACTATGGTATATAAGAGGCTGTCAGTCAAGTCTCACTGTCAATCTTCCTTTAAACACTGATCTTCAAAACTGGTCTTCATTAAAAGCATTCACTTCTACCACTGTTGCTGCTCAGCTCCATTCTCTTTTCCCAAAAAGGAGGGAAGAGTGAATAGACTTGGGCAGCCTTTAACTACACTCATCCACTTACAGGGCAGTTCTTAATGTTGCTTCTCTGAAACCTCTGTTTTTATATACTGTTTATATACTGAACTTCTAACTTCTCCAAAGTGCCTTCCCATATAGCCTATTGGGCTGTAAAATGTTGTTCCAAACATGTGAAGGATCTCTCCCTGTCATGCTGTCTCATACTGTACCTAAATCTTTAGTCCCACAAGCCTATGTCTTGCAGGGACACTCCCCCCCAGTCTCATCTTTCTTGGTAGTACCTGCCAACGCAGTCCCATTTCCAAAGCTAAGAAAGAAGCATTAAACTTTCATACACTCCAGCAAACCCAGAATTCCCTAGCAGCATTTTCCTACCACAATCATCAGACTATAGTAAGAGAAAGCTCACCTCAGGCACAGAGCAGTTTCACAGCCAAAAGAAACACAAAGCAAATAGGGGCCATTTCTGAATATATGTTAGATGCCCACATCCTTTAAGAGCACATGTGAGCTGAAAGCTGTTTCAAGCAAGACACCACAAAGAAATGCTGAAGAGTCAACTCAAGGCGAGGAAAGAGAATATTTTGGGAAGCTTCCAGCAAAAAACTATAGACAAGGAAAACTCCCTTGTGCCTCCTCCTATCCACTGAGATGTTAAGTGACTGTTCCCTACCTGTTCTCTACCACACCCGGAGTGTGGGTGTCTGTGGACAAGTACTCATTATATTGATTCATTAACTTGGAATTAAGGACATTGTTCATCACAGCAGTATAAATGCTCAAGAGTGAGAAAAACCTTGCATTCAGCAGCTTTTGCACTGATCAGAAAGAAAGGCTTAAGCTGCAAATAGTTTTCCATGAAAGGACTGGCACAGGTCATAGGCCAAAGCAGCAGGTGGCCTCAGGTCTCCTAAAGCAAAACAGATTCGTTACTGACCCAGGCTCGGTTCTTAATCACTTAAGACAGTCATCTAAAAGGTGGTAGGTTTGGTGTATCACAGTCCTAATATTCTAAGGCAGCCACTCCACAGTTAAGATTTAAATTCAAGAGAACAATCCAGAACCCTGTTACGGCTTTTATTCAGTTTGTAGCCTTTTACAATCTAAAACTAGTCAGCAAGCCTGGATCCCTGAGCATAATTTGGTTGGTTTAGTTCACAGACACAAAACAGAGAGCACTGCTTGAGGACCTCTGGAAAAGGTAGACCCACGCATCCGAAGTCATTTCAGAGATGTGCCCAACAATGCCCGTAGGTGATGTCAGCCCAGACACGTGGTTCAGTCACGACAGGGGTGGCAGCAGCTAAGAGCATGGGAACAGGTAGTTCCTGGACTGGAGAACAGCCAATTTATGCCATGATCTGCATCTTGCACCACATCCAGGACTAAGCAGCAGAGGCAGACAAGAAGCATATGTATGCACCTCACACAGAAAGCAAGTTATACCTAATTGTTCCACAGGGCGATAGAGTGATAATGGCCCAGCTGTAAAGCCCTGCCCTCTGGTTTGGTTGGATGCTCAGCTCTAAGTCTCTCAACTCTCCCCCATGGACACAGAATAACAATTTCTTCTTGCGAATGGAAGAAGAAATCCTCAGTAGCTTGTTTTTAGGGGTGATAACTTGAATACTAAAAATGTCCATTTCCTGTTTTGACACTTTAACCTCATTCAGACATATTACTTTTACACATTATTATTTCCTTTTCTTGTTTGTACCCACAATCAAACCATGTGAAACCTAAAACCAGCAGCAACACGGCTTTTTCTTTAAGAAATGTAAGCGATTGATGATAGCCAAGAAATCTACTACCTCCTATATTATCGTTCCCTATGAAAGTCCTCATCATGATTTCGGAACTACAATAAATATACAACATACTCCACTGGTAATGTCTGAAAAGGTTTTAATTGTGGTCCAGAAGTACTGCTAATTTTATATCTGATAGTAAGTGAAATGGTTCGGCATTCTTATCTTCTAATTGTCCCCATTTTTGAGAGGATATAACATCTTACTTCCATTAAGTTAAGTTAATGAACAGAATTAAATAAAAATCTACTATCAAGTAAGATAGAATAAGCCTGTAGAATTTGTTTTACTCCAGGACTAAGAACAATAACAAAATCAAGCACAGACATCAGTGGAAGTACCTGAGTATTCAAAATGCAAAAGGAAATCAGTGAGGAGCTTTCAGAGATGATAATGTCATACAGTGTCAATCACAAGATTTGAACTGCCAAAATGGAACTGACCACTAATGAATCACACACAAACATGAAAAGATTCATAGTATCAAGCACAGGAAAAATCCTATAAACATTTACAACTCATTTGCAGACTGATATCTTCTGTTGATAAGCACACATCATAGAGTTTAACTTATTTATTTTGCAATTAAGATGTCAAAAGCAGTCTCCAAAATGGACATTTATTAATTTTTTCAACAGTCTAAATAGGATTGCAGAACAAGGCATACATCACCATGTAATACAAGTCTCAGCTGAAGGCAGTAGCTGGCTGAGACTTAGGTGGCATTATTTTTTTAACAACTTGGAGAGAAATCCCATAGGAAGTGTTCCAACCTGGGATTTTAAGATAATTCTTTTAAAAACACGTAGCAAATAAAAATATTTAGCGACAAATTCTTCAATAAGTCATCTGTCTTACTTGACCCTTTCACATAAAATCCTAGTGGATCTACTCAAGTGCTGCCGTGATCAAGCTACTCCATTCTAATGAGGTACAGATTTAGCCTGTAAATGTTCCTCCCCTAGAAAACTTTGCTTCGAACTTATTCCAGGAAACAGTCTCTCTGCCATTCATCCACTAGCTAAGGTCTCTCCCCTTCCCTTTGTGTTTGGCTAGGACATTTTCAGTTAGAAAACCAAGCCGAAAGTAGGTCTGTTTTAAGTTGTTTTAAAAGGTGGAGATCAAAGATCACCCAACAAGTAGTTGCTAGGGCTATGTCTACCTGAATAAACTTGTGTCATGCAATCTTTTCACACAGCAACTGCACTGATGCCGGCCCTGCAAATTTGCTATTTTCAGTAGTATGATGAATGATGGCCACACTAATACATTAGTACTACCAAGGGTCTGAAGGCAAAGCTCAGCAGGCAGGCAGTTTGTGTGCTAAACACACTGTCACAGTTGCTCCTACTGTGCACAGGGACAATCCTGGAACACCACATACCTGGAATTTAACTTCCCTTGACCTTTTCAGGTTTTCAAGTTCAGGATTTCGCAGATTGGTTTCATTAGGAACAGCAGGAAGTGAGCAGTTAAAATCCCCCAAAAGGCTTTGAAAGCTACTTGTGAAATGTTCCAGTGCCTCTCTGCAATCCAGTGACTGGTGGGAGGGAGGGGAGGATGAGGAATGGCAGAGCAGTTAAAGTGGGAAAGGGGACAAGAGGAATACAAGAGCAAAGTTTGGCTGTTACAAAACCAGCAGTTCAAAAAAGACCCTGATGAGGAGTCTGGCAGCATCCCTTCATGCTTCCTTATACAGGGCCCTATTCTTCTGCTGAACTTCCCAGATGTGGGAAAAGGTATTGAAACTTCCAAAGCAGCAATCTATTCTGTTCCTCAAAAACAGATAGATTCGGGGCTTTGTCAGCTTTTTGTCCACTGCATTATGCATTTTTACATTTACATTTGCATTTGGGCTGTGAAACTGCCTAAGCAGCTGCCAAAGCAGGGTGGATCCTCCAAGCATCTCTGGCAGCAGCTCCTCACGCAGCTCATCTTGGCTAAGACCATTCTGGGGTCTTGTTTCACAGGGTCATTTAAGAGCAGGGAGGAATGTCATTCAATCCAACACTTCAAATCCCAGAGAGGTGACATGCCATTTTTAACAAGGTCATTATCTCAGATATAGACGTGTCTGTGCACTCCTGGGTGATGCCTACATTCTTCGTTTCTCTGCCTTGGAGCCTCATTTGTCTCCGGTCAGTACAGCTCAATTATTTTCTTAACCTATTTGTAGATCAGTTCTCCTGATTGATACAGACTTCTGGATGCTGGGAAGAAACTTTAAAAATTTGCATTGAAGGACAAATTCATGTTCATTGTTAAAGAAGCAGGTTCCCGGAAAGATTGTAACAGAGACCTCATCACGGTCACTCCTGCAAAGGTGCTTGGTCATTCTCTCTGTTAAAGGACCTGCTGAGAAGGCCAATAATGATTCCCAACAATACAGTAGCAACACGAATCAGGAGGCTACAGGTCCTACAAACATGGGGAATTTGTTTGCCTCTGTAGAAGAAGGGAAGAAACTCACAGAAATATGCAAAATGGGACACAAGTTTCACAGTCATTTTGTAGCAAAATCTCCAAATTGATACTTGTTGATTTAACAGCTATGCAAGCTAAAGGAAGTACAGTACTAGAGCTTTACTTACAGTACAGATAAAGGAAATCCAGTCAAAAAGGGAAGAATCAGAGATATAAGACCTAAGCAGCATTGCCTCAAACATATAAAGCACTTATTTTGCCCTAGTACTGCTGGTGCAGGTGTCACTGATCAGAACCTGTTTATACATGTTTTTGTTAAATACAAACTGCAACTAAAAGTAAATCCCTGTTTGAACAGTAATAAAGAGAAATCACATCCTGCTCCCACACAATCAACAGTCAGTTTATGAAGCTGTCTGAGGACTTGCTGATGTATCCCATTAAGTAAACCTGACTCAGCATGGGCTGAAGGTAAGGAATGATCTCCCTCATCACTTCCCCAGCTACCAGGTGACAGTAATTGTCTTTTGTAGTGCAGTGGGACACTCACAACGAAGTGGAAGGTGTAGAGCACTCATAAGTTACATTTGATCTCTTCCAGATTTACTCTTGCACAGCCTTTTCTGCAAAAATCAGCAAGGAGCAGGATCTGGAATGTCTGTCCCCAGTAATGACTAACCATAGTAGCTGCTCTTCCGAGTTCATAGCTCCAGCAGATATTACAAGAAAAGTGACGACAATGTTCTGCACAACCTTCAGCTTTTGCTCAAGGCACACACCCCAAGGCTGACCATGGGACTAACAGATAGTGAGTGTATGTGCTTGTTAGTGTACAACTTTCAATGATTTGTAGATGTCAACCAAAAACTACCTCGTCATCTGCCAGTTAAGCTGTTGCTGAAACACAAGTAAGAAAGAGTTATTTCTAAGAGGGTACATACTGTTTTAACATAACATATATAACTTTGTATGTTATTCCAATTCACAGTCAAATCAATATCTTGCTTGATGTTCCTGCTAAGTCTTTTTTCAATTTCAGCATCCTTGTGTCACTGAAAAAGAACCCTTTTCTCTTTGTCTGATGACAATACCTTCCACGTGTTTGTGTGAGTTCACCTTGGCTCCTTTCAGCATCACATATGTGACACCCTTTGAGAGTGCACACATGCACTCGCGCATGTTACAGACTCCCCTCCCCTTAAATCTATGTGATCTGTATGTTCTCATGCAGATAAAAAGTAGTTTCCCAAGAAGTGCTTGCAGGATCCTGGGCCTTTAGTCTCTGCTGAGGTCCCATCCTTCAAGGCCTGCTCAGTTTTGTTCCAGTCTCTGAACTCCCTTCAATGTACTTACAGTGAAAAAAAGGGGACTTTGACTCTGTTTCAGATGCCGTTCTCTCAGAGCAGGTACACTGAACACAATCAGTAGAAGAGGAAAGATAACATAATACCACTATTGGCATCGGCCAGACTGTACAGAAAAATAACTGTAGCACTGGTTCTGCAGCCCTCCATATACTCAATTCTGAAGCTTCCCAAATCTGTTCCAAGATGAGACCCTGGCAATGAGCTCCACATAAAGCCCAGGAGGCGGCCAGTAAATTCATATTCTGCACAGGAGATGAAAAGTGTGAGGTAAGTGAGACCTGAACTCTCAGTACTAGAGAAGTGCTGAATCATGTTGGGTGAGACCAGCTGTGCAGCAGCTCCACACCAGAGGAAAAAAAATGAGATCACGTAGCAGATTACACAGGCAACAGCTTTCTGATTCTGAGTGCTCTGCATTGCAGCCTTAACAATGAGGGCAGGAAGTTACAGGGTTCATTTTAATTATTATTTCAGTAGGCACTTTCTCATTCCCAAGGAAACATATACTTGTATTTACATTTAGGATGCCCTCCCCTCCACCAATACGTAGGTTCTTCTGTCACTAGGCCAGCAATCCCAAATACAGATAAAATGAAAGACCTAGAGTCACTCAACATACTTTATGAGTTCAGTTACTTTCCTCCAGTTAGACAGGGCGAGTATGTCTAACAGCTCCAAAGCCTCACTGGCTATGCATAGTGTCCTGTAAAGCTCTGACCTACAGGAGCTCTAAAAGGAAGCTAGCTGCTTTGCTGTGTCTTCACCATCCAAATCGAGCTCAAATTGACAGGCTCCAGTTGATCTCCCTTCTCCAGTCGATCTCCCTTCTCCAGTCTCCATTAATTACAAGGTCTTTTAATTACTACATGCAAGCGAGGGGTGGAAACAACTTAGCTAAGATTTAATTACCAAGTTCACACCAACGGTGACCCAGCTTGATGCAGTGCAGCATGGAGCTGCTCGCTCTCACAAGATTCTGTTCACCAACATAGTGGCATCTCCCTTCTGTGCTCAACCCAGGACAACAGCTACTGGTGGAAGTGAGGAGAACATCTCCCGTCTGCCTTTTCCCCTCCACATTCAAGAGGTAGGCGCAGCTGGTCACCCACGTAACTAGAGCCCTGTACATGCAATCTTCTGGATGGGCAATGTCCATAATGATTCTTTCTCCCCCACTTCTCAGATCCTCTCCTTATAACTCCCCCCAAAGATAGGGTACAATGTTCAAAACACTCAAATGACTCATGTATGCCTGACTTCCAACATTATGTTTTTTTTCTCCTGAAATACACCCACAGCTGGTGTCTAAAGCAGACTTGACCAACAACAGAGACACTGATGGCAGCTCAACACCGTGAAACTGGTGATACTTAGGAGGGTGGCACATAGGAACCCACGACATCTCCAGGCCAGTAGCCATTTTGCTATAGTGATTGGACTCAGAGCCCAGAGGTAGAATTAGGAGCCCTGGTGGGTCCAACTGATTCAACACACAGCCTATAAACCTGCTAAACAGTGGAGAAGAGGAAACCACTCAGTCCACACCAAACAAAGCAATGCATCCAGAACCCAGAAAGAATGCAAATAATTTCATTTTCATCTTTACAGCATGCTTTTGCACACCCTGCAGCCTGAAAGAACAGCCAGCAATAACAACCCCCAAACAAAAGGCAGGAAATAATATGGATTGCAAAAGCAAACCAGCACTGCTCAGCCCCTCTGAACAGTGCATCCAGTCCAACTGCATTTCTGCTGAGAAAACACTGCTCTGCGAACATTCAAAAGGAGCTTCGGGTAACAGCTCTATGGGTCTCAAATTGCATCATGACAAACAGCATGTGCAGAAGCCACTACAGTCTATCAGAAAGGGTATTAAGACCTTCTGATAGAGAAACTTCAGTAAATGCTTAGTCAGACTGAATTTATGATCTGATCCTTCAGTTTCCTGCCCCAGAAGTGATTAGGCCTCAGCTTCTTCATACAAGCTGTGCTCATTCCTGAGTATGGCTTCTGAAAAAGATGGAAAGGAACTCAGGATGAGCACCAGCTCAAAACTCTCATTTGCCGTTTCACTTACTGTTTTCTATTAAATAAATAAATAAATAAAATTAATGTTAGCCTTCTGCATAAAAGAGGAGAAGAACCAGCAATAAAGGCTGCTAAAAGAATAATTTGGAGCTGTGAACAGAGAGCAATAAATAAATAGGAGATCTGTTCAGTCACCACCTCCCGAAGCTGAGGAGAATTAAAAAACAATTAAAAACCTCACATCTGTCTCCCAGTCACTCACAGGGGAAGTGAAGGACAATCATAGGGCGAAAGTTGTCAAAAGAAAGTGGATCTTCCTGGACCACCTTTTATAGCTGATCATATAGCAATTAACTTACAAATAAAATAACTCAAAAGTCACTATATTATAAACCATTGGTTCTGGTTTTACAAAGCAACAGACCCCTCTGCTCATTGATCATCTCAGCACAGTTAGCATTTGATTCATGAAGCTGTGCCTCAGGTTGCCAAGAACAGAGCTGCTCCTTAATTAATAATAATGAGCGTTAGCTAAGAAGCCTCACACTTATCAAACCCTAAAGGAGCACCAGGTGAAGTAGGAATCTCAGCAGACAACTTTTATTCAGCCAGAAGCAGAAGGAGATTAGGAAGAGATAGTGTTTACAAAAGATGCATAAATCATCTTTGATATTCATCTATAGTATCACCAGCATTGTCAAAAATAACACTTTTCAGAGTTTTAGCAAAGTGTTTGGTACAGCAGCCCATGAAACTGCCTGAAAGTGATTGCATCCGTAAGTCTAACAGCCACAACTTGGTAATTAGCTATCAGACAGTAAGGTACAAATTTGCTGTAGCTGAGAAATAAGATGCATTTGTTTTTCTGTGGTGGAATCTTGTGGAAAGAGTATAAAAATGAAGCCACTGCATGGGCATATAACACAACATGAAAACATTTACACGCAAATAAAGAATTAAAGTCCATTGAACGTTCACATAAGGCAGGAATAATTCCACTTTTTGGTTTAGGAGACCAAACATCAGCTATGTTGCATCCACCAGATCACTTGTTTGTAGAATTAAATCCACTAAAGCACAGGTGACTGATTCTGGATCAGAATTTTGTCTCCGCACCAAACCCCAGAGTTACACCAGCAATAGCACCAAGTCTAACACTGGGTCTGACATTCAGCAGTCTATTTCGCTCAAACAGTGCTGGCGCCCAGACAGAGAAATGTAGCATCTTCTAATCAGGGCACTCATGTTGGTAAGCTCTTGGAGAGTCCACAAGGTCCTATTTAGCTAGGGGTATAATAAATACAAATGTCATCTGAAGGATCAATGCTGTTAAAAGTAAAAGGAGACTGAACTGGCTTCCACAGAGCATCTGAAGCATCAGGACAAGAATATGAAAACTGTTTTCTTTTGCAGAAGTAAGCAACATTTTTTTTATTCCTATTATTTAGAGGGGGGAAGTAACAGCTGTTTAAAAGTGCTGAGAAACCTTTCGTATCTTTCAAACCTGGCACAAATCACACCCACGTATAGTAACGCACACTGCAAATCCTTTCCAAGAATCTGGTTCTCCTAGCCTAGTTCAACACCAGGTGCTTCAGCTGCATGTTTTTGCTTACAAACCTCTGCAGAAAGCATCATGCACCATGGGCCTGCAGCAGCTCTCCCAGGAATCCCCAGGACCACCAGCAACTGTTTGTTTACAGCCCTTTCCACAGTGGAGGTAGCTTTTTATCTTTTCCTTCCCCACCTCCCTGACTTCTTTTGAGAGCATCAGGACCCCTCACCTCTCTCCCTCAGAAGAAAGGAAGGGAAAAGACACAATTCCTTAAGTTACTGGACTGACATGCATATATTTAGTTACAAATAAAAGGATTCCACATATGTAAACAGCTAGGGGAACTGTGGAGATGCAAGGCAGGCGAGAGTCAGTGTACATGTATGAAAACATCCTGGGGGGAAACCAGACCAAAGGACAAAACCAGTACGGCCGTGTCTGCAGAGCTGCAGAACGCTGGCTGTCTCCCTCCTCCGTCCTCCCAGCTTGGAGGCCCATAGTGGAACTGGAGATGTCAGAGGAGAAGATGTCTAAGAGACATCTTTCCAACCTTCTGGAAAAGGGATCAAAATACTTCAGTAGGTAGACCTGAATCATTTCTTCCAGATCCTGCACCACTATCACTTTAGGTATGATACAGTTGGCAAGACAGAAAATATTCAAATTAATCTTCCACTGCCAATTTTCTTTTTTTGTTAGAAAAAGCATACATATAGCAATGTTCCAGCTTGGATACAGACCTTCTACACTTGCGTGCTTCTTTTAAAAGTTCAAAAATAATTGCCTTTGTGAGCTCTGCCCTGTTGTCCGTGATTCATTTTGCAAGGGCTGAAAAGGGAAATGGAAAGAAACAAGAGGTACAAATATGCCAGAACACGATGTGGTTAACAGGTGCCTAAACCAGCACCAACCTGAGCTGATTTCTTTTTTCAGCCACTGTGCCTCATCATGTAGATAGGACAGGCATAGTTAGTAACGTAGCTACTCTGTTTCTGGTCTTGAAGTTACTGCAGGTTTAGGCAAGCCTGCACTGTGTTCTGTCGCATGGCAAAGGTGCTGACTGCATGGTCAGTGCTTCCTCCAAGATATGTTACAAGATTTGATATTCCAGCTGCCTCACAGGGCTTCAGTAATGCAGCTCTCTTCTGGCCTGCAGCAGCGACTGGCAAGCCTTTTCGAATGGCATAATTCAGCGCTACCCTTCCTGTTCTTTGTGCTTAAGTGGTGCATACCAACAATAACTCATATTGTAACGTCCCTGGAACATAGGAAAAAAAGCTGTTGTTGCTTTTAAAAGAGACCAAAAAACTCCCTCTGCTGGATTCAGGATGAAAAAATGAATTAGTTCTTCAGTAGTGGTGCAGAGCACTACTGTCCTGAGAAGATCACACAGACCTAACAATAGAAACCACTTGCCAAGTCTTATGTTGTATTTCTACAGAACTTACACCCAAGGTCTAAAGCCCTGATTCCTTATCGTTAAAATTAACATAAATTGTCATTTAAGAGTGATTGTTTGCTAGAGTAATACCAGTTTCTCAGAGAAGAGAGACCAGGAAAAAATGTGCTGAATAAGTGCTGAAGAGTTGTATGAGGATGTGGTGACTGGCTAACATTGACTCAATTTTCTTAAAGGTTCAAAGGGCAATTTGCAGTTTAGGCATCATTAAGAATATTTTCTTTGCTTACTGGAACAGTCCTGCTAGAAAAAAAAATCATTGAATTCAAGGTTCCCCTGAGCTACAGCTCAAAGAAGCAAGTCACAATGTAAAGACCCAGGTCTAATACATCCCTAATTAAATTCCCTGAAAAATTTCTTGCTTGTATCTATCTTAATTCAGGGCAGTAACATGTAAATCATGAATTCTTCTAACCTTAATTCATACTCGCTCTACTTGTAGAAACGTTATCTTTAAATTAATATGATCACAACAGGCCTCATGTTTCATAAAAATAAAATCCAAGTAATTAAGCTCTGTCCCCGAGTTTGCTCCACATTAAATATTCTCACAGGGTTTTAGTGCATTCTCAGTGGTAAGCAAATTAAACCATGTTCTCAAACATGTTCATCTGCAAAAAAATCCTTCTCTGCAGAATGGAAGGCTGCAGCAGGGCTGCTCACTGCTACATATATCGAAGGGCAGATCCTAACAAATCAACAAACAGGCACGACTGCTGGGAAACGAAGCACGTTATGCAAACAAATGATAGGTTCCCTTACTGAAGGTCTGAGGAGGAAGTATTACCTACTGGATACCAAATTCAAGTAACCTTAGGAGAAAGTAAAAACCTGAGGAGTGAAATCAGGCTCATTTAAAGTGCATTGAAAACTGGGAACCCAATAGCATTAGTGATTTATGATTATTTCATCTATGCTATATACCATAAAGTTGATGCACAATAAGCAGGAAAGAAAACCACGCGTACATTCTCCCCGAGTAATTTTCCAGAAGTGACCACCAGCCCTGCAAAGTGTTGTGGTATTGTGAAGGGAACACCTCCTCCCAGGTGGGCAGGATTTTCTCTGCAGGGTATGTTTGCGTGCTGAAAGAGCACTTAAAGATCTCTACAAGGGCTTGGCGTTACAAACACATTTGCACCTTTAGTCTTCATCTCCTGTATCTCTTGTGGATTTCCAACCTGAGCAGTCAGTGAGCTGAATGATAAATACAGCCAGCTGAAACAAGACGAGCTTGTCACAGAGACCAAGCAGGGAAAACAACTAAATTATTCCAGTTCAACTTAGAAAGATGTTTCAGCTGAGGTTATCGATGCCTGATTTACTTCCTCCACCTCCAAACAGATGATTGCTTCTTTTTAACAGAACAACGTTGCTCCTGCTCACTGAAAACAATAAATCACTATTTCTTAGTTTGAGGCTGGCCCATCAAAGCAAACAGGACAGGGTGAGGAGACGCACAGCCGGTGTGCTACTCAAAAAGACACAGCCCCACCTATGCCTAGTAAGGTGTTTTGACACAGAGAGAAACTAGAGATACAGAGATCAGCTGGTTATAACCGTGCAGTCTGGCGGCTGCTTGCATTGCACTGCCCTCTGCCGCTCACAGCAGCAAAGGCCGCTCTCACATCTGGGTTACGATAGGGTGGAGGAAGGGCAAGAACAGAAGTTTTTGCTGTCGAAACAGATGAAAACATTAGTTCTTTTTTAAGTTGATCTGAAGGAGAAAAGGGAGTAGATAGAAGAATTTTTTTCCCCCATTTTTCGTAGACAATCCTTATCCATCCGCTTTCTATCCATTTACAATTAAAATATCACTTAATTCTTGTCCTTTTCTGTCAGCCGAGCTCTAAGTGCTTTACCAACAAAGTGCATACTATTAGACCTTGTTATTTACCCTGCAGACACTGCCTGAAACATAGGTGCTAAAGCCTGCACAACTGGTACTCTGTTTAGAGCAGTTAGCACGATGTAACGACCCATGCCCTTTCCTTACAGGAACAGCTGAGAAGCCCTTCTATAACACTTATCCTGTGACCCCTAGTATATATCTAAGGCCTTTCCTTACATTTTTTTTATTTAGGTTGTACCTATGCTAGTCCCATTCCAGGATAAGACTCTGGAAGACAAACACGCAGGTGATGCAGCGTTCTGTGTCAGCAGTTTAATTGAGGTTACACCACAATGTGAAAGTAACCTCCATGACCCTAGTTCCCCTTTAAAAGAAACACATTTCCATGAAAGCAGACAATATTAATAACAGAATATAACAAGTGTCAAAGATAATCCCTTAAGAAAATGAACAACCTCAAAGCAGGCAAAAATAAAAAGTGTCATTAGAAGCATACTTTAAAGGAAATACATAATTTGCATATATAAATACAAAATACAAATACACAGTATTTTTTCAGTACCCTGCATGTCCCAGAAATGCCATGCACTGAGCTTTCAACAGTTGGTAATATAACACACACACACACACAGACCTTAACTAACTTTTTTGAAGTACGAAAATGACTGCCAGCATAAAATGCACAGGAACACTATTAGTAGAAAGCTCGAGTATCGTTAAGCTTCCCTGCACGGCAATACCAAATCTGCAACGGTTTATAAGCATATGGTTTGAACATCGTAGACTTTCTAGAAACATAAGTTCAGATCCCGGCAGGATCAACTCAGCTTGACAACCTTCTGCTGCCTATCTTGCAGCAATAACCGCTTGGCTGCTACTGTTTGATGCAAGAACTCACACAAACGGCTCGCACCTGTGACTGGGGGCTTCTAGGTTGCTGCTGGAGGACAAAACAAACAACACAGTAACAACCCACAGAAATTACAGAGCAGAACTCATGAGGGTTTATAAGCCAGGACTGAACACTGAGAGTCGCCTGTAGTAGTCTGAATAACACAGAAGTTGGTTGATCAAACAACTTTGCCAAAGGTGAGAGGAATTATTTATTTATTTTTTTAAAAAAAGAGCAAATCGTATCCCACAAACTTAAAACTTTTTCTATCAACTTCATGAACACCTCTGGGATCCTTAAGGAAAATGGGAACACAGGCTCCTAATACACTATGAAACTGTCAGTGTACTCCTTGGGATACATCATCCCATGAGAACGTCCTCGCAGGGCTTCAGAGAATTTGTCCACTGCACTGCATGCAGCTCACAGAGAGAAACTATTCCCTCTCATTGACACTTAATAAATTCCTGCAAATAACTGATGTGGAGCCCTAACAAGATGCTAATAAAATAGTTGCAAATAATGTCCACACAACTTGCCTTGCAAGGAAGTACTTCAAGATTATTTTTTTTAATATATTTTCTTTATTTTAAAAATCAGCTTTCCACATAGCTCAGGCTTTTGAAAACTAAGCAGGCAGATTAAAATAATATTCAAGAAAATAAGGGAAAATTTGTTTCCTTGAGAAGTTTTTAATTGTGTTGTCAGTGTAGAACCTTTCTAGTCTTGACTTTGCTAAGATTAGTATTATTCTAATTTTATATATGAGGAAAGTTAGGCAGGGGTGTTGGACTAGATGATCTCCAGGGGTCCCTTCCAACTCCATATCATTCTTTAAGGCACAAGTTAAAGGTAGTGTGGGATAATTAATAAAGTTTGTCAAACTGAGTAGCTTAAAATGAAGTAAAGAATTGCAGGAATAGCTGGACCTTTATATTACTATGCACTGAAATCTATCAGACTAGGTGATCCAAGTCTTTTAAGGCTCATATGTTTTATCATAGAATGGTTAGAGATGGAAGGAACCTCAAAAATCATCAAGTTCCAGCCGCCCTGCCATGGGCAGGGACACCTCCCACTTGATCAGTTTGTTCAAAGCCCCATCCAGCCTGGCCTTGAACCCCTCCAGGGATGGGGCATCAACAACTTCTCTGGGCAACCTGTTCCACTGCCTCACCACCCTCACAGCAAAGAATTTCTTCCTAATGTCTAGTCTAAATCTCCCCTCTTCCAATTTAAAACCATTACCCACTCCCTGACAAAGCATCCCTCTCCAGCTCTCCTGCAGCTCCCTTCAGACACTGGAAGGCTGCTGTAAGGTCTCCCCGGAGAGACCCCAGTTCTACACACATACAATTCTGATATAGCTAAAATAGTGGTATTTACAATCCCTAGGATTTATCACTGTGTGTGCACTAAAGGTATTCTATACCGATATCAGAAGGAAATTAGGGAATTTACACAGGCTGATTTTCAAGGGTGTCTCTTTCTAACTGCAGCACCCAAAATAATGATGCGTTAGATCTCTTCAGAGTAAAATCTAAACAATTGTTTGTGGAGAGTGGAGAGTGACACTCTATCAGAATGTGAAGCTCAATTGAAATCTAAATGTTTCTCCAAAATTGCTGCGTTTCTATGGAATATTCTGAAAAAAAAGTAAAGAAATTTTTGAGGTATCCCATCTCCACAGCTGTTTTTAAATGCCTGCCTGCTTGGGGGCTACTTTACAATAGAGGCTGGCATTACAATAGGCTTTAAAAAACAACCTCTGTCATGAAACGCTTTCAACAATTGAAGTGATTTTCACAAGCTGTTGTGGAGGGAAGCATTTTATTATTTCAATAGCTTTGAAGTTTCCAGATTTTGTTCTGCTTTAAGAATGATTTTTAATTTAGTTATTCCAGAGCAGAGTTTCTGGTGTGTTGTGTAAGGCAATTCCTTCTGCCTTTAGCCTATTATCAAGAACTCCCACTATATTCAGTGAGGACTCGGAGCAAGCACACGGAACCACTAGTATTGTACTAGACCTGAGGACTCTCACTGCCTGCAGTTTCACAGAAAACAATTAGAACTCCTAAGAGAAAATCCCCGTCTTGCCTTTCAAACTGGCTGATCAGCATTAAATACATTAAAAACTCAATTTTAGAGCTGTGGTATTTATGCTCAATGTCCTCTGCTAAAAGCCAATTCTTATTTGAAACAGCAGCTGATACTCACCACCTACCGAAAGGAGCAACCACACCAAACTGGTTGATGTTACGCACGCACCAGAATTAACTCGGCTGATTCGGCTGCAGTCAGTGCTGCTCATAAAAATAAGCCATTCTTGTAGAAAGAAAGGCGTGAAGGGTGTGGATTCTAGGTTGCAAAAGGGAAACATCAGAAGATTCTCCTCACCTAACACTGTCTGTAATATTCAGCCCAAAGACAGTAAAGCTGATCTCTTCCAGTGTCAGGAGAACATCGCTCTCGGTCCAGTCAGTAGAACTTTGCTCGTCAGTGCCACAAGGCTTTGCCTCTGGGTGGGAGAGGGCAGAGGAGACAGGGTAGCCATGAATAACAGCTTCCAGGAACACTGTTTACAGAGTCACTGCACCAGCTGTTTAACATCTGATGACCACGGCGACAGGATTAGACATCCTTGTAACACAGACTTGTCCATCAAGCAAAGAGCACCCTTAGCCAGCAGAACTGCAAGGCAGGAGGATCCAAAGCATGAAACCCCCTTTTTAGGCCTCAATTGAGGAAGGTACCTAGAACAGGTGCTTGAATTTGGAAACCCTATGCAGGAGTTCCCCCTGCCCCCAAACCCTGCTGAAGTCTTCAAAGACCACCTCAATGCTCAAAATAAAACTTTAGTTTAAAAATACTGCAGACACTTGTAATGCTTTAAAAGTGCTCCATGTTTAAACTACAAGATTCTCCCTTTGCCAATCCCCAAATCTTGATTGAAATGTCAATCTTGAATTTCCATCTGCTGAAACAGGTCAGACGAAAGTAGTGGAGCAGATTTCCTTTTTTCTCAAGACTAACAAACGACTGAAAAAATGGGCAAAATACTGATACACAGGAACGTTTTTACGAATGTCTACATGTGTGCATACATTGCACTGATGTAGATTTGGGAGGGAATGAATTTCTCAAAGTAATCTCTTATGATAGTAATTTCTACAAGCTACTAGTCTTCTTTACTCAATTGTGCATTAGAGGTGAAATAAGACATTTAAAAGCTAAACACATCAGTCCTTGTTCATCTGGAAATAATATATTAAAGTGTTTAGCTTTTCTATGTCTTTTTCCTTCTCTTTTTTCTTTAATAAAGAAGTCTCGTGCTAAAAACTTGTAAGTCTGTTGGAGAACAACAATTCCATGAGAATAATGGAAGTAAGCATAAGCATCATCTTCCCCTCCCTCCAAATCCCCTGTCTACAGTCCTGTAATTCTGCAGTCAATTACTGCAAAAAAACCACAACACATATGAAGTGAACACTCAGGAGAAATATATACTTGTTAGAATTATGACTTTTATTTTTATTCACTAGAGCAACACTGAAGAAAGAATTTTTACATACACGTTTTTAAATCAACTTTACAAGCAAATTCCGATATACAGTATTTACTCTGGCCTGGGTTAAAAAACAAAAACAACAAAGCAGATAGTAAGAGTACCCTCTTGTTTTAGCTAGGATTGAATCAGAAAATTTCACTGACACTGGAATTATACTGGTTTTATTGTGGTGCTTTTGCAATTAAGGAGGCAGTGAGCAGCTTTACCAAAACAGTGACTGAGTTTCCTTGATAGCATAGTTGTAGGATTACTATACTGAGACCTACCACCAGCATCACGTATTAAATCCAGTCTGCTCAGAGAAAGCCACTATAACGAGATAAGGAATAATTATGGAAGCCCAATTCAAGGAACAGATTTCCATTTGTACGGCAAAAAAATGCCCACATTACGAGGATTATGTGCTGTGCAAAACCAGAAATACTTCCCCCCCAACATGCAACCTACCCGAGTATGACACTTTAGGATGTGCATATGGTTGTGACATGCGAAGTAAATCACACTAATGGTATTCAGTTTTCTAGCATCATTACAACAAATCAGCATTTAGGTCAAGAATGAAATTAATTTTACTGACCTATGATGCAGTCTAGTCGCTATGTCTAGTCTCACTGCTATGAGATGTAAATTTGAGAAATGTGCTTTTTTGTAACTATGAAAAATGCAGGGCTTTTTTGGATTTTTAGGGCCTTTGTGATATTTCTAGAAAGTCTAGGAGATAATATTGCACTTCTTTTCTCAAAAACATACGCTGGCAACATTATTCTTTAAGGCTTGTACTAGTCCTAGGGAAGTTTTGCCAATTGCCTTGATCGGAAGTCGAAGTGCAAGCTTCAGGGAAGGGGAAAGTAATATTCTGGCTGCATCATCAGTGTTAGAACTCCACAGTTAAAGTCATTGCACAACAAAAACGCAGTACGTTATATGGATATTTTTAAACATGCTAGAGTGCGTATTGATTCTGTGAAAGTGACGTGAAGATACCTTGGAAATAGCAACACTAGCAGGGAAATCAGTTTCAACCAAAAGCAACACATAGCAGGAGGCATCTAGATTATTCTAGGCACAATTCCAAGCAATAAAGCTCATTTAAAGTGCAATTCTCTTTTTTCTTTTGTGTTTATTCACTTATTAAAACACATAATTGCCTCTGTACACACATACTGAACAGTAGTTTAATACTTTCGTGAATATTGCACAAAAGAAGGAGAAATCAAAAACAAACAAAAAAATGGCAATAAACCAGTTTTAGAAACCTAAAAAACCCCTGAAGATATCAAATCCTTTAATTTATGTATTTAGGATAATCTGCACCAGTACTGACAATAAACCTGCACCTTCCATAAGGTAGATACATTACCTGAAAATACTTACTTAATCCCATTTGACAAGCTCTACACAACGCCCTCTTACTCGTCTGCCCCCAGCCCCTGTCCTTTACTAAAGCCAAGCTTCAAGCTTCGCCTCGCTACTTCCCTTCCATTTGCCTGTCTACTGACAGGCTTTGCTCCTGCTCAGGACTTGCTAAACATGCAACACAGCTTTCCCTGGTAAAGTCTGAAGAGCCAAAAGATGTAGCTGTCTTTAGAGGGATGCGCGGTTAGCAGCTGAATACAAATACAATTCAGGCTAGCATCTGTCTCATCCGTGATCAAATCCTGCTGTTTCCAGCTGAATGTCTCACTAATCTGTCAGAACAAAATGGGGAAATGCTGTAACAAAGAATATAATCTACTCATGATCCTTTACATGGAAAAAAGCCATCACAGAATAAATAAGATTTTTGTTGTTCTGGAAAAAAAGAAAAGAAAAAAAAAAAGAAAAGTTAGGAACTATCTTGTTGGTTTTTTTTATGAAAACCCTGATCATCTCTTTGCTTCAGTTCCTTTATTTTCAGTAAAGGTGCAGACAGGTAGATATCTATATTTTTAAATGTAAACATAAAAACTTTAACATCACTAAATCAGGCTGGTGATACCTCCAGAATAAGAAGCAATAGAACTCATGGTGAAATACATCTGTCAATAGCATTAAGTGAAAATAATCTTTTTACACAAAATTATACAACTAAAAATAAAGTCAGCTCCTCTTCAAGGAAAGTAAACTTAAAAAAACCCACCTTCCATAGAAATCTATATGGACCAGAAAAACTAGGGATCTGATCGTTCCTTCAGCAGTTTTTAAACTCTTGAGAAACAGTTAGCTGCCAGGAGCTAGTTTTGGGGAATATAAAAATCAGTTTTATTTTCTTATCAAAAGTAAATGCTTACACTGAAGGCTTTTTAATTCAACGCTTTTCAAGGAAAGAAAGAATTTTCCCTGGAGCATAATTGCTACAGTAATCTTGAATTGTAGTTATTTTGATCCTGTGTCAACTGTAACAGTTAATGTTACCCTTGGTACTTCTTGCTTACATTGTCTTTGTCCCAGTTAACAGAAGTCCTGCAGGTCTCCTATTTCAAATGGATATAAGCAGTTCTGAAATAGAACCTCCCCCTTACCCGTTTTCCCCCTAAGCTTTTTATTTTTCCACTTCATTCTCAGTTAAAAGAATCTGTGACAAATCCAAAAACTTCCTTTAACATATTTATGTACTGAAGAATTCAGGTGAGACGATTATATATTTTTCCTTCTCCCATGTAACCAAGGTATCCACCAGGATACCCCTAGTTAAAGGGCCTAAATTACAGAAGTTGATTATTGAACTTATTTATGAAATGTCTATACCTCTTCACTTTAATTCTCTCAAAGAAAATAATGTAATACATCAATGTCCCATAGCCAAAGCCTAGAACAAATTATTAGTACCCTTCATTTTAACATTAATATATGCTGTTCAGGAACAGTTTCTGCACGACTGTAATTGTAACAGCCTTCTGCTGATGATTTTAAAACCAATTCACTAACAGAAAAAAACCCACCCAAGATGGTAAGATCCAAGAGACAGCAATGGGAAAGAAGGGAAGAACCGGAGATAGGACATAACATTACGTTTCTGGAAAGCTTCATTGGATATGCATGTTTAACTCACAGCACATGTGTCATGGTCCCATAGTTGCACCATGATGGGCCTTATTTCCAGACCACTTACAGAAAAAATACTTCTCCTAGAGAGCAGAAAAGTGGTGATTTTTGTTTTTGTTTTTTTATTTCCCCCAAAAGCTCCTTCCCAGTTATCATGCACTTCTTTAGAAATTACACCAAAAAAAATTCACAAAAAAACCCAAACCAAAATACACATCTCTGAAAAACTCTTAAGAGTACCAGCTCTGGATTAGGACATAATAGGATTGCTCTAAGCAAATAAGTGGGGTTAATTCATTCTTTTTTCTTTAAAAATAATTGTTTTTTTAATACAAGTTTTATTCTGTAAAACAGTTTCAAATCCTTACACATAGGTTAAAGTTTGTGCAAAATTTCAAGTCAGGTACTTCAGAGTCTTTCAATATTAAACAAACAAACAAAAAATCAATAAATACAAGTAGCACAATAAAATTTTAAAACTATTAAAATGCATGTTGTGCAACGTCGACATAGGTGTTATGGACCCCTTATTCCCAGAGGCTCCCTACTTACCAATTCATAAGAGCCTGTATTGGAAGGTTTTGCACAAGTATCCTTAGCACTGCATTTCAAGAATCTACATGGCAACGTGTCAATTCAACACAATAAAAACATACCACAATCTTAACAAATGATGATGCTTAAGAGAAGATTTGATTCACCCCGTGAAATCTGCTTATTGTCTGTGAACAGTGAAAATGGGATAAATAAAGAACAGAGCAACTTTAGATTACAGCAAAACAAAACAACACAACCCACCCAACCCATCAGATTAAATAACATTAAATATGTCAGTCTTAAGATAATGATAAATACAAGGATTTTTGCATAGGCCTCTGGAATACAGAGTCAAAATTATGGCCAATAAAACATCTGCTAGTAACTCTAATTTACCACCACTCTAACCTAATGAGTACTCAGAACCAAGAAGTTAAACTGAATAGTAATTTCATTGTCTAATAAATCAAACAGAGGTAAGAAATGATCTCTGCCATCCTGAAATACATAGTGCAGCATTCTGGTATTTGTGGTCACCACAGACTTCAGTATTTGCTCACTTACCAAGACCACTGGACAGTACCATCTTTAACAGACCTATGATTAAAAAAACACTCTCAAGAGAAGCCACACAGGTCCTAACACGAGCCTCAGAACGTAACAGAATGGAGTATGCAAACACTAAAGAAAGATGCTATTTTTAATATTCACTCAGGATTTGCAGGCTGTAGATAGAGCGGCCCCAAAGGCAGTCAGCACACAGGAAGTGGTTTAATGTATGGCATCATTCAGTGAGATGTAGGCATGTTCTCAATTTGTCTTTGGTTTAGGGAGGCGGGAATGCCGACTATAGGGCAAACTATCCCCAGAATGCAAACCGGTATTCTGTGTTTGCATGTTTTCCTTTCTCTGTACCGGTGGCTTTGGGATGCTAGTCTTCAAACTGGTGTTTTGAGGCTCTGCAGATACTGGTGTGGATTTCTGACTGCTCATTTGCTTAGACTTAAAGGACATAGTTGGTGGGCGCAGTTTAGACACTTTCTGACTCTGTTTACCCTTTAGGTTATCCTGACCAGATGTTGGCTGTAGCTGAGTAGAACTACTTGATGGTAGAAGGTCACGTTCCTTGGAAGCAGCGGAATGATTTGCAGATCGTGTGAGAATGGCCATTGTAGGAGGCACTAAAGCATTTGGGGGCTTTGCGATTCTTAAAGTCTTTGGCTGAGAAGCCTGGTTCACGAATGAGGGTTGAGCTTTCACAGCTAATTCAGTCTGCACCTCTCTAGCATCAGCTCGTGCAGAGGTCTGAAAACAGGAACGAGATGGTAAGGTACCTTCTTTGTTACTAGTCACCTTTCCAGGGTCCTCAGTATTTTTATTTTTCAAAGTTTCCAAATACGATGCATTCCCGTCTTTGATGTTTATCTGTATACTCATTAAAGAGTTTACATCATTCAGGCTATTTATTAGAGAGACATCTGCAGCATTTTGATTCTGATGATTGCTATTTTCATGCAGACCATGTTTCGGATATTCACTGTGGGCCTCGATATGTGGCATTTTTATTAGTTTTCCCTGGGCGAGGTCTGTGGAACTGGGAAGGCTGCTGGAAGGCTGTAGTACTTGAGGCTGTTAAAGAGAAAAGAATACAATACTATATTAAGGAAAGAAAATACCAGGTAACATTCTGAATCCAATGCGCACAGACTCGATGCTTTAAAAGGGCTGCGTATCTATTTTTTTTAAATCAAATCTTTGACAAAATAGGATGGTTCATGGAACGTATGCAAACATAACTTGTAACTTAGTGGAAAAAATTACACCAGCACTGAAATGCACAACATCGACAAAAAAGAAACTGGCTAGCTTAAAGAAAAATGAAAAAGTCATGGTTGATGGTTTCACTTAAATCTGCAGGACAGCATAAGAATGGCACAAGTACTGATCAGTTCTGATTCGAGTGCTTAATAAACAAATGAAACAGCTCCCAGACTGTATCCATCATTTAATTTCTATTCCCTGCATATTTAAGTTAACTATCCCAAACCTTTTATCAATGTTATATACTATACAGGCAGGAAAGTAATTTAACAGACCACATGAATTTACAGTGCATTTTCCTTGCCTTACTGAGGTCAGAAAATTTGGAACAGGTATGTTGTAATTAGGTTAGTGGCTAGATTTAGGTAACTGTTTAATCTTGAATGGATTTCAAATGGGCTGATAAGGAAGCCATCTTCACCAAAACAGTGCAACAGAACATCTGAAGCTAGAGACCATCTACTATCAAATACTAGAGACCATATACAGTGGTAACCAGGGAATAAAGACAACTCAATGAAGATTTTACATTTTATCAGAGGATACAATCTGATCATACATGTACCAGACGAGAGAACTGGCAGTACCTCTTCTGGGTCATTTCTATTTTCTCTTTGCTCTTCCCTGTGAAAAGACTTCAGAGATTAAGGTATGTGCTAGCTCCTCAAGCACATCCTAGACCTGCAACTTGTACACAGACCTTGGAAGGATTAATATCAATTCTGTAATTCATGGCAAACCCCAAACCTATAAAAATTCGAACTACAGTTTTAGCAAATTTCAGGTTTAGATGATTTTCTCATTTTGTTTATAAAGGGCGGCAACCTAACTACTACAAGCTAGCCTTATCCCCTAACTACTTTGACTCTTACCAACTGACAAATTCCATGTGCAGAGTAAACAGGCTTATAATATTTATTTACTAATTAAATATAGTCAGTAATAAAGAAGCTACACTTGTCTTTAAGGGATTTGACTAAAATGTCACTTTAGTCACACTCTTGACTTACTCACAACATCTAAATGAGAAAGTAAATTATTCTTTTGGTCTTTTCAATTCTTCTTAGAATCAGCACGAGGCATGTAATTATAGCTGTGCATGCCGAAGTCCTGCTATATTTCTAGGACAATAGCATGTCTCAGGATTTGTTGAGCTTTTTATCTTTTCCCTGATAGGATTATGACTGAAAACTGAATCCTCAAAATTCCTCACTGAGAAAAAAAAAAAAAAAGAAAAAAAGTAATGAGAGAAACATTGAGGTTTCTCAATCTAATTTTGATTTACTAGCCATTTTTCGCTTTAGAATATACTGGGTTTTGCCTGGAAGTAAAGGCAATATCTAAGCTGGACCAGCGACACCAGCAAGTGGTAGACAGGTAAGTGCGAGTGTGTTGAGCAGTCTGAATACATTTGTTTTGAAAAGGGCATGGAGGAGAAAAAACACAGAAAAGCCTTCAAAATGGTTTCATGAATATCAAAACATTTTTCCTTACATGATCAAAACTAGATTAACTTTGTGAGTCCTTCTTAAACAAGCAATCCTACAGGAAGGAAGTACTCAACACAATTAACAATTCAATATATTAAGAGAGTTACGAGAGTTACATCTTAAAAAAAAAAAGAATCATTTTGATATTTTTTGTCATTTTTCATTGCTTATGTAACGGGTTACAGAACTCATTATCCTTTGAGTTTAGGAGCTGACAGGCAGGTGTTAGCCAAAATGATTTATTGTTTTAAGACCTCACCTGCAAAATCAAAACTGTGAAAAATGACTGTAAAAATCAAAGCAGTATGTACCTGATTACCATACAAATGCTTCAACAAACAGTTCAGATTTTCTAATCCTAACTCGAGTCAAAAATCAGTATGTTTGTATCAAACAGAATTGTGTTAAATTCTAAATGTAAAAATAATTGTCAGAAAAATTCTTCCCCTCATCTAGAAAGAGTTTCTAAATGCCAATCTTCAAAAATGCGGATAAATATCTAATCTAAGCACTACAAACCCCAAATTTATATTGAATAATCCTAGTTTGACTAATCAGCAAAATGAAAAATTTTAAGCTACAGAAGAAACTGTGTTTAACTCAACTTCGATATCACTATTTCAGATTCTTTTGATAAAAACTAGGTAGTAGCAAAGCCTTCCCCTTTGGACAATTATGCATTTTTACATACAAAACCACCTTTTCCTCATTATCCTTCATAATCTAAGAACTTTTAAGCAGTTTAATGTACAGAAAGTTAGCAATGACAGAAAACAGCTACACACTCAGAATTCTGAGGATACTGAAGCATCACCTTCACTATGCTGTTTTAAATACTATACTGTTTTCTAATTTTTTGTTTCTCTTCAGTCAAAGTCTGTCCAATTATAACAATTACAGATTTTAACCTCTTCAGATCACTAGATGCATTAATATTCAAGATGACACTGAAAGCAGAAAAATCCCCAGTTCCAAAATCTGCAAGTAACAGTTCACAAGGCTTCTGACACTGAAAACTGCATCATTTTCATCCACAATTCACATCCTTGCCTTATACACAAACTTTCCATTTATTAGGGAAGTCTTAGTAAATTATGACCACATTACTAGTCAAGAAAACCAAACCAAAAACTATCCAGCAGAAGGACCAGTATTTGGTGAATTCCATCACAAGGAGGAGGGGGAACAAAAAGATAAAGAAGCATTCCACCTCCTCGAAAGAGTAATTTATTTCAAGAAATCTATTTTAAAGAGTTTGTCATCTGCACTGAGTGCCCTCCTGATGGCAGGACAGACCATAACTTGGTGTAGAACGTCATGCTAGCTAGACTTCTATTTTTGCCCCCTGAACAAAAATATTCAGGTGGACAAACACCTGCATTCCTTTCAGATGCTTCTAAAATCTGAAATTAGGCTCTAAAACATCTGTAATACAATGTAACTGTACAGAATTAGTCCTCCCCAAAATGAAAGTACATTAGACAAAACACTTTGCGCACGTGCTCCTTTTTGCACATCAGACTCTTCTGTATCAGGAAGAGCTTAAGAGCTTCAAACACTTGCAGGTATTGGTGCACCACTCAAAATTACTAAATTACAGTCCCCGCTACATTAGCTTAAAAGATTTTCTCTCGTTTCTCTCAAGTAAATCTGGCTGTTACATCATCCAGAGAAAAATGACAACATATTCACAAAGCCGATTACCATTAACACAGTTACTGAGATTATACACTGAGATTGCATTAGCTTTGTGTTGGGAGACTGAGACGAGTATGTTATACTGATAAAGAAGTTAAATCAGTGTGGTCATGACAGTAATAATCATTGCAATATCACTACTTTAAAATTGCCTTTGGTTTTGCTTTGGTTCTTCTCTATCTCTAAACTCAATCCCCATCTTGATTGCCTCTGTAATACTTCTGTAGAACGAAATTAAGACATTTTCTCCCTGCAGTATCGGGACGAACAAGGGAAGCGAGGCAATGAGAAATCTGAGAACTGCATGCACATCTCCAATAGACATGCATCATGCATAGGGCAAAAAAAACAAGAGTGACCACGCGTGACGGCGAGATGGGAAGAAATCTGAAGTTGTACTGTACCACGCTTTATCACAGAAGTAATGGACTAACTTCTCAACTCCTTGCCAATGGCATAATGGGAAAGCAGAGACAAGAAAAAGACAAGGACAATGATGTCAGAGGACTAAGACAAAACAACGAGCAATTGCCATGACAGAACTGCAACTTTTTACCGTTTAAATTGCAATTACCACGTCCCCCATTCATTTTCAATCCACCTTCCAGAAACAAAGGCAGCAACAGTGTTTAAGTAATGCAGTACAAATAATATTTATAGAAAGACCTGCACAAAACACCTTTGCCCTTCTAATTTCAAGTAAAACAGTTAAACTCTTACACTTCAAATACCATTTAGAGCTGTAGCTACAATTTGTGTGTATGATCACAACTCCATACATCAAAAAAATTTGCATCCATGCACATACATGTTTGATACCTAACAATGCACAAACATGTCATAAAATACACTGCATTATCTATTGTGATCGTGTTGCACATGTTGTTTCATAACCCATCTTCCCAGTAACTTGCTCAGGAGCTTGAAGAGACTCCGAACCACCACAGGTTTTTGGGTGGTTGTTTGTTTTTTGGGGTTTTTTTTTTGGGGGGGGGAGGGAGGGGAGGACACCCTGCCAGATAAGGTTTTAATTTTCTGATCAGTTTTGACAACCCTTATCTCACTGCCTTGGCACAGGATAAGCTGTCATTTCATAAGCCTTCATTTGAAGACAAAGCCTTGCTGAAAGGCCACACTGGAAAGCTCTCATTTTCTCATTTTCTACCTCTGGAAAACATCAAGATTTCACACCTTTAATCCATTTACCAACACCTTTATTTTGGATTTATTTTCTTCCCCTCCCTTTTAGCTAGCTCTGCATGTTGAAATATCCATATTCCAACACTGTAGAACAGGATTCCTCAGCACAGAGTATGACTTCCAATAATGAAAAAAACCAACACTAGATTTTTTTCAATATTTTAAACCACCATTTAACACAGCATGGGAGTTAGTAAAAGAATTGCTAATATGGCATAGAGCTATTTTTTTCTGCACAGTCTGTAAAGGAACAACAACTTCAAGAAAAATACTTTCTCACAGAAAAATTACTGAAAGCAATATATAAGTACATCACGGTGGGCTTTTAATCCATTAATAAAGATAGATGTGTAACACAGATACGGCCACATGTAAAATTAAGTTTTGTTTACAAATGTATACTTAGGTAGGTACAAGAGAAGTTTCTCCTGTTGTCCAATTTGTGGCTCCCCAACTTGGGAGAAGAAAGTTTTCCCTAAAAAAATATTTCTTCCTGTAGCTCAACACTCATTTCTCAGAGCAAAAAAATTAACACACATTATGGAGAGCAATGTAATGATTCCAGTACATTTTTAATTATTTGTCACTCTCTTAACCTGAGACTGAGTATTTCCAAAATAGTATTTTGAAGCAACTTTGTTCTCCTAACACCAACAATTTGTACACCCTGCAAAGAACCCGAATCAGTCAATAAAGGTTTGGAAACATTTCATAGTGGTAAGCAAAGCTCCACTACTTAAAAAAAAAAAAAAAAAAGTATGGAAAACCAAAGCATGGACCTGGTTTAGAGTCAATGCGCACAGAGCACCTTTCTCACTAGTGATAAAAAGCTCTATCACCTGCCAGAATTGCTTATGTTACCTTTATTTGTAATGCTTAAAAAGTAAAAGTCTATTTACTTTTTCCATGAAGTGCACCGTAAGTGGAGATGGAAACACCTGCAATGCTTGAGCAACAAAACAATTTTCATCAGTGTTTCTATGTCAAGAAGCACTTAGGGCTAGAGGCCTAGGGAAAGTAGTAAAATATTCTTGTAATACAACAAGAGTTCATAACTGCTTTCTTGACAACATGTATTCTAAATGCTGTGTTTCTAGAGCTGCATAAATTAAAGTTCCAAGAATACAAGTGCAAAAATCTTAAGTTTGCCATGTCATCAAATTATATCCTATAACCAAAAAAATAAAATAAATAAAGGACTATTATATAAAAGCTGAGTTCAAGACACACACAGGAGTTACAAGAATAAGAGCCATACACTTTTTTTCATAAGATGACAGAAATCAATATACCATTATGAAAGTGTTTATGAAATACAAAGTGTTGAACTGTTTCCAAGGCTGTTGAAACACATAGTTAATAGAGGTATTAAAAATTAATTCTCATTAAAAGCGTAAAACATAGATCCAATTCTAAAGGGTGTTCACAAAGCGCAGTGATACGGTAAGTTCATCGGGCAAGTTAAACAGTAGGTGTGCTAACAATGTAACTAGTGCTAATGGAAAAGAACTGCAAGCATATGGAAGTATTGTGATGCCATGTAGCAGAGATATATTACCTGTCCTATACAGCAGCAGTAAAATTATATTACAGTATATAAACAATATGAACACTTTACAGATTTACATTTGCATAATATACGGTGCTTGTAAGTTATCTATTTATCCATCACCTATCAACAGCATGGTGAAAAACCCTGCAGTATTCACAAGGGCGGATGATATCCAGAAGTTAGAAAAGAAATGCTTGAATGCCAAGAGCTCCAGCCAGAAAACACAGCCAAAAAAAACCTGATACTACTTCATGTTCCCACCACCTTCTCTATATTATTGCAAAAGACGACTAACATTGACTTTAAGGCTATTTTCCTATTTTCAGTGGTGAAACCCAACTCACCACTTCCCATGAAGCCTTACATGTGGCATTCTGTTCTAGCTCAGATACCAGCTGACCTAAATCCAATGAACCAAGGGAAGAGGGAACGTGGGTAAGAAAATGCCAGTGATAATTCCAGTAACGTTCTACTTTCACAGAGTTATAAAACAGTGATTTTGCAAGTGTCCATAAAAACGTCTAAGAAACTTCCTAATTTAAATACTGAGCTTTAAATACTTTTGATCAAACCTAAGACTCAAAGAAAAAGGCTAGAAGCACTTGGTTATAGGAACATTTATTTTCCAAAGCCATAGGTTAATTAGTCAAGGGCCATTATTCATCTGCTTTATTCCCTTTACCAGTAATTCATATAATGTAATGCATAAGATGTATACAAAAAAAGTCTAAGTAAGAAGCTGCTGGTGTTAGCAGAAGAATAAGGTGGGGGCTCAAAGAACTGGTAAGAGATCAGCAAAGTTCGATTCTTCAGTCAAGCAGTCAATGTGAACAACGTGACACCAGAGGCACACAGCCAGCAGCTCAGACACCATCCTCCCATTCTGACTCTCCGATCAGCTGCCCCCCCCAAGATGTGACATTTTATGCTCCTCAGGTCTAAACCTGAATTATTTCAACTCAGATTCTCTGCTGACAGGACAGCAAGACTGCCAGGCTGTGCTACTGCTGGCCCTCTACCGAGAAACAGAAGACACAATGATCAGCTTTAGCTAAGGGTTCTACATTCCTTAACGCACACAGTCCCACATCAAACAGCACAGGAAAACGAAGCACATCCCTCCATTGCATAGAGAAAAGCCTATGAAACAGACTGTGCATTCCTGATGAGTTTTTTATATGAACATTGTCACAGAAATATCAAGAGAGTATTTGAAACACAATTTTCAAAATACTTTACAAGATATTTTTTTTTCTTGTAATTGAAATAAGTCAGGATTGCTGCAATCAGAAATACAAGTAAGCTTAGTTTTAAAGGTGCAACTTACTCTTCAGATCTCCATTGGCCCTGGAAATCTTACTTTATTTCTGTAATTTTACTTTTTCCTTTATTTCTTGTCCAAATACACTCTTGGGCTTTGCTAGGCAAACACACTGTAATTCTCAAATTACAGTACACTTAAAAAAATATAACTTTAGCTTTATGAACTAGTTATATTTCTTTGAACAATTATCTGTTTATAATGCAATACCAAAGCACCAAACAAGACTTACCATTTCTCTATGTCTACGTAAGCATACAGTTTTAAAATCAGCAATTGTCTTTTGTTTTGCAGATCCAAGCCAAGAGAACAAACGCATCTTATATCAGCCCACATTGTAACTAGCACATAAGGAATGTTAACAAGTCATGCAAGTTTTGCAACAGCCACTTCAATATATTAGAAGCCTTTTTACAACACATACCAAGACAGGAGGCAAAAAAAAAATAAAATAAAAAAATTAGTTTCAGGGAAGCCATTCCGAAAAGTTAAGTAAACTTGTTGTGAGGGGCAATGAAAACAAGACTCTCACCAACATTTTTATGTACATCCACAATGTATTTGAGTAAACACAACCACATATGCACGCGTGCAGACTTATGAGCAAACAGAACATATACACAAATAGGATAGTATATTACAGCCATGAAAAAAAAAAAAGGGAAAAATGCAGCAAGCAAGATTTATGTTAAGACAAGACTGGAAACAAGGGCCTACTCAGGTTTGCCTGAAGAACTGCTGAAGTAAATCAGCGTTTAATAATTATTATAAAGCTATAAGTTGTAGCTGCTTATATGTTGGCTGAAGGAAGCATTTTGGTTAGCCACAGACTATTGTGGATGCCTGTAAATCTGCCTGAGAAAGGAGGATACTACGAGATGAACAGTGCGTGCAAAGGGGAAGCTTCTACTGGAACACGGTGAGGGAGATGAGTGAGAGGTACAGACTCACTCTGTCTGCGGTGCGGTGGAACACTCCGAGGGATGCCCTGGAATGAGCCCTGCCAGGGAGAGAAGGAGGGAGCAGAATACCCACCCTGTGCAGAAAGAGAGAGGGGGAGAAGTATAATAAAAAAAGAGAACAGGGAAAAACAAGACACCAAAAAGCCACACCATTCTTTTGCTTTTTCCCCAAAAAAGGTATGATTATATTCCCCGGTTCTACTGTAAAGGCAAATACTACACGATACTAAAGACGTAGGAAAAACGACATTATGATGCCCTAAAACTAGTCAGAAATCTTATAATGCATCTCCATCTTTATTCAATATATATGCATATATTTCTGTTAAAGATGTTTTTAAGGGAAAAGTATAGGAGCTGAGCTTCTCATGTTAAAAATACCTGTTAAAAATCACAGTTTTACAGCTTTCCAAAATGTTTTTAAAATGTCTCACCAAGTAGTAAGTTTCTTTATACTAATCTACTGGAAACCAATCAGCTTTAGTTTGCAACAAAAAATGTCTAATGCACAGAAACAGATTTCTAGCACATCCTAGTGCTTTAGAGTCCACTTCACCCATTTTGATACTGTTATTAAATGTGAAAAAGGAAAAGTGCTTAACTGTTTTCCTTGCACTTTGCTCTTGGAGCTTAAGCCTTTCATTACAGGATGAGAGAACTGTGCATGTCAAAGCCATGCAGGGTTTGCTTGTCAGATGTTTCAGATCACCACAGAAGTCACACATTATGGTTGCTGCATTCTCGAAACAAGAAAGTAATTTTATGCACTCTATCATTTTCTCCATACCCTTACCTTTAAAAGAAATCCATCCAAGCTGGAACTGCCCTCTTAAATCACATATTCTCGATTTCCTGTTTCAGCAATACAGATTTTTAACTGTTTACAACCCCTTCACTATTTAGCAGCTGAAAACTTCTGCTTTTGAGTTCTGGAGTATTAGCACTACCAGTAATGACTGGCAATTGCCACCAGGCTACCGGTAAAGAGCAGATATCAACAGCAACCAGTTGCAGGTCTGTTTCAGACAGCAGGCATAAAAACCTAGCAAATAACTATATCAAAGAAAACAGGAACACAATTTGCCCCTACTCTCTAGTTTCCCTGCTGGTGTATCTGCTCAGATCATGGCAGGGGGGTTGGAACTTGATGATCTTTAAGGTCCCTTCCAACTCTAACCATTCTATGATTCTGTGATCGTAATACCAGGCCTGGGCAAACAAAGTAGTATTCTGTTTCCAGGGTGGTAGTTTTTTTTTAAAGAAGAATGTTAAGCATCACATTATTTCTGTAAATAAATATTTTGCTTTTATTTATCCCAGCAGAAATTTAAACTCTTCCCTAACCTTCCAGTTATCCCCATCTACTTTGACTTTATCCACCACTATTCCAAGTTTCAGTACTGCAAACGTGTAACTTAATACATGCATTTAGTCAAGTCTTCGGATTTTCTAGCCAAAACATTTTAAAACTAGAACAGGAAATAAATAAAAAACAAACAAACAAAAAAAAAACCACCAAACAACTGACAAGACTTCTTTATTCTTCTTCAGAAGTTGAGATAAAAGAATTATTGGAGCAAAAGCCAAGGAAAAAATTGAAAGAAGTTATTTGATTATCTCTAGACGGAGATACTGATTATCTAACACGTTCTTACAGTCTTCCATCAGTAGTCATTCACATCAACACGATTTGCAGATTATTGCACGAAAGAAGTACAAGCTTCAGTCAAGCAATCTGAGAAAATAATGTAGTACGTTGCATCAACCGAGCAGGTATTAAATACAGAAATATTCCTAGGAACAACATTAATCAATGATAGATGAGACATCAACAAACATTTTGGATTTTTACAACGCTGTACACAGGAACACTTCATTTTTCAGGCTTGTTCATATTTCATCCTAAATTGTGTGGAGCAAGAACAACAAAAAATTCTTTCATTTTTCTAACCATCTGTATCTCCAGACATAAAAAGCATAGTATTATCAGGCACAGGTGTCATCTTGTAGAGACTTGTTTGAGTTGGCAATGGGCTTTTCCCAGACATCTTCGAAATTTTTAATGCCTTAAAATAAGAAGGAAGGTGAAAACTTTCTACCTTCTCCCTTCCTCTAAAAGGAGAGATTAGGACAAGTACAAGCCAGCTGGGCTACATGACACATACTATTGTAAAAGCAAAGACATATTTAGATGTCTTGATACATTACAGCAATTTTTATGTATCCGTATTAGCACTTCAAAGCACAGCACTAAGTACAGTCTTCTCAATAATTCTTCATGGTATCTAATCATTACTCTGACAGGGCAAATGAAGAAAGTGCAAGTAACTTCCTTCTGTGTTTTGTCTGCTATTCTCAACTGTTCTGCTGGCATGGGTTCAGCCCCCTTCTTCCAAATCATAGAATCATAGAANGTCTAATGATCTCAGCGGCCCTGCGCTGGAGAATGTTTGATAATCTGAGAAAAATTAGCTCTTCCTTTGGCAGCAGTCTTGAGAGTTTACACTGCCGCACACAGGAAAGTGTCAATTAAGTGTTGCATTTCTAATTTATAAAGAAATCATAACAAGCATTTGTTTAATTGTACATCAAATAAGGGTATTAAAATTAACATCAACTGAACGAAATAAGGACCAGGAAATACAGCACTGAGAATTTAAGATCAGTATTATGCATTACACTGATTTTACGAGCTATGAAGTTGTACCCACCCATTTCATAGAGCACATTAAGAGACAAGTATCTGCAAATAAGCCTGTCTTAAGAAAAGGTGGCTTTTTTTTAAATAGTGTTTTACAGAAGTCCAGCAAATTCACAACGTTTCTCCTTTAAACAGTAACTCACATCCATCCCCTTCTCTTAGTCAAATATGCATTGAGGTTCCCAAGAAATCCAAACAACAGGAAAAAAGAAACACACACTAATTAGCACATCTCCTCAGGACATAATATACAGAAAATGTGGTAATTTCCCCCTAAACACAGGGAAGAAGAAAAGCCTGACTCATAGATCTATGGTCTATAAAATTCATAAGCAAGTAATGCTAGAATTTAAAGATAAGAACATGACTTACCTCAGTTTCTACTAAAAAACCCCAAACTTTTGATGGGATTCTTCTGGGTTCTGAAGCCTAGTCTGATGCAAGTCTTTCAACTTGCACTTTGATGTTAGACAACAGTCAGAACAGTTCCTCCCCCAGGCTGTTATGTACACAGAGCCACTCAACTCAAATCCTATTCCTCTCTCATTTACTGGAATTGTGAAATAGCAAAAGCATCCCCAAAGAGAAGTGATTCAGAATTTCAGGCAAAGCAGAGGAGACTCCAGGTGAAACAGAAGACTCAGGAGCGGAAAAACAAGAGCAGCTGAAATAAAGCAGCCTACAAACCAGAGCAAAATGATGAATGTTCTTCTGAGATCCTGATCAATTTCTACAATTGCTGCTATACGCTTTATGAAGTTCTGACCCTAACTGCACTGGAAAACCCAGCTGGGTTTGTTTGCTTTGGGTCGTCCCCTCCCCTCCCTTTTTTTTTTTTAAGAAGGCTACTACGAGGATATTAAGGCCAGAGTTTTCCATTGCTATGAAGGGACCACAATCTTAGAATAAACAATCACATGAACAATTCCTTCTGCCAAAAAGTACAAGAAAAATATTTCTAAGCTATTGCTGCACAGTAGTCAACAGTCAAATATTCCAGCTGTTTTCCCAAGGACACATCAATATCCAAAACAGCTACTGCTTTAGAAGTTTTTTCTGCTGTAGAAACACAAATGTTGGAGCCTTTGAGTACTTCCAAGGAGAGAGGATTGTTGCTGCATCACACCTAGCATTGCCAGTTGTCTCATACCAACTCAGAGCGCCTATCATGAGCAAACTTAGAATGACATACTTCAAGTATCGGCGCAAACAAGATGTTTTAGGAGCAGTCTCCTCTTGGCTAGCCTAGCAGCCAGAAAGAAATTATGAATGATAAGTTCTGACATGCTGTAGTCTTTTTGAAGTACTCACATAAAAAAACCCCAAACAAAAACAGTCTTATGTTCTGGATTACACTAAACAAACAAGAATTACCCGTGAAAGGTTTTAAGTACCTGTCTTCTGTGCACATGCCCACAGGTTGTGCACTGTTACTGTAACAGAGCAAGAGACATGCACAACACGACTACCTAGTCCAGCCACAGTACCCTCACCAAGAACACACATTATAATAGATGAGCAAGTGACCAGCAGAGTACTGGACACAAGAGAAACCCGGGCTGAATGTGAATATAAACACTAATAGAGCAATTCAGCTCCAAAATCTGCAAGTATAAGTTCATAGTTGCAGGGTCAAAGTGTATAGAAAGTTCAAGGCTGAGGCAGAAGGAGATTACTCAAAGACAACAGTAAACAAAGACAGCCAATGTATTACAAAGGTTCACCAAACCAATTGATGTGAAAGGCTTTGGGATGACAAACTGGAACAACACCCAAACAGAAGGCAAAAGGTATCTCTCAGTGTAGAAGTAGAGAACAAATGTAGCAAAAAAAAAAAAAAAAAAAAAAAAAAAAAAGAGAGAACACGCAAGTATATGTTCCCAGGCAAACGGATTTTTTTCTTGTCATTTCACCAGAGACAAGAATGAATTTGTACACACAACTGGGAAGCAAAACTTACTCTCACTACTTATTATTTTTTTTTCTCCTTGGTATCAGAATAAATCAGCTTTTACTGTACACTATCTACTGTTGCAGGGCATGGAAGAGCACTCAGGACCTAGAAGGAGTTGTGTTATGCTGAGGAATTGGACCTCAGGGACCAAAATCCTTTACTGACATCTTCATCCATATTCAGGCTTTGTAGTTTGCTTGCTTGTCTTTTACTTCTCAGCATCTGCAAACAACTTTTCCAGTTTGAAAAACCAAATAATTTATCAACATAAACTTGACATCTAACCCCTTACCCTCAAAATGTTAAAGAAATTCAGTCTTTAGTATTACAGAAACAATGCTGCAAAGCCTGAGAGACAATTCTGGCAATAGATGCTTGCATTTTTCTTCTATATAAGCTTTGTCCACCAACATTAATTTCTTCAGGTAATTTTATGTTCAATACCTTCTTCAGTGTTTTTGAGTTGTTATTTCCTCCCCTCCCCTCCATGATAGTTAAATGATAGGTGTAAGGTAACTGGAAGTGAATTCACTTTAAGAGATCTGTGAGAAATTCTTCTAGGAGTATCACAATCTACTCTGTCAGTGAGTACTTGTACATGACTTTATCCTGACAATGCCTCACCAAAACTAATGTTTCCCTCTACTTTATCATTCTCTATACAAACAGTCAAAAATTACATATTGTAGTTTTGAGCATGCTGTCCCAATACTGCTTACAAGAAACACCATGAAGCAGACAGAGTGACCAGGCAATAGGTTAATTCTTATTACAGCCAATTTTCAAAACACTTATTTTCAGCCACTACATGGAGTACTAAGTTCCAAGGATCAACCTAGAATTACACAGCTTCCATTTGTGTATATATTTTCCTCTAAATAGGAAAAAAATCCTAAAAACCCCCTACGTGCTCCCTAAAGAGAATAACCCCAGACTGGTTTATCATCCCATCAGGACAGGTCATTTCCTAAAAATATCTGGTAATAGAGAACAGATAAGAACATGACTTTCTAAAGGAAAAAAAAAAAAAATTCAGTGATATTTGCTTGCCTATATACTGGGAAAATGATGTAGCGATCAAAAATACTAGCTATTTCAAACAGACAGTAAAACTGCAGTAAATTATTGCAATTCATATGGTCTTAAAATCCTAAACATGTCTTTTAATAGTCCATTTCCACCCACCATTTTCGAGTTTTTTCTAGCATTTACTCTTTATGAAACACTGTATTAACAATGTTTGTTAGGCATCTTTCTGGAAGCATTATAGTATTTCTTGAAACAGTAAATTACTTTAAAGTGTGTTCCTAGACTGTCATTTATGCTTCAGAAATCAACATACAGTATCAGTTCTACTGAAATCAGTAAACAATCGGGAAAGTTATGACCATCTAAGTAAAGTAACATCCTGATATCCACCTTCATTTAAAGGGACTGAGAGGTCACCACTTTCATTTATAAAAAGTTAAATACTTTAACATTAATTTTTGTTCCTCAACTTAAAGGAACAAAAAAAAACACACATGAAAACAGCTGCACTCTTATTGACAAGATTTCAACTATAATTTCTTTTTTTAAAAAGTAGCCTACAGAAAAACTGCATTGTTTCATAATTATTAGCTACATTTCATGGTTCATACTGTGTTTAGGACCAATCAATATAATTTCTCCCAGCCTGTGCTCTCAGTTCAAGTCCATTATATTAAACTTAACAGGAATGTTAATAAAGCAAAAAAAAAAGTATTCAGCAAAAAAATTGAAGTGAGAATACATTTTACTTGAGTGTCTCCTGCTATTTCCATTTATTGCACTCCTGCCTCAAGAAAATAGAGTAAATTGTCACCCCTTTCTATTGCAAGTAATATTTCATGTCATGGGGTTCCAAATCAACAATGATTTCACACCGAGGTTTTTTCTACATTTATACACCTATTAAGTCATGCAAAGAAGCATACAAACGCATGTTAGCAGAAGAACTGTTAAATCAAAGTTGAGGTCTGATCATCGGAACGGGAATTCAGCTGCAACAGCGAGACTATTGTTGCCCCATAGGAAATCTCACATGAAGGAGCCCGTATCAGTGGGTGTTTGCTTACAGAAAGCCTCCATAACTTACAAATTGGCAAAGGAGAAGACATTCAGAAACCATTCTGCATAAAACTTTTCAGCTATCATTTGCAAACAGAAGCTCTTGAAGAGCAGTAAGTTTTGAAAACTTCTAAATACTTCATGAGTATTCCTAATTCCATTACAATTTTTCATGAGAAACTTTACATGTAAGGATAAAAATACCGAGATGTTTGTAACACGTATCTAATGAGCACAGGCCTACACACATATGTATGTGTATCATCCACATGTATACGTATACAAATATCCAGTCAAATACATACACTCAACCACAAGTACAGCAGAGGTACTTTTATTTTTTTCAATTATGTTCTCCCTTAACTCAAATTTCCTCATGACAAAAGAAAGTGTCTTTTTGAACGAAACTACTAAATGACTTGGGAGAAATATACTTCAACCTGACAGACAATTGGGCTAAATGATCGCTTTTACCTGAGATACCAACTCACACACCCTATCTTCTCCAATATCTTTATATTTACCAATTAATAACACAGGTTGCTCAAGCTAAAGCTTCTGTAGTGAGCAACTGACTTTCAGGAGTTACTAATTTGTTTCTGAATTTATGCGGAAAATGATGGGGAAAAGAAGGAACATGGAACAAATAACAGCCACTGATGAATGCAGAAAAACATCAAATGAACATCACAGACAGGAAACTAAAATTTAGTAAAACTAAACAATACCAGAGCTCAAAAGCTCCAGAGTAAGAGGAAAAAAGAAACAAATGGGATAAACATTGAAGACATTACACATACTTTCTGGAACAGAGGTGTTGGAGCAAACGAAAAGCTACTTAAGGTTCTGATATTTTTTATACTGGGTCCTTATCAGACAGAAGATGGTTGGAAAGCATGGTCTCAACAGGATTAAGCTATATGTTATCAACTGGTGAACATGCAGTGTGGTGGTTATTTCTATATAGTTAAAAGAGTAATTTTAGAAAGAAAGCAAAGTTGATTTATCTTTACCACAATCTTACATCAAGACAGGATAAACAAAGAAACAAAACAAAAAAATCTAACCCATTTTAAACCTATTAAAGAAATCTCTTCGGATTCTCTAGCTAGAGCAGTAGCTTCAAGATCCAAAGACTATTTCCTGGTGACTGACAAAAGTCTTACCATTCAAAGGTAATTTCCTCTTATTATATAATATCAAACATGTTGTTGCCCCCACCTTACATATTCTATTAATGTTCCATGCAGAAAATAAGTTTTATCTAACGGAAGCAAATGTGATCCATGCAACAACATATGGGAATGAAGATGTCCTTTGTCAAAGTGATTTTCATCCAGTAATTTTTTGCGTGAGTTGAGTTCTTCAAATAAATGATAAAATTAGATAATTTTTTAAATTTTATTAGAAAATATTAGCTTTTGTTTCTAAACTTATGGACTAAAATTTAGAAACCCAAACGCAGATACCCATTACTTTTAAGTCAGGATGTAGGAAAACACATTACGTGTGATTAGAGATACAGCTTGAACTGGCTGGAAGTTAAATAGTGGAAAGGGTGATTATTCTAAGAGGAGACTTCTAAAGTTCAATTATTTATTTTAAAATAAATTCTTCTTAAAAATGTTTAAATAAGAGGGTTGCAAAAGAATGTAAGGAATGCACAGTAGGAAAGATATCACGCACAGAAGAGAATCTCTTAAACAAGGCCAGCTTGAGTAATAGAACTGGGGAACAAAGTGCAGAAAATTATAACCAAGGACCAACACATTTTACTCACAGAACTCCTCCTCCAGGAGGTTTGCGTAAATTTATCAGCATATGTGCACGTTGTTCCTGTAGGTTTCTGGCTGTCTTTCTGGCAGTTACATCTAGTGGCCTTAATCACCCCAAAAAAGAGAAAAAGAAAGGAGAAACTGTTATAAAGTAATTAAGTCTCTCAAAAAAGCACAGTCAAGGCTCAGTGTTCAGGTATCACGCGTTACCTGACAGTGTAGCACAATGCAATTATATTGTAGAAACAAGTATTTACAGTGCTGCACGACTGCTTCTTTTCTCAACATATACTTAGAAATAATCTATAAACGTTAACCTTTGGAAACATGTTCTGATTCACTTAAATTTCTGAAGCACCTAATTCTTTAATTTACCTATCAATGATAACAAATTTAAATTTTACTCATCTTTACGGTAGAGTTCCAGAGCTGCAACAAAGTTTTCAGTTACTACAGTAATTAGGTACAGGACCCAGCAATGAAGGATATATTTCCTTGAAGAATGCTTTGAAGGTTGATGGTAAGAATGAAAAACCAACACTTACTGCACTAATAGAAAAGACAATTTATTTTGGTATGCTGTGATCTGGAATTCCATTTAGGAATCAGAGCAGAAAGCCAAATCTTAACCTCTTAATTTTATTTTAGAGGGAATGCTCACATGCTAGACAGGGAGAAGACAACAAACACACATCAATTTCAGTGCATGTATGTACAAAAGCACATTCTAAACGTTTCACTAGAGATTACAGTCACACAAGACTCCCTCTAGCCATGATAAATAAATATGGTGTGCCTGTCTTAGCCTGTCAATTATCCTACCTTTAAGATCTTGCTGTGGCTTGAAAACAATGGGCTATTTCACAGGAATTGTCACAACAGGTGAGTTTACCACAACCAAATGCAGAGATATGCATGGCATAATCTCAAGTAAACTCAGAACAAGAGCAAAAGCAAAAAACCATATTTAACTTCTGTCTGAACCTGTTTTATAATGAAAGTGCCACCATAACTTATATTCATTTGGCCAATTTAACCCTACTATTCCACATGCTTTGTTTGGGTTGTTTGGATAATTTTTAAAAAGAATCAACATTGAATACTACCTTGCTCAGCTTTAAATTCTATGGTCTAATTCTCTGTTAAACAGTACAGAAAAAGAGGGGGAAAAAAAACAAAAAAAACAAGAGAAAGCTTCGAAGATGAATGATAGGTTCCAATACCTGTC
Source organism: Thinocorus orbignyianus (assembly GCA_013400375.1). Taxonomy (NCBI): domain Eukaryota; kingdom Metazoa; phylum Chordata; class Aves; order Ciconiiformes; family Thinocoridae; genus Thinocorus; species Thinocorus orbignyianus. Next base: position 84,520 of record VXBW01007405.1, read on the forward strand.
AACTTTTAAAATCCTTTATGCTTTAAGTGTCTTATCTTTGCTCTTTGTTATTTCTGAACAGCTTCTAGAAACCTTTAGGTTCAAAGGGGTTTTTTTGGAAATAAGATATATTTAATATTATATTAACATCATTACTTCATGCTACACAAACAAATCACAACTGGCCTACAAAAATAGATATCCCAGGTGCAGAGCTGCAAACAATACAAAATGTAGACTCGGTCTGCTAACTGAACCTGTACAGGCCCAGGAGTCATGTGGGTCTAAAAAGAACCCAAATCTACCTTTGTTATCATGAAACTGTAGGGAAAAAAAACCTAGGACATCTAGCCCTCTTAAAGCCTTCACAAGAATTACCTACTGAAGTTACATTCTAACAAAATATGAAATGTGCACTGCAAACATTTAGCATTATACTTACAAGCTCATGCTCTAACTGGTTGATTGTTTCATCCTTTTTCTTCAGTTCATCTTTAAGCTGCCTGATCTCATTCAGCAGATCGTCCATCTGCAACAGAAAAACCTCTTATTTCCCACCATTCTATTAGTGCTACACAATCTAAATCAAAACATCTACAGGCCAGATTACATCAGATGTTCATGGAGGACTGGCAGCAGCACACACTTCCTTCCTCTTACATGGTAAGATGGGCTGCAGACATACAACCTAAAGAGTGAAGAAATCAAACTAGAAGTCTCTAAGAGACGGAACTCAGATGACTCACTAAGTTTTCAGGGTATTTTAGTCAATCAACTGCATTTCTGATGCTGTAATTAAACTGTTCTAAAAGCTACTGATATGCAAAGGAATATCCTTAGCCACCAAATACTACCGCTACTCCTCTTTAAGCCTCAGCATTTCTTATTGTTGTGTAAGTGAACTGCTACTTAAAAATCATTAACCTAAAATGATAGAAACAAAACAAAAAAAAAATCATTGAGAAACATAAGCATAACTACATTTACTGAAAACAAACAGCACTGATTTGTTACGCAATTTTTCAAGTCTTATGCCAGTATCAATTAAAGAACTGACAATTCAAAATGTCAGTTAAACCTAGAACTTTTTTGTTACGAAGTTAAAGAGCAATGCTTTTCCCTCTAGGAATTAAGACTCAGATTCTGAGATTTCGAGAGAGGTGATTGTAGAAGGAGAAGCACAACAAATACATCAGATAACAATTACAGGGAAAACAAAGCAGAAATGTTAACGCTGCAGAAACCAGGATTGCTAAAGAATGATACCTATGGATTTACAGCTTTGGCAAACCTCTTAAACCCTGAACCTGGGTTTGGACAGACGATCTTCAAACAGAAATAAGATTCTAAGTGTTCTTCCCTTTCAAGGAGTATTTATAATTTCATTGTATCTTCAGCAAGTATGGTTCCCCTCCCATAATGCAGGAATAGAGATCTTTTTATACTGATTTTACAAGACAAGCTTCAAACAATGCTATAAAACCTTACCACCGTAGAAAGCACAACATTATAGCCTGTGATCACAAAGGAAGATCCTTTTTGGAATGTCCATTGAAATTGCTTCTTCCTTTAATACCCATTCTAGAACAGTAACATCTTTGACTTCATGGGCTTCATGTTTTTAAGTTACGTCTGCAATACCGACATTACTTCAGGGAAAACTTACTTTAGATGAAAGAGATTTTAAACTCAAGTCAACAGTAAATGTAATGAAACAAAACAAGCAACGAAGTATGGTATGATTACACTTCAAAGCAAAAATTGTCTTTTCAATTTCTAATACTTATCAAGCAGGCAGAAAATTTCTGAAAGAAGTTATTCTACAGCTGTTAATTCCCACATAACTGCAACAAATATTTAAAGGCAAAGTTATTTTAATTATTTAAACCATGCTAGTATTTATAAGTATGTGTTTTAAAAGGTCAAATAAAACCTTCCATTTTAACAAAACTGAAAAGATGAAGTACATAAACATTTGCTAGGTTTGCATTTAAACAGATGAAAGCAGCAAGCAGCACTATACTTTACAGTGGCATAGAACTTGTTGGTCTGTGTTTTTTAAACACCAACAGGTTTGTATCTCTTATTCTGTAAAGTGTTATTCACCTTAAAAGTAGACGCGGGTTCTTGTGGTTCTGGACTTGATGGAACAGAGAGCGACACGTCCTGGAGCGACACATTTTCATCATTCTATCAGAGAAAAAAAAAAAAAAAGAACAAAAGTTCAATCTACTTGCTGAAACAATTCTCTTGCAACCTTGCTTTCAAGGATGGAGTCACAACATCTTTGTGCCAATCCTGTTACAATGTCTGACCTCTCTCACTGAATTTTCCTCTTGGGACAAAACCTCACGGAGCCATTATGTCCAGCATCCTAAACCTGTGATGCCCAACCCCATATTCCTGTGATATGTTCTCAGGTTTGTGCCATGATGTGTCCAATCTCAGCGTGACACAAACCCACAGTACAATTACAACAGACATTTTACGGCTATAGAAAACCATAACTCCCATTCCTTTACTGTAAAAATATTTCTCAGGTATTCCCCTTTCTGTTCATCTCCTCCATCTGCTATCTTCTTAAAGAAAAAAAACAAGCTAACCCTTTATTTTACAGTAGTTCTCCTATATTCTTTAGGATTCTTAGGGATGAGTTTCTATAGCAATGATTTCACTACGTAAGATGGCATTTGCAGAATGTTAGGGCAGCACATCTCTAAACCTGTCTAAGTTATTATGGCTGAACCAGCAACTCCCCAAAACCATGAGAGTAGAACCACAGCACAAATGCTAAAGATCAATTAAATAAAACCTACAACAGACTTTTTTATGTTCTTTATGTCCATAAGGTATGTTTTTTGGTTTTTAATCCATAAGAAATGTGTTACATGTTTTTAACTAAATTGCAGTGAAACATCAAGATGACATCAGCAAAACGGCTGATGTACTTTTAATAATTAAATTTCTGCTTTTTACTAGAGTCACTGATTACTTTCTGCCAAACACTTCTTGGATTTTTATTTTTATTTTTTCCTTAAGTGACTATTACGTGTGAGAAGTGTCAAATTTTAAGATTTCTCACTCCTTATCATCATAAATATTTAAGCTTCCACTGTGCAATACACAGCTGCATTCAATTCACAAGCAGTAGCTTGTCCCTTCTGGGCAGATCGCCAGCAAGCGGCAGACTGAGGAAGCAGCAGTTTACAGTCTACATTATAAACAAGTTCTAATACAGTGTTTTGAAATATTTTGCACAATAATATAATAAAGAAACAAGTGTTATTCAATCCAAAACGTTTCTAAAATGCTAGAAGAAATGAGCAGCAATTAACAGGTTTCATCAACATTTATTATTTTAAATAACTGCACAAACAAATACACGCTTTCACAAGACATGGCACATCAGACGATCACAGTTATAATTATAAAGGAGTAATCATGGGAAGGGAAAAACAGAAAACAAGGCAAGCTATTTCAAGCAGATTATCCTGCATGGTTTTTAAAAGCTGTATCACCAATACCTCTGGTATACCTTTTACTTCCATTAAGGTGCATATAGTGGAGCAATAGAACATTCTGTAACAGCAGATTATGATCTAATTACAAACAAAGTTAGAATATCACATGTTCTCTGGCAATCTAAATCAAATACTCCAGCCCTACTATCATGCTCCTACTTACTACTTCATACCTGATTAATATACACTAGCAAAGCTACTAAGTTAACTTGCATCAATTCCTTTACTGCTGTCTTAATTATCTCAACACACATAATGACAAACACAGTGCAACTGAAAAAAAAATATTATGTTCTAACAGTGTCAGTGTGAACTGAAGCACCCCGCTATAAACATACGTTAGGATTTATGTGTGAAGCTTTTGTTGTTTTGCTTTTTCTTGCTCAACGTATTGCTTAAGTGAGATGGAGGAAGGAGGAAAAAAAAAATCAAAAAAAAATTCAGTGGAACAAGGCTATCCATGAACAACATCTGAATTCGCAAAAAGACAATAGAATCAACAAAACAAATGGCACTCATTATAGTCATGTCCTGGTTTTGGTAACCCCAGACTCATTTGCTACAGTATCATCAAATTCTCGAAACTTGGAGAGAATACATAATTTTAACCTTTAGGTAAAATTACAATAAACTTCATAAAGCTTATCATCACATCACAGTAGGCGACATAAAAAGTTGTTAGCTCTTGGTTTTTACCTGACTAACATTTCTACAATAGCAGAAAACATTTATTATATTATAATCATGTCTCTGGGGCAGTTGGGCCAGTCCTATTTGTGCCAAGTGTAAGAGATGCTTACAAAACCAGTAAGTCAGGATGGTTTAATTAGCCATACCAAACACAAATGCTTATCAAATGCATTGAAAAATAAGTTCTACTTGGAAACACAAGCACCAATAAAACATCTTACTAATTTCCTCAGCAGAACATTTCTTTGGAAAAACAGCAGCATTAGATGGAAAAAAATAGTTATAAATATTATTAGCTATTTCCTAAATTTAAAATATTGCAACAAACAACTCAAACCTAATACATTTTGGCAAACCTGGTGCAATTATTTTAAACCTTACTGTCAGTTTTAGGCACGAAAATAACCTGCACTATGTAAACTGACAGGAGTAAAGTAGCAGATATTCACATTTCATTAGTTATATAGGGAGAGTCTTCAGTTATAGATTGATTATTATCATCAAATTCATATATATATATATATTTCCGCATGCAATGTTTAAATCGAGGATATTCTCAAGAAACAGTCAAGTGATAGAGCAGTGGCTGATCGTTTCACAGCCCTTTTCTTGTTGCTACAAATATCAGCCATCCTTTTGAATCAATCTGTCTACAGCAATTTCAACTCAGCTACATTTACTAGAAATTTAATTTTACCGGACTGTAGTCAAGAGCACACACTTCAGCTTTTGGCCCATTTTGAGAAGACCCTACATAATGGACTGAGGTAATTGCATTACTGAATGCATTTTTTTTGTAGCAGCTTGTAAAATTACAGCAAGCCTGGAGTCAGAAATCACTACAAAATAATCCAGCAAGACTTGGAAAATCATCCTAAATTTATTAAAAACTACAAAGAGAGAACAGGTATTGTAGTGGAAAAAAAAAGAAGTTCAAAAAAGTCCACACAAAAATCCCCTTCAAACACTTTCAGAGTACCTAAAGACTAAAAGGTTGCTCTGAAAAAAAAAAAACCACCAAGATCAACTTTTTGAAAGCAAACGTGAAAAGATATAATTCACCACATCTCTGACAACATTTTGGTATTTACCGATACAACAAATCCAGAAGAAAGTCTAAAGCTTCACCGCCATGACTATCAAAGTAACACCATGTCACAGTAAATACTACTTGAGCTTCATATTGCTCTTCAAAGCTTATCTGCTGAGAAAATTGATACCAGCTTAATTTTCTTAACAGTTGATTTACTACAAACTTTATTGTTTTAGGATGAACTTAGTGAGAGTTACAGATGCAATTCTAAAATGTTTATGTAGCTATAATATGTAACTATCCTTTCTTCCGCAAGTGTTAACACTGTCACGCACCTTATTTCTCTGGATAATTTTTTACATGTCAAACTTTTTTATTCACTCCAAAATGTTAGCCTAACCGAAGCACTTGATATATTTTCTAATCAGGATCTGTCATTTAATCCAAGAACATGAGCTAAAGGTTATGGGAATAACCCTCCACCCTGGCTGCTACAGGTACACCACAACTCACACAAATATAAACAGCCACAAATTAAAACACGTATTTTTGAACGACTGTTTTTAAAATTATCTCATGCCAGTATTTTACAAGCATGAAATCTTTAGTATAAATGACAGAAATCCCTGTGCTTGCTTCATCTTTCAAATCCCCCAAGAACGGACACATGGTTCTTGGTGAACAGAATACTAAACATTAATTTTTATTTAGTGACAGATTATTATTCATGAAGAAGTGTATCACCGTATTTAAAGAAGTATTTAAACAAGAATAGCCTAATAATAAAAAAAACACCTCACTACCTTTCTAACCTACTGTGCTAATTGTACACAGCAACAGTTTACTGACTATAGATTGTTGGGCTTTCAACAACGTAGTATTTCTTCTGATAAACAGCTCAACAGCTCAAAACCGCCACGTTTGCTCCTATCCTCTCAGCAGGAAAAATACAAACAGGAATGTCAACCTCGATGACTAAGTACACCATCAGAGTCCCTGGAATATATTTCAACATTATAAACATGGGCCTTCTATATAGCATACAGACTGTGCAGCTGTTCCCACTGTCCATTCTCTCCATCTTGCCCTTTTCCTTTGCTTTCTTTTGATGATATTATACCTGCAGACTTTATTTCACATGTTTTTAACTAAAGGAAATCTGCAGAACTCCTGGAAGCATCTAAAAGACGAGATAAAGGGTACACTCTCAGAGGAACTCACAGGAAGATACAAAGCTCAAAGGTTGAGGACGATAGTTAGTTTCATTACACTAACACATTTTCAATTCTTCTACCACAAAAATTAACCCATTAGAAGCAAATGCATTTTCAACAATTATCTGGCAGCTCCCTACCACCATAAGCTGCCTTTAACATGTAGGACTTTAAAAGAATATTTTACTAATGGCATACTCTCATCTTGAGAATTCTTTCAACATTTCAGCATCTGCAGTTCATGAAGAAGTTGAAAAATGCTACATGTTTCTAAACTTTATGAAAAGTTACTAAAGTTCTATCGAGGTCTAGCCTTTGATTCCCAAGTCAAGGTTTCCTAGGCACAAATTACTCATTTGAATAGTCTCCTTTACTAACAGCATTTTTATAAAGATGCAAACAGAAAAGTCATTAAGTGTCCATCAAGTAGAGGGTGTTATTTACCTGTTGCCTATTTCACATCTTGAGTGTACTTTCATAACCAACTGTTTGAACTTAAAATTTGCCAATTTTATTTGCTATTGGTATTTTATTTCTTTGGTTCTATTTCTTTCAAGCACAGTTAAGTCACTAAGGTGAAACATTTTGTGGCTAAGAAAGGAATGACTCTAAGCACAATTTATACAATTTAATATATGACAAAGAATCCTTTGTGTTTCATTAATCAAATGTTTCTTCATTGTCTTCAGGCTTCTTATAACAAAGATAAACCTCTCTTATAGATCTCACCAGATGCAGAATGAAAAGAATACAATGACCGAGTGTTTCAAAGGTACACAAGCAACTTATTAATCTAAAGCCTCAGCAAAAACATATTGGTGTAGGGCATTTAACAATTTTGCACTATAGATTTGTTTTTTCATTCATACCTCTTCATACAAATGGGCTAGTCATATCTGGTAAGTTACAAAAGATTTCTGCTTGAAAAATGGAATCTTTTCCCTTGATTCCCTTGATCGGTAAGTTGAAAAGAAACATTTATAACAAAACTTGCATCATCCATAGTAAGGGCTTCACAGATCTCAGTTCTGTGGATCACTTCGTGTTTCAGCCCTCCTTAAAATATTAGTAAGAGCTTCTCTGAGATAAGACAGGGTGGTCTTAAACTATTGCTGCAAGTAACTCCTTGAGAATGAGTTACTACAGAGGACAGTCAACCTTGCCTAGATCAAAGACTCCAGGGCATCGGAAATAGTACAATTCTTATTTAAATAAGGATATTCTAACACATCAGCTTTGTAGCCACAACCTAGCAAACTTAGAGCACCAGAAAGAAAATGATTGAGGAGGAGGAAGAAGGAAGAAATTTTTAACATCAGAAGAAAACTTATTTACTATTATGCATGCAAATGAAATACCTTAGTCAATGTATAAGAGGCATTAACATTTAGATGTCAATTATTACTAAAGTCAGACTTCCAAAGCATTTTCTTCTTACAATACAAAGTGCTTCAGTTAAGTATTAACTGAGAATATTTACCAGTAGTTCAACATCTCCCTGTAAATAATTACAACTGTGTTTTGTACACGAAGAATGTATGTTTTTCACTCCATATAAGCTAGTACAACATTACTGCAAAATCAGATAACATTCACTACAATGAAAATTTAAAACAGAACTAAACAAACTTCTGCATGAGATGGGAATAGGATTCCACTGTCTGAAAATCCATCAAACAGTGGTATATGAGGAGTAACTAAGCAACGTGTACTGCTGGTATCATTACCCTGGTCACACAGAATTCAAAAAGGGCAAGACCACCCAAATAACTACTCTCCACCCCCCCAGCAGAATTGAGAATACAACACCAAACCCATCCTGTTACAGCTAGGCTGCTAGCAATATTCAAGATAATATATATATGGTTACGTGAGCTACAGTCACAGCAGTAAGTCCAGTATAGCACATTAAGTCCCCACAGGAATCTGCTAGGTATACATTCATTACATGCTATGATCTACAGTAAGTCACACTACAGTTGATTAGAAAATTGTATAAAATTGAATTTAATTACTACATCTTACTATCTTACTGTAACTGTTCCTGTGAGACCTCATGCCCAAGACTGACTACAGCTCTATTTTTACCTATCCAAATGAAATAATATTGCTAAAAGTCATAACTGGAAAAACGAAGCATTTATACATTTAAATCCATAGTGTAGCTGAAGCAAATGTGTAACAACTTCCGCTTCCTATACTAAAGCTAGTGTTTGAAAGCAGCTGACTTTGTATCTTGCTTTTTTTTTGCCTGTTATATGACCCAGACTGAGATCAAGTTCTAGTTCAGTGTTCAGACTGCTGAAGTTCATGTGACTGTTTTCAAAATTATATTTCTGTTCTTTACAGTAAGTGAAAAATAATGTTTTGTGTTGTGGTTTGGTTTTTTTTGTTGTTGTTTTGTTTTGGGTTTTTTTTGTTTTTTTTCCATTTCAGTTAGTAATGAAGCTCATTATTTTCAGGAAAAGTTAACACTTCAAAATCATGAGAAAATGTTTCATGCAAGTCTTCCTCTAATTGTTTAGCAAATAAAGGTAGTAAAATTCTAAAGGTTCCCCTTCTCTAACAGGTTATTTTACTTTTACATTACTATTCACATTGTTCGATTACAAGGCTGGAATATACACAGGAAAGTAGAATAACCATCAGAAATTCAGTGACAAAGTTTGGAAACAGCAAGTCAAAATGGGGTGGTTAGGTCAGGACAACAGAAAAGTATATTCGACAAAGTTTGAGGGGAAAAATAATACTTGTTATTACAAAACTCAGTATTGCAGGGAGGGAGAAAAGATCAAGACTTTGACAAGAGAAGTGGCAAACTTTGAAGAACAAATACAAGGACTAGCTGTTTCTTCTATGAGTTTAAGCTTTTTTTTAAAAAAACTTGATCTGAGCTACTTGACTCTAGGTTTGTGTTCTGTAACCTTTATGAAAGTCTATTATAAACTAATAAAGAAAATATTTAAAATACAATATTCTGCAGGGCCACACACTATTTGGTTATGAACTACACATACACAGATCATCTATCTAGCTGTTTAACTGGCCTTGTGTTAAAGGCATTAAAAGGTCTGCACAAGAAGTTCCCTGCTATCCCACTTGCATCCCTGACGCTGTTGGGAGGAACAAGTTTACACAACCCACTACTCAGGTCCTAAGAACACACCTTCCCCCTCTCTGACACTGTTATTTTTCTTAGAATTGCATTTCTCATTTTGTCAGTGGCAAAACATTTCCAGTATTCTTGTTACCATGGGAAGCAAATGCTTGTATTTCTAAAAGGCACAGTCATAACCTTGAATTAGCCCCAAGGCTAATTAGCTTTCTGTTTTGCTGCATTTTGTTTTGGTGTCTTACTTCTAGGCCACAAACTTATTTCCATTACATTAAGTTAGAAAAGAACAGCTATGAATCTAGTATTGAAGAGAACATCACACAGATACTTTTCAATACTAATCTGTACATGCTTCCATAGAAAGCCTTGTGAACTTTTTTTTTTTCAAGCTATCAAAGGAAGTTTTGTATCTGAAATGCCATTCTTCTGCCGAGTCATCCAGAAGTTTACCAATTCCCACAATTTGCCAAGTTTTGAGGTGAAATGAAAAAGCTCCTTAAAAAGCTTCATGACAATTCAGTGATTATATACTAGAAAGGTTAAAGTTGAAGACTTCCCACAGAGATGATCCAGCAGGATTTGCTAAGCTTCTTGTCAAAACACTCAGAAAAGATGAAAAGAATAAGGAAAACAAAGTCTTAAGAAAATGCTATTAGCACTGATGTGCTGAATACAAGTTTGATCAATGGGATCGATTTTAATATTTTTTCTTTACTCCTAGCTTTTTAAGATCTTATTAAACAAATGCTCTTCTTCACATCTATTGGGGTTTTTTGGGGGTTGTTTTTTGTTTTAATTTAGCATTATTTCCCCAGAGAAGCATAATAAAAATATTTAAAAATTGTTTGCAGTCAGTTAAGTGTTAAAAACAAAAAGCAAAAAAAGCACTATTTTAAAGAGCAGTAACAAGGGCACACTTTCTTGTACACTACAATTCAACGTATAGAGGCAGTGATCATAACCTAATAAGACCAAACAGCCTTATTAGCCCATCTAGACTCACTCTCCAATATACTTTACTGTTTCTTCTTCATTTTAACAGCTCACCTGGTGCAGTACTCTCTTCAGCTTCAGTAACTGAGTTTTTACAGCTGTGCAGTCTTGGACCATGTGCCGAAGAGTCATTTCATCAAGCATCACAGTATTCTCCGGTAAGCCCACCAGCTGTCTAGAAGCCTGGTAAAAATTCGGTGCTTCATAGCTTTCAAAGTGACCAATAGGAGATTCTAGGTAGTTTGAGCCCCTAAAAAAAACAACCAAACCAACAAAAAACACACAGTGATGACAAACTAGAGTCAGAGAGCATTTAGTAAAAATGAAAGCATTGTGTAACATGGGCTACATTCATGGCATACAGCACAAAATAAATCAGAAAACATCAATACCATTTTACTTAAATGCTGGACTTGCCTTCCCGCTTGCATAAATCTCTCATGGATTAACCACTACAGTACTCTAAAACCAGTTTTCCCACCATGATTTCTATAAATTGTCATTCAAGCCAAACTATAAGAACTACAGGATTACACCTAATTTAAAAAATGAATTAGTAAGTAAAAAGCTGTCCAAACTTACAAAATGCAAGTAATGAGGCAGTGCAATGTTTTTCCTTGGAGCGTGTACAGTAATTTAATCAAGCATTTACAATATCATATAAACACAAGTAACAAATACTTGGATTAAAAATTCTGACAGAAACAAGTTTTAAAAAGAAATTATTATAAATCTCAGCAGTGCTCCCACTTAGATATACCAATTATAGACATAGTACTATTAAGAAAATGTCTTGTAATCAGTATCACTTGAGACCCTTTAGTGCCAAATTTAATTGTTCAGGAGAAGAGAGACAAGTCCTTTACCTGTTCAAATCATTTTTACCATGGATATAGTGATCAGTATGGCCAAGATGATAGTGATCCTGTGTATTCCACCTCTGCTGTGGTGCTCTTTTCCAGAACCCTTCCTGATGTTGCCTAGCACTTCTGTCTTGTCTATCATAACGGCTCATATTTTCACATTCCTCTACAGAGAGCATAAAGCAACAACAACAGAAGAGTTACAAAATTTGTTCATAAGACCTTGTAAATAAAATATTTACTTTGTGCTGGTAACAGATGTAGAGTAAAATCACTGGTATTTATTTTAAGTTGTTCCAAAAAAGTATGCATTCTAGAACTGTCAAGCAGACTTCTGTTATGATGTCACATTTCCACCAGCATATGAACTTCTTACAAGAATAAGAGTAACCTGTAGCAGAAACTACAGAATTCAGCTTTAACAGCACTTCCAGTTTAAGTAGAAAATCATTTGGAGAACGTAGAGTTATGGGGAAGAAAAATCCCAACGTAACATTTTCCTCTTGCTGACAGTATCCTTCAGGCCTTTAAAAAAAGTTCAAACACACACACAGAAACACGACATTTTAGAAAATGCCAGGATTTCATTCCAAAACAGAACAGTTTCATTCCTTACTACACGTAGTATCTCATCCTGTTCGTTTGTTTTTACACTTGACAAACATTTAATCTTTATTTACCTGGACAACAAGCAAGGTTTAAAACAAGCAAACAAAATAATCTCTTTAAAATGCTAACTTTTGCAAAGCAAAGCAGATTCCACAAACTTCTTCAGGGAACAAAAGCTATATTTGGCAACAGCTCGTAAACCACTAGAAACAAAGCCAAAACAACTGCTACCCGTGCAGACACAGGAAAAAAAAGAGGTCATAAACTGCTATTCTGCCACCGCACTTTCTCCTTCACTTACCCAAGGAGTTTTTCTTCACATTGTCAGTCCTTTGCTAGGAGAATATCTCTACACAAGAGAACATTGTTTGATTCGGTTGCCTACTCAGGCATAGTTGCGCATAAGACGCTCATAAAGAGGCCTTCCTTCCTGCTTAGTTCCCAGCCTGCGTGTAGTTGGGAAGGGAGCCCAGTTTTACCCTGTGATTTAAAACTGCCATCCTCAGTCACTGCATACTTGTTGAGCTAGAACTGTTTCTATAAATAGTGTCCAAGCGGCATCCCAGACTCCAAAGTGAAACAAGGAGAGTTTCTGTCGACCTGGAAAGTCTTAAGAGGCTAACATCAGTGAAGCCACATATAATTACAAAAACAAGTGTTGGCAAAAAGTACTATTAAATATGTTTACAATTCAGTTTTTATCACCTAGTTCAATGACCAAAAAATTAAATAAGAAAATGAACTTGTTCACCTAAAGTAACAGAAGATACATTTTCCTTTAGAGGGATCCTTCTACAGCTCGTAACACATGAAAATTCAAGTAAGTCTATACAAAATAAGTCCTTTATAAATTTGTAAGTAATTTCATGATGATAATTTTCAGCTTTGGAAAATGAAATTGAGACACTGAGTAAAGACACGTGGATAGTAATAACAAAAAAAAAAATTTGCTTTTTCAGGTAGTCATGTTTACTTCAGAGAACGCCTGCAGATGGCTTTTGAATTCTTCTCAGATCCAATTTGCTAAAAATTCAGTGATTTCAAGATAGAAAGTGAGCAGAGATACTCAGTTTATGTCATGTTAATTTTATATGGAAACCTAACTTTAAAAATACCAAAAATATTATTAACTACTTAATGTTGATCTCAAACAGTAATTTTCTCTTCCTGAATCAGCAACTGACACAGCAAATTACCATAGTCAGAAAACATATTTCAGCTACACAAACATTATTGATACTTAGCTGTGTAAGTGGAATAGGCTTTAAGTTTATTATATTAATTCAATTAAGAAAGCAATGAACTAAAAATCTTATTTTGTTTGTGTCTAGATTAAATGGCAAACATTAACTTTTTACGATTTTGTGGCAAACACCTTTAAAATGCATGTATTTTGAAGTTTTTAAATTAATAATTGGAGATGGAATTACTGATGCAGGTGCAGTGCCTGTTTCATAAACAAGGCAACTTATGAGAAATTGACCTACCCTTTAAAATCGCTTCTTAGTTTTTCCCAATAGAATTAGAATTACCCTTATTGAAAGAATACCCTCCAGGTTTAAATTGTTATCCATTCCGGAAAATTCAAAAAAATAAGGAACAAAAATTGTACACCTATCTGGACTGAAATGTTGAATATTGGCAGTATTGTCAATAACCATGTTTTACACAAGTGTTTTGAAAAAATTGTTCTGAAACTGAAAAGATTAATAACTGCACTTTGTATGTGCATGCTATTAAAACATCACATGGTAGATAGACCACCACTGTGGTAGGTATAAGACTACATATTCTTTTACTGTTTATTTGGCTTCGTATGTAACATACACGCAAAAGTCTTCATCCAAAGAGTTCAAAGGTACTTTCAAAAACCTGAATTTCCCCAGGCTTCAGCAAGCAGCACAACAGTAAACAAAAGCCTTCTTTCTTTCAGTGTCTGTTTGTACAGAGTAGGGCTAATAGTGCTCCACATTCAATGTTTCTGTTCATATGAAGATAACATTAGCCTTCATTGAACACAGAACTAAAGCTAATATCCATATTCACATCACAGTGAAAATTCTTACGAGTTGCTCAGGAACAACCAAAACTAAACGCCTCATACTTTTCCAGGCCAGGACATGAGAAAGCATGGCAATGATTTGGCTTACCTGGTTCATTTTAGTCTGGATCTTCATTATTTTAGTGGTATCTATGTACTACTATCCTCCCTATGAAAAGTTACCCAGTACCCTCACTGACAACAAGAGTAAATAAAAGACATCTTGAAAAAACCCATCTTAAACCTTCAGGCTTCTGTTATCCTGAACTGTATAAAATATATTAGGAGATACTGTCATTTCGTAGAAGAAAACAAATAATCATCTCCAAACAAATTACATCGCCATTCACCAAAGCTGAAAATGCTGCTTCAATGTTTTCAAATATAGTTGAAGTATGAGACCGAAGAAACAAAAAGTTTGAAATTTATTCTAAAATAATTTAAGGAAACAAACAGCATGCAACAAGGCTGCATATTTTTTCACAAGAGGCAGTAAATTTCTAATTTCAGAATTCTTCAAATGCAAGATTTGTATTTGGGGGAATAGAAAAATCACACTTCCTGTAGCTTAGAAAATAAAGAGTTACTTAAAAGAAAAAAAAATAAATTGAAGATTGCTTTGGTTTATTAAAAAGCAGAAGTCAAAACAATGCAACTCAAAAAAAAAAAATCTATTAAGCCCACACTGCAGTTTCACAATAGGATTGCTTGACTAAATTACTAACCTTTTTCATGAGGTGGGTCCTCAGGCAGGTCCACATCAAGCATGAGATCATCATCTTCAAGATCACATGAGTCAAGATTATTCAAAATATCCTGCAAGAAAGAAAGTGTGAGATATAGCTGCTCTCACGATATTTCTTTTACCCTACCATCTTGAAAAGCTTATTTCAAAACTTTGTTGCATTTGCATTGCTATTTGCACATATCCACTGTTATCAGCATCCTCCTCTCTTTAGAGGCCAAGGTCATCCTTACCAGAGATCACCTTCGCAAACAATCACCACAATACAATTACAATATATTGTAATACAATACATTAACAGTGCTGGATGAAACAAGGACATTAAAACCTTTTTCTGCCTCATGCCTATGGGATACTACCAAGATTTTTCTTTTCATTAACATCCTGCCTTCTCCCCAGTTGGAAGTATTTTAAAACTAAACCGCTTTGCTCACTTAGAATTGAAAAACCAGCTTTGTGAAGAGAAGATGCTAAATCACCTTATTTTAGCACTCATATCACACTACTGTAATATTACTGAAAGGAAGAAGAGGGAGCGTGTGTTATCTTGACTTTTTAGGGCAACAAAACAAACATTTTTAGCATTTCCTACTAGCAGCACTCTGCCGCCTTTCGCCTTTAAGATGGTGGTTCACATAAAGTTGTTTCTAGAGGGAAACGTGTCGTGTTCTATGAGTATACTAAGAGTACAAGAAAAATGTAAAGTGTTAGTACTAAATGGAATTATAAATACTATATCTAATCAGTCAGATATATTAAAGAAAAAAAGACTGTAACTTGAGCAAATCAAGTCAGTGTTTAAAAGACAGAAACTGATCCCTCTTCCTTTAAAACACCAACAGTGGGAGAAACCCAAAAGGTTAAATGCTGCAGAACATTAAGCTTACTGAGCAGCCAGGTGTTGCTAGCACCATGCTACTGAAAAGCTGAATCAGGCAACAAAATGTAGTACTTGATCTGAGAACCCAGACTCTGTTTTACTTCGTTATTCAAAGAATGCTGAACCTATGAATACCAAGTTATCATAACACAAAGTAGATCTAAGGAAACTGTTAATGGTTATACAGCTCTACCTTGTGAGCTCTGCTTTCCCATATCCCACAAATAAAAGCCACAGCTTTAAGGACCAAGACCAGACTCTGATCTTTCCCACCTGCCTCTTTTCTAAGAGCAGAAATGCAGATTTTTCCTTTGGTTTAACAGCTACATCTAAAGATGACTCATGAGACCAATACTGAAATATTTACCAAATACTAAGTAAAATAAGTGGTTTACTAATTATTTCTTAGAGGATTAAGCGATCATTAAATACTTAAATTAATACTTCTGTACAGACTATGAATAAAGTGCACAACAATTTTGACTTAGAAAGCTATCCCTTTGTTTGTTACCATTTGCTTTATCAGACGTGTAGAGGTGAAGAGAAAGAACATTATTAGGCATTTATCAAAACTGTTGCTCCAATTGTTCTTCAGCAGTCTTCCTATAGTGTTCACAAAGGACTACCATATTTTATTACAAATCTTGAAAAGAGCTAAGTATATTTTAAGTTGTTTTATTTCGACACAGAACATTAAACGCTCTACATTTCTGCAGGGGAAGTTATTTATTGACTTAGGAGGGAGAGCATGAGATGAAAATAGTTAACATGCACTTTCCAAAACACAAGCCATATAAAGGAAAGACTGAATACTTGAGGCAGAACCACCTGGTTTTGTTATATTCAAAAGTCCTACCTGAATTATTTTGTTTACACATAGTATTTGAAATATGGCCAGGAAAAAAAAAAAAACAAAAAAACAAAACAAATCACAGACAAACCTACATATCAGGGCACTGTGAAAAATAATAAACCGACTATGAAAAAACTTCACAGAGAAATGGAAGTGACTTAAACGAAATGTGGATTCAACATTTGGGAGGAACAAACTGCCTGTATAGATTTACTTTGTTTCGTTTCTATTCAATTACATTTTTCCAAGATTTTTACCTAACATTTTTTAAACAATTCTGCAAAACGTAGGTGTGTTTGCAAGCCAGCTTTGGTTTGTTATGTTATAAACTGTTTCCATACCACGTTCTGATGTTCCAAATTAGTATGAACATGACTTATTTTATTCTACTGCAAGAAACGTAATGGGCATGACAAATAGGTTACAAACAGTGGCCACAAATACATATAGCAGTTGAACATAATTGTCACTGCTGCGCAAAAGCATTAAAAAAGCACAAGATAAAAATGCAGTATGTCAGAGCACTAACTAATAAACCTAGACAAGCCACTTTGCTATCTTTGCAACAGAACTTCAGAAGTCTAATACTGTCAGAGAAGCTCAGCATTTGAGATGCTCAGCATACTTTTATGTCAACAGCGCATTTCATTATGTTTCCCTAATTATACATTCCTGCACCATGCTGAGGCAACTCCATGCTAGAAAACACAACCGTGAATATGAAGTCTTTCTAATAGCTGGGTTGTGTGAGTTCACTTTGAGGACTTTCCAGTGCTATCTACTTGGAAAACATAGTATCAAAGTAGATGTCACCAATGTCAACTTGAAATACCTGTGAGATAAAGTACAGGTTCCATCATCGCATTAGTGCATGCAGAACCTATATTTACTGACCTCCATTGTTACTCTTCCTACTGTATAATGAACTGAAGCTCATTACACAGTACACACCAGTTACATTATTAACAATGTGTACTTAACAGACATGATCATCATGAAGACATTCTGGACAACAAACTCAATGAGAACAGGAAATAAAATTCTTTGAAGATGCACAACTACAACCCTACAGAATATTAAGCTTCTGCAACCATTAAAAGTTACAGTAAGTGAAGAACCCTATGTTATTTGTATAATTAAAAAGAATTATTCATATTAAAAGGTGCACATAAATTTCGAAGGCATTAGATTTTCAAGATGGTACAACCTAGAAAGAGATTAAGTTTGTGACTGTGAAATCCCACGTCAAACTACAACGCTGTCCCCAAGCTCTCCCTCCAGAAAGCTTTTCAGCCGAACACAGGCAGCTGTGCTTCAGTCTCTTGATGCAACACAACAGGAAAAGCATTAGGTGAGAAACAGATGAGCTAGGAGTACTGAATAAGTTGAGAACCCCAACAGCAGGGAACACACACACTGAGTAAGGAGATGGAAAAAGACTAGAAATAAAGGCAAGGATATAGCTGGCAAATTTTAGCAAGTTTACTTCAATGTTCCGCAAGTTCTTTCTGTAGTGATTGCCCTCAGGTGCTGTATCTTATCAAGGGTTAATCAAGCACACACAGCTCATCTACAACAGCTTGGGCTTTCTGCCTGATTTGTTGGATCCTTAAAGTTCATAAATTTTTTCTCAAGAGATGTAATAACATTAGGTTCTTAAGACCAATGCTTTGAAGACTGGGGTACCGTATAGCAGCTACTTTGGCTGAAGCTGAGCAAGTTCAATATAAATTCACAGCCATCATAATGAACTTGAGTAGCAAAATACTCTTTTCCAAAATACCAGTTTCTAAAAATTCCTCATGTTACATACATCATAAGCTTTCACCGAAGAGCAGTATTTTCAGTCCACCAACTAAAATTCAATTTACCTCAATAGCTAGACCAGGCAAGAGGCCTGGATTCTCAGCTTTTCCATTTCTTGAGCTAAGTACATAATGTAAATCAAAATAAATTACCATGTGTCCAAATTAGAACAAGGATAGAGATTTAAATTTCCTCCCTATTAAATGTAAAAGATGTCGACCACTAAAAGCTTATGACACAACGTATATTACACTGTAATGAAAACAAAAAAAAGAAAAAGAAAAAAGTAGTAGTCAGGCACTGGGTTTAGTGCAGAAATATTCCAGATAAGCAACCCTCAACGAAATAATTTTTGAGAGTGTTTAGAGAACTGAGAGGAGCCTGAGCTCAAACTACCAGTTCAGAACCCATGCCAAAGTATGCTGTCTCGCTTGGAGAGCAATTGCATTGAGGTAGTCATGAGCTGCTGGTGAATACAATTAACACGTTTTACCTTTTCCCACAGTTCAAGATCTCGTGCCTCATTCATTTGTTCTACTTTTAGAAAGCAGGCTATTAAAAAAAATAACTAGTTATTTTTGTTACTCATTTAGTAAGTTAGGTCTTGCTTCCAGTAATAATCATGTACTTCTGAAGTCAGTAGAAATGGAAGCAAAAGCTCACACGCAAGTATTCCACAGCGATCACTTGAATCAAAAGCTTGTAAAAATGTATTCAGTTTTATTTGCTCTATATTTTGATTTTTAAGCTTATATGCACAGTTTCTGTGATCTTTTACTTTCTAGCTCAAAAATGACCATATGAGCAATGCACATTCATTTAACAATAAAGATTACAACTCCTTAAAAGTTTCAAGAAAAAAATATTAAAGAATGGATGTCACCACTGTGGGGAGAAAAATGAAACTACAGAAAGCACACCTACAAACTCAAAGTTTGGCAGTAAAAGATCACATCATCTACAAGACCAATACATAAATAACTTTCTGGCATGCCTAGCTTTGATGTTAGTGTTCACTTTAATACTTCCCCAGGTTACTGATAATGCAGTTATAGAAACTTTATCTGACATTAAGGTAATTAATATAATAAAAACTTCACTGTTTAAACTGGTTGCATATTATGAAATGTAAACATGCTAGGCTATTTCCAGTATATATTTTCAAAGTTGTTTATTTAAAGAATATGGTGGTAATCAGAGGTCATTTTGCTGAATGACAGCATATTACAGTATGTTCCATTATTTAGTTATACTTTAATCTCTTTGTAAAAACATATCATCAGTAGCTTACAATCAGACTTCAGACTTGTAGTTAGTTATTCTTACAGTACCATGCCACACTCCTGTTGATGAAAATGTATCAGAAAATAGAACAGACTATTTCAGTTGGAAGGAACCTACAATAATCTAGTCCAACTACCTAATTCAGGGATGACCAGAAGTTAAAGCAGGTTATTAAGGGTATTGTCCAAATGCCCCTCAAACACTGACAGGTTTGGGGCATCAGCCCCTCAGAGGCCTGTTCCAGTGTGTGAACATCCTCCCCCCAAACAAAGGCTTCCTAATGTCTAGTCTGAACCTCCCCTGGCACAGCTTTGAACCATTCCCACATGTCCTGTCACTGAATAACAGAGGAAAGAGAACTTTAACGACCACTATGAAGTCAAGGTTAGTTTATGACTGCCATTAAAGGTGCTTACTTTGAACATTATTAGTCTTTATGGCCAAATTTTAGGCTCAATTTCTGTACATCTACCTGAAATTAACTTTAGGTTTCCAGTAAGAGAGTAAACAGTTTCTCAGAAACCGCTGAAAGATGAAGCAAATTTGTACATGTAAAACTTTTTCTTCAGTTTTTATGTTAAAAAGATCTCATGGACGCATACTGGAAGAAAGCTTGACATTTAGATTTCTCTGACAGTTCTCTGAAAAATTAGCATCTCTATGACAGCATGCTTCTCTGTAAAAACTTAAAAAAGCAGTTTTCAAAGTCACTAAATCATATAAAGCAGATATACATCCCTGTGACCAGAAAAAAAAAAAAGAAGAAATAAGACATCAAGCATACTGGTCAGGTGTCACCTTCATACAGTTTTTTCTATGACCAAAAGAGACTCTAAATAAAACCTTTGGTGTTTATGTTAGCATGACAATGAACGATTTAACGTGTTTCACAAAAGTCTGATGTTATGGCAATATACATATTACTACAAATTTAGCAATACAGATTTGGCCTAATACCACACAGGATAAGTAATCAAAGCAACTTCTCTTGGGGGGAATAAAAAAAAAAAAAAAAAAGCCTCTTGAAACAGAGGACACAGGGGTTGAAAACAGGACAGAAAACTCAATTTCTAATCCAGTGGTTAAGGCTGTAAGATGTACTTGACAGTTTCAAGCCAGTCAATTCAGTTGATTCACCCAGCAGTGTGAGTCTTCATGCTTGCAGCATCAAAAGGATAGAACAGTCCTTGTACCAAAAGCACGACTCAGCACACCCTTCTAATGCACAAGAGGACCTTTCAGAACAAGACTACAGGAGTATATTGTACCACCAGTTGTACTTTTTTATTGCAACAAACTCACTTTCAGCATTTCTCCATCCTATCACTTGGCAACAAAAAGGCAAAGCTCTTTCTGAGATCATGTTATTCACAAAGACATTGATAAGACAATGAAAAGACATTGTACCTTTTGTCAAAAATTTTCTCTAGTCCACCAGGCTTAAGAATTACAGAGTAAGCAAAGCTTCTTCCACTTTATCATTTCTGAAGTTAAGAAAAACACACATCTTGGCAACCCAACCACCTAGTAAAGTCCTACTGCTATAAGCAGCAGCAAAGATATGGCGGAATAGGAGGCCAGCTACAAGATACCAAGCTCCTAGAATTTACTGGGAAAAAATATTAAGATTACAAAAACATCAAATAGATGTTAATTCAAAGGATGCTACTTCTGGACAACTGAAAAACATCACAAAATAACAGACAGCTTTCAAACTACTTTTGTAGGGTATGTCTCCTTAGAACATCAAAAAGATGCCTACTCTCAAACTGAACCTCGACTATATACTTTTGTCTGAACTGGAAGGTGTAGCTGTGAAGCATCAGAAGAGCAAAAACTCCCCAAAGCTAAGGGAGAATGCTAACTAAAGCCTTGCAGTCATTCCTCCACAATTTGTACTCTTGTCAACAAAAAGCACAAATGGAAAACTGTAAAAAGTTATCCCTTCCTCATATATAAAAAACATACACCAGACTTCCTTCATTTCTAACACAAGTTTTTCTCATATTACATTTTCATCATATACAGTAGTGCACCTGAGTATTTTTATTTTAAAAAAAATTATTAATCCTGCCAGTATGGCAGAAATACCTACAAAGGAATCCTACATTAACATAAAGACCACTATTTTAAACCCTTATATTAGTTACTCAAATTGATTCTCTTTGTGATCTGCAGCTAACATGAAAAAAGTATTAAGGCATCAGAGTATCCCACGTGAAACAATACTATTTTCTCATGAGTAGTCCTGTCTCTGCAGTTGTTGAGATCTCCCAGCTGGATGCTTCTGGTGTGACATTTGAACACTACAATTTGAACACGTGGCTGTACTTTGAAAACAATGTCTTTTACTGTCTACACAAGTTCATTCACTTGACCGAAAGTAGGGATCATTGCAGTGAATTGGCATAATTTTGGAAGAACAACAATATGCTTTGTAAGATTCTCTATGCTTTAATAGCTGAAACGAGAAGATACTATACTATTTTGCATCTGAAAGTGAGTAGTTTAGCATGAAAGTGTGCTATAAGTCTTTCTTATTTCAAACATTCCTTTGCAAATAAAATTAGATGTACTTTATGCTCAGAAAGTCTAGTAGCATGAAATTCCATAGACATTTTCATATTCATTTTCTCTGAAATTAACACCTGTTGCATCTCTTCTGATGAGATTCTAAAAATTAAAGATTTTGGATTTTCCATTAGAAAAAAAAAAAAGGTACTGAGTAGAAAAGAAGGATGGAAAAAGACGATGAAAAAGGTCAACACACAGAAGATAAGCATTAGTAACAGGAGAGAACTAAGGATGAATCTCTCCAAACAACTCAAGTCAAGTGAAGAGTCTAAGGGTAATATGGAAATTAGCAAAGTATCATTTCAGGTACTCGAAGAATGAAAAAATGAAGTAACTTTTAAAAACAAATACTGAATAGACCTCGTAAATTAGTCGTCTGCAGAGCAGCTACAGGACAAGCGCAGAAGTAAGTCAAATACAATCCAAGGCTGACAATTGAGAAGAGAAAGAGACTTCCAGGGTCTGTTTCAACGTTATTTTCAGCATCTGACAACACCTCAGATAGAGAAAAAAGAAGTAAATGAGAAAAGGCAGTGTTAAATAAGAACTGAACAAAACTGTTAAGTGAAGGCAGAAAAGGGAGACAGAAGAAAAAGACTTTTTACTTTGAGAAGACAGTGGGCATTGAGGAAGGCACATACTGTACTACATGGCTGAAGACCTCGCTGCAACAACAGTGTAAGAACAAAGAAAACCACACACGGAAGAGAAAGGATGGAATTTTGCTGGGTACCAAAAACAGAATAGGAAGGGAGCTATTTTAAACACTGTACATTGCAAGTCACATTAAAGATAATTAAGCCCAACAACCAAATAAGTATGTCATCATTTGTTCGTGCTTGGTAAAGGAGGGTTGCCATGACAACAAACGGAACAAGAACTTTCTTCTGCAAATCCAAGACATTTTATGTTTAACTAGTAGCTATAACAGTCTTAAATAAAGATTCATTATTCCTGAAAATATTTTGAGAGGTATTGTATGTTCCAACTAAGTTTATTTAAAGTAGACAGGAAATAATTATTACGTTAGGTTATTACCCACCGTATCTCAAGAAGCAGCTGTGCTTCTGTATAAGAAACCTGAAATTCAATAGCACGATGAAAGGAGAAGAAGAGGAAAACCAGAAATATTAGCCATTCTGTTGAGACGTTACCAATCCATAAGCAACAGCACTTTCTAAACACACAGCACGAGTTAAATCCCACAGCCACAAAAAGCATTCCTCGACTGCCATCTAGCCTCCGGTAATGAATCACAGAAAAGAAAGTGAACTGGAAGGAAAGCATTCTGCCTATCTTCCTGCAGAATTCCAGCAAAATTTAAGAACTTATTTATTTTCAAGTAGGCAGATGCTTTTAAGCAGAAAGTTTTTGATTTACTATAGAAGACAACAGTAGAAAGCCATCAGCAGTAAGCATAAATAAATAACGCAGAAGTAGCAGAGGCTGAGGAAAAGCACTCCCCTCTACTCATTGTTTCCAGCCTGTTTTCAGAAAACTCTACCAGTATGAGAAGTTCCCAGTTAGTCTGCCTACACACTATGGAGCATTTTACACTACAAAGTAACATGTAATTGCATGAATACTCTTAACTGGCAAAGATAATTGTGAATGATTCTTACTCCACTGACATGCACTGGTACCAACAGCGTGAGGTTCAGCTTAAAGGAAAACAGGTAGGCTTCAAATAATTTCTAGTTGAGAAAGGAATCAAACCATAACCTCAAAATTCAGAGGAATACCACGGATAAAGCTGCTACCAAACGATCAATTAAGTTTCCATGGTGCAAAAAGTTTTAATTATACACTAGATTTTTAGTGTCATCTGAACAGGAGTTGTTACACAGCATTAGTATGTTCTATTCTTACATGGTCAGCTTAATAAACTTGTTTCTAATTGAAAACAAAATAATTCTCAAATAACTCCCAGCTATTTTTGAGTAATTCTATTTTGACAACCTCTAAATGATGAGCTGCTAACAGCACAGGAAGCATCCTGTCACTTACTTGCCCTGTTGCAAAAGGACACTCTCACTACATCATCCTGATAAATTCCAACAGTGTGAACCAAGAACAGAAAAATACTGAATTGCTGTTTACTCAGAACCACCTTCTATGCAAAAAAAAAAAAACAGCGTTTTGTTATATTTTCAGTCTCAAAGAGGATGACAGTTACGCAGTGGTATCAGATTGCAGTTGGTATCAATATGCCCAAAACGCGACGTTAACTGCTCTTGAAAAGAAAAAAGGTAAAGTGCACCCCATATTTAGAGCTGTGGGGACAGTAAGACGGAAACCAGGTGTACAAATTTAATCCAGAGAGACTAGACCTGTGTGTATATGAAAAACAACTGACCCCCAACTTGTGTAAGATGCTGCCCCGCCCTAAATTTCTGATGCTTTGCAATAGAAAAATTTGGAAAAAATTTCAACACCAGTGTTCCTAAAACTTATTAGGACAAAATTTTAGGTAAAAAAGGAAATGTAAGAAGAAACTGCATGCCAATCTAGGCGTATTTAATCAAGTTATCTGGTCAGAAACCCAGCTAGATGGGTTAGATGTATGTGTCAAGACCTTTAACATCTTTAACATAGTTTTTTTAACATCTTTAACATTGCTTTTCTTGTTTATAGTGATAACTTTAAAAAATACTCCAACTTTGGGCATGTGTTTACCAGATCACTATGGTTGGAAGACTTCCTAGGAGTGAGGAAAAAAACATGAGACTTCAAAACTCAGCAATACCATTAGATGAAATGAACTAGAATAATTCTGAAGCCCTTCTGTTAGTGAAGAGTGATGCTACTTGGTAGAATAAAGAAAAAAAGAAATATTGGAAAGGAACACTGGGTATGCAGCTACCAACTCATGCAGGAAAAGTCATTTACAAGTTCATGAAATTAAACTGCCCATTTCTACAAGTATTTATTTTTAAATTTCACACAGCATCACATCTGCTGCTGCTTTCTCTCCGCCATACAAATTCAAACCTACCATTAATGGCTACCATAAATGAAACAAAGGAGTACAAGTGAACTTGCCTTACTTGATTTTACCAGCCAAAAGAGCATGAGAAGATTTACTGTGTCAGTTCTGAATCAAGCAGCTCTCAAAGGCATATATGCCTTCCCATCCCAAAGGAAAAAAAGGTAACTTGCCATAAAAGCTTGTTCACAAAATGTCATGCCTCTCAAACCAACATCACAAGAGGTTTGTGCACTGTAATACAGTCATATAACCTCTTAATAGTATTTGACAGCAGGGAGACCGTACATCACTCAACACTCAAGACACAGACAGAAGCTATTCCATTTAGTTCACTTTCTCACTACCTCCCGTTACTTAAAGAGTTAAGCTCTGAAGCTGAAGACTAGAGCAGTGGTGGGAGGGTAGAGAGTGGCTATTTTCACTCTGAAGGCAGCACATCTGAAACCACAGTCTCTACTTTCATGGCATTTCCTTTCTGTGCCATGAGCAGAAAACTGTCTGCCAGCAAACTCCACCGAAAGCATGGTTGAGGAACCACAATAACAGAACATACCAAAATAAGCTTGTACTCTTAGTTCTGTATTAGGACAAGTAGTAATACAAATTGAGGTTTTAGTAGAAAACTGCAACTGCTATGTAAAACTTAACTGTGGATGCATCAGTTAAGGATACTCTCGCACAAATTTAGTATGTCCACAAATACGGACACATAATGGAGACTAAATGCTAAAACGCGATGTTGACTTCTAAGTCTTTGAAATCAGAAACAAGCAATCTAACGATTTTCCAAATACACATTTTTGGGCATAACAAAGTTTTTTCAAAACTGAGAATATGAAAAAGAAATGTCAGAAATTTGCTAGATATATGTAATATATATATATGTATACCAATATTAAGTATTCCCAAAAAAATTTCTTTTATATCACAAGTAAAATTCACACATGGTATTTGCCATTTTCTAGAATACATTAGTAGAACCCAAAAATCCCACAGAAGACTTCCCAGCCTACTCCAACGTCTCTTGCAGAGAAAAATATAGGCCTACAAACCCAAACATCAGACTTTCAGGCAAAGAAGTGTGAAGGACAAATGAATTATTCAATCTGTCCTACAGGACAGAAATCCTTTGGTGATGAATGCAACGACTGAAAGTTCTCTGAACAGAAGCAGAAAATACAGAATTCCATGCTGCTCCTCTACACTAGCAATTCTACATGCTCTACAGCTTGATCCATAAAAACACCCTCCAGTAGGTGGATACAGAGGGAAATATATAAGGAAGTACAATACAAATTGCCAAGTATCTAACCCTTCGTGTTTGCTCCTGGTCACCTCCTAGGAGATTCACAAGTATTTTTTTTCTTTACTACAGCATGCCCACATCCAATTAGACAGATACGGCACTGAGAATTTCAATTACGGCCCATACAGATGCACAGGTCTGCATAAGATTATTTCTGAAGTGCTTTTATCACCATTTTGTTTGAATACTTTCTAGATAACAAGTAGATAAAATCACCTCCCCCTACACTAGTACTGCATTCTCATTCTCGTTACTCTGAAATATTAATGAATTCTAGCATCTACTCACAAATCTATCAAAATTGCCCAGTTTCCTCTTCTATGGTCCAGTTACATTGCAACACTGGCCAGATAAACTCAGCAGCAGCAAGGAAGACTAAAATGTGTGGGGTCTTACAGGCTTGTTAGGCAGCATCTTCAGGTGCCAAAAAAGGGCTACCTCAAAATCAGTATTAATACAGGTATGGTAAGATTCCTCAAGATAAGGGTCATTATGCTTAATTAAATACTGTTATACCACAGGAATCACGCCTTCTCCTTTCACTCAATCTCACTCCTGCACTGAAGTACTGAGCATCTAGATTCAAGTAGCAAGCGTGTAATTAGTTGCCACCATACCAACTTCTCTAACAAAGAAATAAATTAAAAAAAAAAAACCAAAACAAAACTATCACAACTTAAAATTGTGTCTTTATTAAATGTCATAATTAATTCAAATCAGAATGGCACTGATAGAGGGGAAACTATCCTTTGGTTACAGGCACAGAACAAATTCAGACCTTTCTTAAGGAAGTGCCCAATTGAAATACATAAACTACTTTGAGGAAGTATCATAGGCACTCACAACACAATTACTTGTCTGTATTAACGTAACTTTTTGTTAGCCAAAAGACACATATTATAACAAAGCAGGAAATGCAATTAGTCAACAACCCTGTTTATCTGAGTACAGACTGTCAAAAAAAAACCAAAACAACTGTGTTTTTGTAATGATACGCTCTGCTGTGAGGTAGATCTTTATTGTTCTTTGCTGAACCACATTAAGATTTTTTCGAGACAAAGTTTTTAATCCACTTCAGAATATCTTACTCAGTTTGGATAAAAACAGAACTGTCCATGAAAGTGGGGCTTACGGAATACAACGCAGAAAAGCAGTGCTGCTTCAGAAATCTAACACACAACTCCCATATAAGAAAACTTATTTAACCTTTGAAGAATAGAGACAGATACTTTCTTTGGGAAAAGATCAGGAAATACTGCTCTAAAATCAGCTCTGAATTGGCTGCAAATTATAAGTTTCAAACACCACCACTGCTAATACCTAACAAAGTAGCATGTCATTTGCTTTTCACATTTTTGATGTTCAACTCTACCTATTTTTTCCTTCTATTAAAACTGAAAGCCAGATGAACTACACTTCCTCCATTGCTCATCAATCTGTCAAACAAGAGCATAGAGAGCCTAGAATATGTGAAAATAATAAAGGAAGATGTGCTTTGAAAAAAGACTCCACATTTGTGAGACAGGAATGGGATGGGGTCTGTGAAGAAGTCATGACAGCACTTTTCTGCACTGCTTAAATCAGAGTTGTGATACACTGGGAACAAGTCATAAGAAATCCTTCCTCTTGAGGTATCAAAACTTGAGCATGAGGGACAAACATATTAATAAAGTAACAAATACTGATGGTAACGCCAGGTATTACTATTCCTTTTTAACTCACCCATCATTCTAAAAAGCAACAAATAAGACTCCAGAAGACTCACTCAAGGTCACAAAGGCTGGTAGAACAGCAGTTGGGATCTCTTTACTCATAGATCATTGAGTTATTTCCTATCCTATTAATAAGTACACTCAGTCTATCAGTGACCAAAAATATTCAGTTGATCCTGTTTCTTATTGGAGGGAAAAAAAAAAAATAATAATCAAAAAAAGTTGAGCGGTGTGCAAGTACTTCAAGACTGGAACATCTTCACTAATGAAGAATCTTAATATCAACTTACAGACAGAAAAGCAAATACAAGAATGTGGAGGAAAAAACCTTAGATGTTAGAAATCTAGAGGTTTCAGTAATGGCTCACATAAAGATACCATGAAAATCTGAAGTTTAAATGTCTTTATCTCATTACAAAAATTGCATGCATATGTATTCTTTCATATGAAAAGGCCAATTTTACATCAAAGTGATTTTTCTTTTATATTTACCTTCACCATCTTAAAATCTTAAGACACTTCATTTGCAACATGAAAAGCAGAAAAAAATAACAACATTTCAACCAGCTCATTAGATGGAAACTGCTTTTTATGTGTGCTACTTGTAACCAGCTTGCATCTGAAAGGTTTATTTCAATTATGTTCTTTTTAGAGTTAGAGCAAAAAAAATGTCTGTGTCAAGACAAGATATGTACTTATTTTCACTACACCCTGTTAAATGGGAGAAAATGAAGTCCAAGGCCTTCTGAATACCCTGCACTGAATACCTCAAGAAACCAATCATTATTACTTAAGAAAAATTTCATAAGAAGGCAACTCATTTCAGTATACTTCTAAAATTGTTTTCCAGTCTGTAAGAACTGCTTTTAATTTAGAAAGATTTTGTGCTAAAAATGTTTCCAATGGCTATGCAGTGCTGCCAGCACAGTATGGAGACTCATTATTTACTTTGAAATTAGCACTGTACTATTTCCAAAGTAATTACGATGACAGAAATGCTGTATTACATACTTCCATCAAAAGTCCCCCAATACACTAGGCAAGAGATATCATATCTCAAATGGTAACCTCTAAAATATTCACACTTCATAAATGCAAAAACCATATTACTTGAAGAACAATCTGATATATCTGAATAGTTGTTTTATTCTATACTTTTAAACTATCTTAAGATCACTTGCACTTGTATTTTTACTGCAGTTGTAACATCACTCCAAAATTTAAAAGCCCAGCTTCTCATAGAACAAAAACTATGGTTTTGGCACTAACCTGCAGAAAATAATGTACAGCTAAAGAAAGGAAAATAAACGGAAGACAATACCTAGAACACTTTACCCTATAGAAGCAAGTGTATGAGAAACATACACATTACAAGTCTGAATGCATTTATAATTTACTCACTTAAAGCTTACTATAAAGTTATTTTGAGAAGTAAATGATTTTTTAAATATGGTAATTAACATTGAATCACTTGTAAATAACTAAATTACTCTACGTAATTAATGACTGAACTAAACAATGCTATTTTAGCATGCTTATTTTCTCTTTCTCTAAGAAACAGAGCATATATCTCAGCATACTCCACTGTGAGCACCCACACCTCTCAAACCAGAACACATTTTGCCCAGTCTCAAAAACTAATTCAGAATTGCTCTTTCCCAAGTTTCAATCATAAAGGGAAAAAATATATATAACCAAACAGAAGAGTTATATCAGCTTTCAAAAATTACCTAGGAGGATGACAAAAATTTCACTTTCTGGCTAGAATTCTGGCCATGCCTCAATAAATGACAAAACAGATTCATTCCAATGAGATCCAGACTTCATCCCAAGAGCAATTAAACTGAGTTCTCGGCAAAGCAGCTAGAACCCATCTGTCTCTTCAAGCCAGATTTTAATTATTATTCCATAATCCTATATTCATGTAATTACATTGATGCTCACTCCATATATACCCAAAATACTGAATTTACTTTAGTAAAAATTAACATAGCATAAACATTTATATTGTTACTAAAGTGTATAATAGAAAGGGGTTAGAGGACTCA
The DNA here is from genome assembly GCA_013400375.1 of Thinocorus orbignyianus. Taxonomy (NCBI): domain Eukaryota; kingdom Metazoa; phylum Chordata; class Aves; order Ciconiiformes; family Thinocoridae; genus Thinocorus; species Thinocorus orbignyianus. The sequence goes on from VXBW01007405.1 coordinate 114,775, forward strand.
TTTTGTCTTTTTCTAAGACAGGGTCTTGATCTGACCTGATAATATAGTGAACGCTCATAAAAGCTTCCTTTCTAAACCTATTTGCCCAAAAGAAATAGCTTTAAAATTTAAAAAAGCACAACCTAAAAATCCAAACCTACCACAACAGCTTGCTCTCTAAAATGCAATAATATCTGTATTATCTATCCCATTCTTAAGGTAAATAAAAACTTTGACTTTCCAAAAATATTCAAAGCTTCACTCTGAACACACGCATTAAAGCGTATGTTTCTCATGTGTCTACTTAATACAACAGACAGGAGAAAACAAAACAGCTCAAACCTCGCTACAGCAAAAAAATGTTACATTATTAAGAAAAGGTGTCATGAGACTCCAGTTCAGATGCATGGTTTAGGCTAGATTATTTATAATTTTATATATATTTTATATATGTTAAATAGCAGCCCCAGAGAAAAATTAAAGTGATATTGTACCAAGGTTGATATACTATAGTCCAAGGTCTCACTCCAATGAAAAGGAAAAAAAAAATAATTTAGGTTTCCTGCATTCTAAAGTAAAATGACTAGGCAGCTATTTTAAAGATCATTGTAGAAGTCAGAGACTCAGCTTTTTGGATGTTTAACTAGCAGACTTCCACTGAGGGAATGCTAACCTCCTCAGCTGCTAATGGAGTAGCCACAAGCATGCAGAGTTTATTACAATCTTCCCCTCCACTGAAACAGAATTCATCTACAGGAACTAAAACATCTTAAAAATCTTGGTTTCAGCTTGGTTCTGTAAATCGTAAAGCTGTTTTGTTTAGTGGAGACAATTATATTACAATCATGATCACAATTCAGACCTAGAGACACAGCACACGTGTCAACCCGTATTAAGGTCTGCTGGGTTCTTTTGTTGGTGGTTTTTTGTCGTCGTTGGGGTTTTGGGTTGTTTTATTTTTTCTTTCTATCTGTAATCTTAACTTTTAATTTTGTTCGCTAGGTTTTTTTTGTTTTTAAATAATTGTAATCTAAGCTTCATTCAAGTACTTACTCAGTGGCAGTGAATCAAAGAGACATTTTAATTATAACCATTAACTTGGCCCCTGACCCAAAGTTGGCTAGCAACAGAACTGAGAAAGCCTGTGTGAAAAGAAACAACCAACCAAAACCAAACAAAAACCCTCAAGCCAACCAAACAAAAAAATCCCCACAAACAAAACACAGAAGTTGTACTTCACATTGTTGAGTACCACAAAACAGTAAAGCAGTTTTGCTGTTAAAGTCTATAGCTAACACACAGGACGCTATCAAAAAGTACAGCTAAACATTAAGTGAGAATATATATAGACAAATATTGCCTACGTTGCTAATTTGCAGGGCCATCACAACTGCTTTGCTAAGCACCAGTCTTCTCACACAGAATTGAGCAAAAATAGTATCACTGACTTGGTGCTCAGCAGCAAAGCCCAATTGTTCAAAGGCATAAGGAATACCAATGAAACAAATGCCTGAAAACTTGAAAAGAATTCAATTCTTAGATTGTTAACTAACATTAAGCCTTCAAAACTGGAAATTAAACAAGAGTAGGGATAGTGGAATAAGTTATTTTCTATTCATGAATAAAAACATGTTCATCCTGACAAGGTCTCAAAAAAGCCACGCATGTCCCAGTCAGCTCTAAGTACCCACAGCATCATTGTATGAGGTTACTTACATTTATATATCTTTTAAACTTCCAACAATGGATTGCACATTTTCTCCATAGCTGTTGGCTCAGTTAGTGAAGAGGCCATATGTATTTCATTTTCCCCACACCATGTCCTTAAAACCAAGCTCTACTGAGAACAGCACAGATACCTGCTTCCCTTCTCCCAGAAGGGAATAAAAAGACTAAGTAGCCAGCAAGCTCCTTCTGTTGTCTACCTATTCTGGGTGCTTTTCCAGAAGCCTAGTTAAAATCATCTCTGCAAAAGCTGCCTTTTCAAAGATGGCCAAAACACTAACTGATCTAAGCATGCCCAACGGCACTGCCATTGATACTAAAGTTTACAAAAAGTATTTAATATTTGGTGTTGATACTAAGGATGGTACAGTTTAAGAGACTAACACTACAACAGCAGGATAGAAATTAAGAAAAGGGTGAATTTTGCACTACACTCTAACAATTACTCACCATCTAATTACCTGAATTTTTATTCATCTACATTGATTCTACTCACCTCAGTCTGATGTCACAAAATTCTCCAGAACCAACTATCTGCTTTGGAAATTTCCCTGGAAATATTAATTCAAAGGGGCAGTCAGGCTGGCACTAGCTCAAGCATTCAAAATTCTTCCATCTGACTCCTGCCGATTCGATTTGACACACAGATATTAACTGCTTTTACTCTCACACCACAAAACAGAGTAGAAACCACGTAAATTGATCACGTCTCTTCCAGCAATCAAAACACCTGATGCGCTGACTAATCACAGTAATTATTCTCAATGCCTTCACTTCTACTTTTTTTTAACCTGCCTAACTCATTGCCTGCAGACAAAAGGAAAAACACGGAACAAAAGCTTATATTAACCTATCCAAGAACATAATTCTTCAGAAATAATGAAAAGCTGCATCAAAATTCTTCTGCATCTTCAGATTAAAAGCAATCAGTGTTTAATCTATAGGCTAAAGAAATAAAATATATCATGTTTTCTAACAAAAACAAGCAGCACAGGGAAAAAAAAAAACCACAACAAAAACCAACCACAAATAAAACAAAAAAAAACCCACAGTAAAAAGCAATTCAACAAACATGTCACAGCTACAATCTCTCCTCAAAACCTAAGCTGACTGAAAATACATTTCTGCCTTGTAAAAATGAAAGAGGTATTACCGATGTTCCTCTCATTTAAGATAAAAATTCACAGTACAGAGAGCAGTATGATTCTGGAACAGCACTAATAGAATAAAAACCAAAATGGGTGGAAAACCCACAACTCTCGAGATTCAACAGTAAGTCTTAAAACCTCCTCTCTTTCTCCATTTCTGCATAACCTAGTTAAGATCATTTTCCCATTTTTAAACCCTCTCTAGAAGCTGTTTACTGTCAATAAAGGAAGAAATAATCCAAAATAGGGAACCAAAAATATCAAAAGCTTCCAATGTGTCTCTGCTCCATAAGGCTTACAACAGCTCCTATCAATCAGAACATTCATTGACTACCAAGTCGTACATACACACAAATTAATGCATGGAGGTCTCATATCAAAACACTAGATAAATAGTCCAAAATCATAGGAAAGTAGCATCTTATTTGTTTGATAAATTATACCGTGTGTATGAAAAATATCTATAATAAAATTTACCAAAGACAAATTTTAAAAACTTCCCTTTTCTTCCCTAGCACGTGCATGTATGTGTCTGGGAAAAAGATTGTTTTTGGGGTGGCCTACATTAAACATTTTTGTCCCCTGTAGATAGCAATAAAGCTACACAGCTCATACTGGAGAAGTCTCAAACTGCTTTTCCAAGCTGGCTACAATTACCACAAAAAGTTAATAACCCTTTCTAAACTCTTTAAACACTACATCCCAACACCATAATTTAAGAGAGAAAGCAAACAATACCACAAGCAGTCAAAAATACATCAGGAATTTTTATGTAGTTACACATAAAAATATAATTACATAGCTATGCCCACTTTTCAGGAGGAATGTCTGCTGTTCTCCTCTTGGGCTACAGCAGGCAACTCAACTAAAATTAGAAATCAAAGTCTGAGGAGTAGCCACAAACCCTATCCAAGTTCAAAACTGCTACCTCCAATACTAAATGGGTAGTGTTCACACAGTATCTAACAAGTCTGAAACACCTGAAGCACAACTGACAATACAAAATTCTTTGTTAGAAGTTCTGATTGCTAATACCGCGTTAACCCAGTTGCTTAATTCAAAGTCTGTTCCAATGAAAGAACATGAACAGTGACGAGTGATGAAGGACAGACAAACAATATTTCCCTCACGCCTGCTGAAATCCCAAGGTTGGCTCCCTGACCTCAGCTGTGGGTCACAGCACTAAAACAGCTCTCCATCCATTCTTTAGACTGAATGATATTTCTTGCAAATCAGTTTAACAATAAGAAAAAGGTTATTATGTATCTTGTGTAGTGCATTTAAGACTTACAAAGGTCCTGCTACACTGATCTACAGTCAGGTCTCTACCTTAAAGAGTCTATGGTTAAACAAACTGAGAAATTAAAATAAACTTAAGTTCAAAAAGGTCCTATATGTATACAATATAAAAATAAGATGATGGAAGAAGTCAGATAGGTAATAGCTAATTTCTTACTTTTTCACTCTTAGCTTTAGAGATTGGTAGGCGATATTTAACCTATCATTTGCAGAAATTATTTCCTTTATTCTTTGAGAGCACCACCATGAGATTGCATAAAGAAGCATTTGTTCTGTTCCAACTTGAGAATAAGAGGGGGAAAAAAGTATACAGAAGCCTAACAAAGGTTAGCCATTCGTAAACCAAGGGCTTCAAAAAGCAATCAAAAACAGAGGAAAAACTGAATTGCAAAGTAAAAAACAAAGGAATTCTGGATTTAAATTAAAGTTATTGAGCAATCAACTCAAAATACTACAATTATGCAAGTGTTGCATATAAATACATACTATGCTGTTCATTTCTGAAGATTCATAACTTCCACATGGATGGACACTTCCAATAGGTTCCAGCCCTTCTTCATCCCACATATAAGTGCCATCGGAGCTGTCAGATGGAGAAAGTTCAAAAGAGGATCCAGCTCTGTAATTCACCTCTGGAGAAATCACATTCTCGGCAATATGCTTTGTGCTTTCACTATTGTCATCCGCTGCTTAAAGAAAACAGGAACAGTTAAGATTCCAAATCCAATCTAATATTTCAAAAATAAAAGTTAAAAGTGTATATTATTGGTGCTTTAACTTTTCTGAAACTGTACTGCAACAGAAATATCTGAAAGCCTTCAGTAGTACTGTTCACTCAGCCTAGAGGGGAAAAAGAGCTCAAGCAGGTTTGGTAGCTTCAACTAAGTCTCCCTCCAAACTACTCCTCTGCTACTGTTTTCCACTGCACTGATTCACCTATTATGAAAGGTACTTTCTAGAATTCTGTATCTTTAACTTCTTAGAATGTGGGTCCAAAAGTAGGTCCTTTGGATCTAAGCTTTCCAACTGTAACTTGCCTCAAAACAAACATGCACTATAAGAAACTCAGAGACCTAAAAACATGGCTTTAAAAAACATACTCTAACTCTTCCACTAATTTTCAAATAATTAACACAGTACAAATATGGAAAAATATCCCCNATTTAATTACATACCCTACACTTATTCCCACTACATAGAATGTATCTTGACCAGCACAGAGCCAAGTTCTGTTCTGAAAGAATTCACAAGCAATAGCCAGTTATATAAAACAACTTACAGTTACAGAAACTTGATTTAGTACCTAGAATTTCAAACAGAACATAAAGTAATTACCAGACACATTTATATCAAGCCAGTCATCAGCATTACAGCAAGATCCTCCACTTTCCTTGAGAGAGGTGAACGGCTCGATGGACATTATGCTCCCGTGCTCTAACTCTTGAAGGCTGCTCTCCTTTTGCTGTATTTGTATAGTTCTGTTTGAGTCTTCTATATCTATGAAATCATCACTGAAGTCTTCACTCAAATCATTTTTTTCGGAGGATGACAAAGAAGAAATAGAAATTTCATCTCCATCATCGCTCATACACGTGACTTTTGACCCATGTTTTCCCATACTTTCATGCAGGCCCTCATCAGATTCTGTTCTTTGAGCACTGCTCTCTATAACACTGTTTTTCTCAATTGCTCTTCTAATATTTGTTGAAATTTCAGAGTTCTCGATAACACATGAGTCGGGAGTTGTACTTTTGCTGCCATCCACAACAATATTTCCAGCAAACCGCTGCCTGGTAGGCTTCAGCAGAGAAGGTCGACTTAGTCTGTATCCAAAAGAAGGCGCTGACCCAGATCCATTTGACAGTGGGGGTTTCTTCAAAGAAGGAGCTGACATACCAGAGTAGGTCCTGGTAAATCCATACTTCATAGTTTCATTTCCATTGGGTACATCCACCTGACGTGCATTTCTTGACAACAAAGTTGACCTCTGAGATGTCCTGGCGGCTAGATTTTGACTATGATAAGGCCTTGTAAGATCCACAGCTTTATTAAAGGAATGTGACCTGGTTAAAGATGCAGTGGGAAGGAAAGAATTCTGAACGGAATGTGAAAAACTTTGTGACCTTACCATTTTTTCACAGGAAAAAGTCTTGGTATTGTCTGCAGATTGAGCCAGGCTTTCTCCCGAACTTGTCCTTGTGGCACTGGAATTAGCTCTAGGTCTCTGCAAACCTACCACAGGCCTATTTCCACAAAATCCATTTAAATGTGATTTTGGAGCATTGGGTCCAGAATACGAGGTCCTTCCTGACAGGGTACCTTTGGCAAATTTTGCTGAACAAGAGAGTCCAGGCAAAGACTTTGGGTTTAATTCCTCAGTAGAAGATACAAACATATTGGTTTGCTTTGCTGCTTTTGACGCAACCGAAGCAGTGTTGTTCAAACCCACCCTGAGCACATCACTACCCAATGCTCCTTGAGACTGAGGATGCTTCTCAGAATCAATTAATTTTTCATTATAGTTATGTTTAGAGTCGGTCTCTCTCCCATTTTGATCACGAAGCTGATATTTATTTGACTTTTTCCAGTTGAAAGAAAAGGAAGACATGCGAACAGTGCCATTGTGCTTGCTGAAATTTTTGCCACCATTATTCCCTGCTAAACTAACAGCCGTCCCATTTGGCATTGGTTGCAAAACACTTCCTAAGGTTTTCGTTCCATATTTCGGTAGCCTGGAAACCAAGGATGTCCTGATTTGATTTTTTTCTTCCATGAGCTATTGGGCACATTGGTCCTTAAAGGGTGCTTGAATCTAAGAAAAAGAGAGAAAGAATATTAGACCTGAACCACACATTAAACAACATAATTTTATATCTATTTGCACCTATGTTTACTATATTCTCATGCCTACCTACACCATGGTGCTACAAAGTAACCCACACAAATTTTGGGCCAGAGAAATATCTGCCACTAGCGGCTACTTGGCAGTAATACATTACTCAGCTCACAGGAGTTTTCATTCATTAAATAAACTACCTTTTTTTTTTTCCCTTGTTGCTTTTCAAATATATAAAATAAGCTGAAGGAGCAGTTGGGCTTTTCCCCCCATTTGTCTTATTAGAGTAAACGCAATTTTTCAACCATGTCACAATTATTAAGTTACATATTTAAGACTTTGTATTTAAAAAAATCCTACAAATAAAACACAGCAGAAACTGGTGGTTAGCAATGTAAAACTTCAAGAACTACAAAGTAAAATCTGATTAAAAGCTATTTTTTTTTTAAAAATTTTTTTCCTGTTTTCCCAAATGCCTGTGTTACAAGATACCAAATAATCACTCCTCATCCACTTTCACTACAGCATCTTTTTTCCCCACTATCTTATCAATATCCCAAATTCAAGATGAACATTCCGAGCCATTTTTCCCTCTTTGTATGGAAATTATAGCCTATTTTGGTTATCATCTTACTCACGTAAAAAATAAAGTACAGAGCAACTGCTACATAGGGTTAGTAACTGAATTCAAAAGTTTTACTTCCATGCAGTGATACACGAAGACATAACTCTAGCTACAAAAGTAGGAGATACAGATGTAATTACAGCATGCATACATTCCCTTTTATCTGGAATTTCCTTCCCATTCACCTGAATTGGAATACAGGGAGTATATTACAGTTTTTATTGAAGATGTGCTGTACCTCAACTTGTGCTGTTCTGGTCGATTTTATATCACTCTTACTTTCTAAAGCTGTATCTGCTTTACAGACATATTTTTGCCTGAAAAATTTTTGCCTTGAGAATTCTGGTCTCCTTGCTCTGATATACTCCTTTTTGTTTCTTCCACACTCACTTGCACACTCATCCTAGCATCTGGACAACTAACTCTGCCTGTATCACTCTCTTGCAGAGCAATTAGTCTGTTGTTTTGCCAGGCTACACAATACAAATTTCTCATCTAAATGCTCTTATTGAAGACTCATAATTCAATAAGGCCTTTATAAATCTCCAAGTTTCAATGCTGCATCTTAAGACACATTTTACTCTTTTGTTAAATTCTGTATTTGCAAGATAAGGTTTCTGTTCTTTCAAGACAGTTGTAAAAGGATATCTCGCTTTTGCTAGCCTGAATTTTATGTTTTCCTGAGTTCTTATGCTGGTCTTACAATGGTGTAAAGACAGAGAATTTCAGTTGTTTCTATGTTATTCCCTGAAACTATTAGCTGTGTTTCTCCTTTCACAGACTTACGCAGAGATGGCTGGACTCAAAAAAACCATGAAAATTTTTAAGCCATGGCAACCACAATGAGAATCATCATCCAGCAAGTAACACTATACTTACTCAAGGCACAGAAAATACCTTGTGTAACCACAGGAAGCATTACCTTAAAGTGAGTCACTCCCCAAGCTGCAAGACCTCACTTAGAAACACTTATGATAAAAATCAAAGTGGGATTAAATTTATGCAAATTGAAGTTCCCTTAGGATTTTGTAAATTAATAGGATGCCCCACAGCTGTACTTCTGGAAGCAGATCTACATTAAAAAAATATAAAGAGAAACATGTTCAGATGTGGCTTTTTAGGGGCTCCTAAGGTAGTGAAAATATCAGAATCCACATCCTACAGCTGGTAGAGCACATTTCCATTTAGAAACTCTTCACGTACTAACTCTTACACACTGGAGACATGACTCTCACCTAGGCATACAAAGAGGCACAGAAGTATCTTCCCCCAACAGCCGCAAAATATTCGACTCATTATATATGATATGTGCCTGGATGTGGATTTAGGTGTCTAATGTTAGACTTATCTCAAAAACACTATGACCAACATAACTGATTAAGAAAAACATTGACAGTATCTCATTCATGTGTCTGCACCAATACAAAAGAAACTTGCCTACAGTGTACTGTGTATCTTACATGTGTAAAAAAATTATTATGCCTTAATATCAAAAATAATCACTTTACGTCAAATATATTAAGGCAAGAACACACACTTTAAGAAAAACCAAACAACTCCATGCATAAAAATGGCCTTTAACATCATGATGAATTCATTCACACCAGCACCGCACTGCAGCTCTATCAAAAGATATCCCAACTCTGACAAAAAGGTTCAAGTCTCGTAAAGAAACCTTCCAAATTATACAAGTTAAATTAGAAAGCTGCTAATTTAACTTTCATGCTTTATGGATAATTCCCATTTCACATCTGTCTACCATCTCTTAGATGGCTGCAAAATTTAAATGAGGCCATTTAATTAGACTACTTTAATCCTCCACCAAGTGCTGCAAATTAAACTTGAAAAGAAGACCTTTCAGTTCTCTAGGAAGGGTGCTTGCTCATTCATCCTTAATTAGGGAAAGACAAAACATTATCTTCAAGAAAACTGTACTGATTCCTTAAAACACTTGAGATAATTTAATTAAAATACTGTCTGTGGTTTAGTAACTCTAATTACTATGTCACCTTTTCAGTTCTAGGTTGCATTTGTTTTACTGAAATAAATGGTCACCAAAAAAAACCAAATCCAAAACTTAACAGTATCATGCCTGGCACATGTTACCTTTCCCAGAAAATGGGAAATTTTCTTATTAAGTTCTCTTAAACATTCTCAATCTCAATACATATTTAGTACTAGAAATTACACTACACTAACAATTAAATCCCCTTACCAAGAAGGCCAAAACTTCTAAGTTACAGTACGATTTCTGCATCCCACAACACTCAGGTTCAATTCAGACTTCACCGATCTATGGATTTTAAAACAGACATTTGGGCAAACACGTCTTATGTGCTTTGCCTTGGGAAATACATTATCTAGTGCACACAAGCCTAATAGGGAATTAAGCTCATTATAAAGAGCCTAGTCTTACATAATGATCCAGGGAAAAGGAATTAAAACTTACAGACCTGAAGTACAATCTGAATTAACTGGAAAGCTGCTACATCCTTACCTTCAAGGATATTCAAGATCCTGGTGATATGCAAAAAGATATTCACTCTTTGTGCTTTCTGTATAGGATTATTTACACCTCAACAAGATCCTCCAATATTAGATTCAAGTAGAAAACACAACATTCAACCTTTATCTTACTCGCAGTCTGTTTCAACAACACTAGGAAGGCAGTTTCCTATACTTCTCAGCAGACTTTAGCTTTGCATCTGAGACTCCACCCTACATGTTGTAGAATGATTATTAGAGTCAAAGACCACTTAACGTTCATACATTTTGATGTTTGGGCACTTTAAATATTGTGATCCTATGTTCAATGCCATCAGAGAGCTAACAGCATCTTCAAATTTCAAACAGATTACTACAAGTGGGACCAAATTCCCCTCCTATTGTCAGAGCAGTGTGGAATAAACAGCTGCCGAATGAAAACATATCTGACAGACTTGTGACAGACGAAAGCAATTCTCCAGGACTATTGCTATGCCAACAGTTTCAGTTCTATGCTTCATTCTTCTAAATTTTAAGACCACCTAAACACCGAGGACCTAACCTAAGATCCTTTTCGTAGAACAACTTCCCAGTGTAAAGAAATCTTTTCTTGAGGCAGAGACAAACATAAGTTTGTGTAACAGGATTGTGCTGGAAAACCAAGGTAGTCAACACCACCTTGCTGCTTCTGGGTAACAAAAACAGTACTTTCCTGTAGAACTGCAAGCAGCTGGCAGCTACAGCAAAACACAAGCTTCCTCACCTACCCAGAAACAGTATGTCCACCAGCACCCATATATTAGCAAACAGCAATTATTGAGTCTTTGGTACCTTCTTTGGTACCTGGAGTGCACAGACTGACAGAAAAACTGCTATGCAGTTCTGTGAATAAATGAATTACTCAGATTTCTGCCATCATGCGCTGGATACCACTGAAGCTAATGAAGTTTAATGACCATGCTTGGCAAGCCAGACCTTATACTCCTATTAACTGCCTTCCACAGAAGGCCTAAGAATTAAGATACTGTCTAATTCTACTGTTTGCCTCAGTGACAGGTAATCTAAAGCAGCAGTTTACCAATATTCACGCATATTTATCTTGCCAACTCTACAGTGCTAGAATTTCCAGGGCCCTTCATTATTTCTCCTAGAAAACAAGAGCACATTTCTAGTATACAAACAGCACAGTCAGGAAGGTAAGAACATTCCTCCAATGGTGACCTGAATTATCTCCTCTAGCAAAAAGCTTACTTGGCCCCAGCATTACACTAGGGCAGAGAAACAAACCATTAACTACTGCCCAAGCAGGGCAGAAAATGAGTGAAGCCTACCCTTGGGAACTGAAGGGCAAGTGGCAGGCTTGAGGATAGCTTGAGGCACACACAGTCTACTACCTTGATTAACAATTCTATCCCATTTTTTGCACCACACTTCTCATAGGAGAGCCCTGCTGAAATCTGAGACAGAAGACCAGCTCTTCAAGGTGCTAGGACATGTTTTAAGACAGCTGCTCCTAACTTCCCACTGATTTTCATGATAACTCAAACATCCTCCACAGAAAAGAAAACCACTGAAAGCTTGTCAATTTAAAAAAAAAAAAAAAAAAAAAACAAAAACCAAAAAACACAACAACCAAACCAAAACCACAAAGATTGTAGTTTACTGGTATTTATCATCTGCTGAATCTAGATATACCACATGGCCTTTTTAAATTTAAGTGTTTAAGTGCAGGTGTATTTCAACACTGTCCACTGTGCATCACCTACCAAAAACAACAACTGTACACCTCTGGCCCTTAACATCACAACTTTTAGTTATTTATTTTAGTGTGCATTCAGGGCACAAAGAATGCAGATCTTCCTTTGTGAAACTTAAACATAATGCAAGAACTATTCTTCTTTTAAAGTGTAATTAAAAAACGCATTACGGCAGTTACATGAAAATATCTTATTTCCACCAGTGTAGGGAGATATTGAATGACATAAGAGAAAAAATAGGGAGGCCCTTGCAATAGATGCAGGAGAAGGCTTCTTTAGCAAGTACTTAGGAACACTGCAAAATGGGTAGCATGGCTGCAAGTCAATTTTCAGCTTTAAGGGTACCATGGGAGCACAACAGAGTGAAAGAAAGTGGAAGGAGATCTAGCTAGCAAACACCTGCTCTGAGCCGTACAAACCCTGAGGAATTAAAGATGATAAATCCTAAGAATTTGTGCATGTTGTATGAATAAAATGGAATCAGAATACAAGCAGAAATTCTGATGGCTCCAAGATTGAATTTCTGAGTATTTACAACTGTCACATACGTTTTTGTGTTATTCACCCTGCACAGACTGCCTCTAATTCAAAAAAGACAAAAAAAGCCGCCTTCTCTCAGCTCCAAGTTCCAGTAAGATTTATCAGCTCTGCAGCAAAATCCTCCAAGCCTTCCATTCTTCTCATATCTTCAGTGTCTCCAAAATGCCTCTGTTCTTGAATTGATTCCCAGCGCTTTAAGAAGGCATCCATGAGTTTTAGTGCCTCTCCCCTTTCTACATCCAAACTGCCTAGTGATAAATACCAGCATCCTTGACAGTCAGCCTTTTGGAAGTACCATAGTCAGAAAGTATAGTAAGAAATCTCAAGGCACTCAATGCTTATTATTCCATTTCTCCAAAATAATTTTGCTGTTCTGTGTTTGAAGTTGTTCCCAGAATCTCAAAAAAGCTTAGAGGTAAATCCTTTTATATTCTTCCTCCCTCACATCTAGGTATGCTGATATTCTACCCACTTGTAAAGTTTGATCAAGCATCAAGCAAAACAGTTCTCCAAACTGCTGCTGCACTGAATTTTATTTATTGTTGGTCAGAACGCGCAAGGTCAACTAGACCATGATAACTAACGGGGGTAAGGGGAGAAGAGAACAAATCAGACATCATGTAGAGATTTGGGCTTCTGTATTTCTAACACTGAACATTATCTTTAGTCAATACAGCAAACACATATGACATACCTTGCAATCTTTAAAAGCATTATTGTTATTCATCAGAATACGGTTTCGTAATGCTTTATAAGGCTAAAGGACACAAGCACTTACTGAAGAAAAAGAAATAAGGAAATGCATCTCTATTTTGTTTAAGAAAGCTATCAGAATACTTCCAGAATAAAAAAAACTCCATTCATATCCCTTAGGGCCACACTCTGACATTAATGCACTGAGTATCAAGCACCTCAAGGGAGAAAAGAAGGTCTAAGTGCTATCTCCCAGAAATGTATGCTTTGTAATAGTTTGCCTGCTTGTGCTTTGCATATTAGTAAAAAAGAGACTATACATTTTAAACCCTTTTTTTTTTTACTTCAAACCTTTCCAAAAGGTTGAAACAAAACAGGATCTGAGGTATCCTAAAACCCTTAAGATTTTATTGAAAAAAATGCAACGCAAATTTTACAAAACCTACAAATAAGTCCTTTGCTAAGGTTTCTCAAATTGGCACATCTGCCCTAATTTTGGCATTCCTACATGACAAATAAGGCAGAAAGCGGCAAAGGTATAGATGCTTAGCCAGCTACAGCATGAGAGCAGCTTCAGAACAAAGAAAAGAAGATAGAAAAGGATACTTGAGGGCTTGGATACATTACTCCAATAGAAGAAAACACCAGGGCCTGTGAAGAGGAAGAAATAGACTAGAAACAGTGCACTTTCACATTTCTTTTAAATGCTAATATAGGTTATTATAGTTCATTCATAAGTGAGATGTGAAACGTAATGACATTTACTCTTTCCTGCATTAATGCTGACAGCCTAACTGTTCTTAGGCACCCAGATGAGCGGGCAATTGGAATACAGCATTGCAAAGCATTGCAAAACTCCACTCAGAAGCTGTCAATCATCTGATGGATCCTCTTGGAGGAAGTCATCAATTCCCTTCTTCAAAAGATCAACTCTTCTTGCCACAGCAGAGATGAAACATGGGTGTATTCTGACTTCACCAAAATTCTGGAAAATACCTTTAATAAGAGCTAAAAGTGGCTCAGACATTGACAATGTGGTTTTCCTTGTTTGCTTTTGTGCACTCTTCCAATCACTCATCCAGACATAGCTGAGTCATACCTTGTTAAATCTGAACTAGTGATGTCAACTCTGAATCTGTAGACACAAACACCGTGCACTTCCTGCAAAACCAACTCTTCAAACCACAAGATCCAGAATATAGCAAGGCTTTCACTGGAAATCCAAATAACACAAAGGACAGCTTACAAAAACAGTACATTAGGTGTGCTGACCCCAAGAACAGCTTTCAAAGCACTGTAAGAGGAGGATGGGATACACTGTAATAAATCACAAGCAAAAACAAGTGACATAATCATGACTGACTGTGCTCCAATGCAGAAATACTCCTGCTAGAAGAAATTAAATTACATGGATTACTTCATTTTTTATGTTACCCAAGGAACAGCTTTCTGTTAACAGCAGCTACTCAACAGAGTCAACCTGATCAAGCAAGTCATGTAGACCAAGCTTCTTCAGTAGGGAGCTTAACAGCTCTTAAACTGCAGATGTATTATTCTCAAAAATCTCTTAGTGGAGAGATACAAAGAGCCTGTCTGCCTTAGAGTCTAGAATCCAAGCCTTCTAGAAGTGGAGGGTCTCAATCTCTCCTTTAAAAACTTCAGTGATATCAACATCAAAGCAAATGATTGCAGAAATAGACTACTGCTTTTGCTGATGGTATTACTGCTTCAGCAACAGCATTTCCTATTAGTAATTTCAATCTTTCTCAATTTAATCTTACAAAACAGATTAATCTGTCTCTGTATTCAGACATAAAAGCAATGTCGTTCTGCAAAGAAGTAGGAATCACCTGCTGTTGTCTGGCAAGCATTTCACTGAAAAGAGAAGAGCCTCCCTTTTCCCTGACAACTATCCACTGTCACCAAATGACTCAAACAACACGACACTTATCTAGAAAGGCTTACTTCAACATTGATTCATTAACAAAGAGTCAGCATCCAGTCACCATTTTCTGCTACTTGAGTAATGCACACTACCTGGGGCAGGATTTTCTTGCTGGTAGAAGCAGGAAGGCTGGGAACCAAGTGAACCTTTGAATACAACCGATTATAAACGGAAACACCACTCTTTAGACTATCACCTTGTCTATCATACTCGTCTAGTTTGTTTATTCATCTGATGCACCTTCTCCATATAAGTACACTGAGCTGTCTGGAGCTAAAACCCTCATATGGTAGTAACAGAGATATTGTTCAATATATTTTTGTATCGATTGTATAATCAGTAAGGACAGAAACAATACTACATGTCTGAACCACTGCTGAACAGTTTATTTACACACATATCTTAGGATAAACAATTCCCATTAGTTTAAATCTGCAACAAAGCTGTACTTATCACCAATAAGCAAAATTATTTTTCCCCCTCCAGTGACACATGCCCATTCTTTCTACTGCTGCCTGAATAAGAATTCTAGTTACAGGTTAAGCTAAATTACAAGCAGAGATAATTAAAGGAGACTGTATGTAATTCATAGACCCACTGGTACTGAGATACCTTCACTAGGCCTGAAGAAGTTAATGATAATGGAGCAAAACTAGACAAGAAAAAGCAGCAGGAAGACAGAAGAAAACAGTTCTGGGAATTTATTTCCTACATATTGCCAATGCTATTTTAACATAGTTTTTGTCAGAAGATCACAACCTTGAGACATGAACATGTCAAAATATTGCTACAGATTAAAAAAAAAAAAGTCAGCCAGTCCTGAATTAAAAAAAAAAACAAAAAAAAACCACACACTAAACAAACAAACTAGAAAAAGGAATGATAAAGAAAATCCTTAACATTTCCCTCATGAAAGCAAGCAAATGAATCCTGGATAAGCTTGAAATATTATACAGATGATAGTATTTCTCTGAGTTTGGATCATGAGGATTCAGCTATCCAGATTCAATTCCCTGGTTCAGCCATACAGTTTCAGCAGTCAATCTTATTTGAAAGGTGATGAATACAAAGTCACATTGTCTCCTGCGGTAGCCTTAAAGACCTAACACACTGGGAACAGGATGAATAGGGCAAGCATGTATCAACCTTCAACTACCTCCAATTCATAGGATTTCCTGAATTTTATGTAGTATGCTTATGAATCCTCCACAGATCTCCACTCCACTGTCTTGTCCAACCCGTCTTTGAGCCCTAAAACTTTTCCCATCCACAACTGCCTTAAGCAAGCCGTTCCAAAGCTCTCCTAATAATTCTTTTAAAGATTATTTCATAACCATGCACACTTTCTACAGTGCAAGAATTGGCTACTGATTTCTGCTCTCCTTCCTACCAAGCATACAAGTTATATTGATCAGTTTGTTTCATAACCCTGTGCTTTCAAGAAGATACTGGATTACTTGTATTGTTTGAAGTTTGAGTTCTTGTCAACATTCTCCCTTAACCAGAAATACTGCAGCCAGATACTGGCATCTTGCAGCTTTCAGTTGAAACTTGCTGATTTTTGAATCACATCTTCAAACTGCCACTTTCTTGTTATTGAATTTCATTTCACTAGTGCTGGACACTTATAGCTTACAGCCCATGGTTCAATGTTTATAAATTGGTTCCCAACCTCAAAACTAAACCCTCTAAAAATATTTTAGTACCAAACAACTTTGCAAGCTTGCTACAGCATAGCAACTATCAGCATGTTTTTAACCACATACTTGCAGCCTTCTCTAAGTAATTAAAGTGTTCTGTATTTTCTTAGTGATTTTCTGATACATGAACACAAACAGTTATATCTGAATGTACCTATGAAGGTCAGTTATCTACAGTGTAGAAGACAAAGGCAGTTGTAACCCTCATACATTTGCAATTTAAAACAAAAGGATTCCCAAAGAAACTGACATGTACCTTCAGTTGCAAGTGACAGCTTGTCCATATGATAAATTTCTTCCACACTGGCTTACAAAATTAGAGCCATCTACACTCACTTTTTAATTGAATTTAAAGGAAGTTGATACATATAATTTGTTTTGTTTAATCAAGATCTCAAATTTAGTAATGGTAAAGTGTTATTTTTATAAGATACCATTTCAGAGAGATTTACACAGAGAGGGATTAGGATTTTTTTTTAAATTCTGTTTACTGATGGACAACGCTATGAAGGATTAAAGATTCTGCTCCTTTCCCCAAGTCTTCTGCAATGAAGAGCAGGAGGTCTTGCCAAGCTCCTAGTAGAAGGTATCAGTATCACCAACTTGCTGACCCATTCAACTTTACCTTACTGAGGTGAAGGTTAGGCTATAGCTTCCTCCAAGTCAGCAAAAATACTGACTAACAAGTGTATCTAATAATTTCATCATATAAGACCAGAAAAATGCATTTCAATAAAATCTATCTTTAATATGATGTGCAAAAAGAACATGAGTTAAAGCATCCTACAAATTCACACTGTAGTGATACACCTATCCAGAAGAGACTCTTGAATCTCCAAATCAAAGTACTTACGATATTATTGAGTCAAGAGAACCCAGGATATTCAACTCTCCTATGATGCAACACTTAACTTGTGCTGTGTGTGCCACAAGCCATCTGGGCTAATTAAGCTAAAAACATAAGAGTTCTTTTGCTTCAAGGAATAAATTCTGAAATTGTTTGCAATTTAAGGGTTATTCCAGAACTATAACTTGCTCAGCTCCCCCATAAAAGTAAAACGTTATCAGCCACTTTCCTCTGGCTAAGAAGCCAAGCCTCCTTGCAGTGAGAGTCCTGCCAATATTAACTACACTCCTGCTTCAATCAAAGCCATTAAAATGCACTCTGCAGAAGACTAAGTGCTCACGAAAATCCCAACAATCTGCAGTGAAAAAGGCATTTTACTGAGAACTTGTGACACCAGTTCCCCACATGACCAGGCATAAGCATCCCACACTCCGAGAAGATTTTCTTGTTTCACTTGCTATGGCGTATTATCAGCAGAACTGCTCCAGCTGAATCCTCCCTTTAGAAAAGATAGAGAATAGCTAGTGAGCAAAGTCCAGATCCCCGCAAATCGTGCTACTTTTGATCAAGGAGGAAACAATGTTCTCAGAGTGTCTTCCAAAAGCACCTATTTGATAGAAATTTACGAGTGAGCTGGAGTATGTGTCCCAGAGGTATAAAGAAATGTGAAGACCTACACTGACTAGCTGAACTTCATCTTTAGAATAATTATTTTAATGCTGTTGGGATTTTATTGTAACATACAATACAGGTATCCAGAGATTTACATAAGCTTTTTTTATTGCTCCAATTGAAACACAATACAGGATTTTAAACCTAATTATCAAAAGCACCATTAGTATTTTGATCTTCTTAGTATCGCTGTTGGCACAGAATTTAGCCCTGTCTGAAAGCTTCTAATTAATAAAGTGGTGCTGCTGTTTACATTTCCAAGGGGTAACTGTAAGTGCTGCAACTGGCTACCTTTTAATCCTTCATCTCTTCCATTTTTAGAGATCCACACTTTCTAACAATTTTAGGCAAACAATGTTGGTGTGAAGACTGATGGTACGAGGGCTTTTTGTCTAAAAAGAGCTGGTGCCAACAGTTCTGTCTAACTGGTTTATTCCCAATAACCAATCCCTCTTAAAAGGATGATCAGGTCCAAAAGTAATAGGTTTTACTCCAGTGTGCTTTTACATGAACAGTACCATTAAACAGGATTACTCATTAGTATAACAATACATTTAATGAGATCATTATGTTAATTACAATCGCTACAATTTATTTTTCCTATACTCATATACATTGTTACTTCAGGTGAAAAGCACAAGGTATTACAGTAGTTAAAAATATAGATATAGAAATCTTCTAAACCTGAAACATTTCTACTGTTTAAGCACCCTTACAACCAGAAGACAACACTCAGCAGTTTTTGGAGCCCAAACATTGGGATTTCCATAACCGAAAGTACTAACTGCAAGCAAAGAATAAACTTTGACCTTAAAAATATTTTTTCTACTGCAAGTTGTACATTCACGTAGCTCCTCAGTTAACATTTAGGTAGCTGGTTATTACTAATATTCCATGTGTTAGCCTCTTAGGCATTAGAATCATAGAATAGTTAGAGCTGGACCTCACACTCAAAACAGACCCAGGAAATTTAGTTATGTGATTACTACATGCATGAGAAAATATCTCCCAAATTTCAGCCAGTAGCAACAAAAAAAATAAATATTTACTGCCTGACACTAATACAATGAAGAGTTTTGTATTTTTGAATTCTCCAGAAGAGACATTATTAAAGACTCAGGTAATATTTACAGTGGCTCTCAACTTATAAGAGCGTAACAAAAGGAGATCTTAGATCCAACTTCAATTCGCTTTTAATACCGTCATAATGAAAACATGTATTCTGCAACAGATCGAGGCTCAAAGCTCACATACACTAGGAACAAACCTACTACAAATACAAAACACCAATCATACAAGCTAACCAATTCCTCTGAAAAGTGGTAAACATCTTTGCACTACGTACCAGACGGAGTACCAGATCTACAATCCTTACCTTGGTTTGTTGTCTGGCCTGGACACTAACGTTCTGCTACAGCATAAAGTTCCCATTCAGTTTTGCTTTCTTTAACTGAAGATAAACAGCTCGACTTCCTTCAACACAAAGTTAAAGGGTGAAGTTGCCTATGTTTCATTGCGTGTCAAAGTACATTTGACAGAACACGATGTTAACAGCGGGCTCTAGATGACGAAAGCAAAATCTGAGTGTCATTACAGCGAAATCATCGTAACACAGATAACATTTCCTTCCCGCTACACACAATATCTCCATGAATTATAACTAAAGTAGACATTCCACCAAAATTCGTTTAAACTGTTGTCTCTCAACAACCACATATGGGGTACTTTCTGCTTTTTCCTCTTCTTCAGGTCTACAGAGAGAGCTTTGCCACCAGGGCCTTCAGTAGCCGCTTCCTAGCACACCTGCAGGTAACGCCTCATCAAACGGAGAATTAAAAGACGCATGAAGCACTGCAAAGCAGGAACGGCGGCCGGCACACACAGCGTCAGGCCCGTAGTGCCACAACCAC
>VXBW01007405.1:135042-229135 GCA_013400375.1 Thinocorus orbignyianus
GAGGCGGGGAGTGTCATGGCGGGCGTTGGGATTTTCGGCAGTCCCGCCTCTCACCTCCGCTGACCGTGTGGGAAACGCCAGCTTCTACCACACGTAGAATTTAAGATAGGACAAAGTATAAAAAGGGGTTTATTAAAAACTTGCGAAACAGCGCTGAATCGGGTGCATGCCAGAGCAGAGTCACAGTGCATCTGTCAGTTTCTGGGTACTCGCCCCAGCTGCTTGTGTTTCTGTGTCCCTTCTCACTGGCTGAGAAGTTAGAGCTCACATTCTTCCCAGCCGCCTAACCTATTCCAGATTAAGTTTACACCTTTTTACCTTGTAACGTTTAAACACGCCTACTCCAAGAAATCGTTATCCTAAGCATGAACCTAGCCCCCTTGACAGCTCTGTTGCCCAAAGCTGATTTTCTTCAGCCTTGGTGATACTCTCCTATTCTTTAAGTTTTGTAGGTTGCTTTCCTGCGTGTGCCTCCTTTGCTCAGATAACGTTCTGCAGGACGGGAACAGCATTCAATAAAGCAAAGACATTCCTGTCAATGTATTAGGAAAGGCTAATTTGTGAGACTCTACCATCTCTAGGCCCCTTTCAGTATACACTGGTGACAAGGTAGCTGAAGCGAAATTTACAAACCAGTTTCTCACAACCATACTGATGGTTCAGCCGCACCCGCCGGCTGCAGGACCACCTCAGCAGCATGTCACAGCTGGGCTCTCCCTGCCGTGAGGCCTGGGGACCTGCTGGCCACACAGAATCATAGAATGGTCTGGGTCAGAGGGACCTCCAAAGGTCGTCTAGTCCGACCTCCCTGCAGTTGCAGGGACACCCCCAACTAGCCCTGGTTGCCCAGGGCCTCATCCAGCCTCACCTGGAGTATCTCCAGGGAAGGGGCCTCAACCACTTCCCTGGGCAACCTGTTCCGGTGTTCCACCACCCTCAGAGTAAAGAACTTGTTCCTAATATCCAGTCTGAATCAGCTCTTCTCCAACTTAAAGCCATTAAAGCCATCCTGTCACTGCAAGCCTTTGTAAAGACTCTCCCCAGCCTTCCTGTAGCCCCTTCAGGTACTGGAAGGCTGCTATTAGGTCTCCCCAGAATCTCTTCTCCAGGCTGAACAACCCCAGTTTCCTCAGCCTGTCCTCGGAGCAGAGGTGCTCCAGCCCCTTGATCATTTTCGTGGCCCTCCTCTGGACCCGCTCCATCAGGTCCATGTCCTTCCCATACTGAGAGCTCCAGACATCTCTCAGTCTGCCCTAAGTGATCCCATTAAGCAATGCAAATGGAAACTTAGGTATTAAAAGTGTTTATAGAAATAGGCCTGCGAGCATCCTGGCTTTGGGACAGAGAAGGTACTCACAGGAAAACAGGCTTCACAAATGTCTCAGCTGCATGAAAAGCCTGGAAGGAGTCTCATGGTCAGCAGTGAGGTGCAAACCCCCAGGAGAGCAGGCTTTCTCCGAGCTGGTGTTTGCGGAGGAACTTGCGGGTTTAATTTCCTCAAATTTTCTGCCTGTGCCGTTAATCGGAAGGCGATGACTGAGGATCAAAACCTTCTGTAAAGCTCAGGAAGTTATTTGCCTGCGGTTATATGAGAGCTCAGGGTTGTTTCACTGACTTGGTATTTATAAGCCAGTGCTTTTCCTATCTGCCTGTGTGCTTATTTGGGGCTTGTGGCTCTTCATCTCCCATGGTTTGGGATCTTCATGTAGATGCTGTCTTAGTATTGCCATGCTTCAACTTTTTAAAACTTTTATTTTCCTCAAAAGTTTTGACTGCCAATATTTCTAAACTTTTGCCTGCCTTCCTCACTGGAGGTGGAAAGCCATGTGGTAGCTTTAAGCTATGTTCACGTATTTAAAAAAAAAACCCGTCCTGTAATTGGTAAGCATCATTTGCCGCAGCCTCTTGACTAGAAGTTAGGCATGCTGCCAGGGCGTAAGACCTACCTATGGATGGCAACCCAGGCAACCCAACTCCTCACTTTTCTAGGCACAGGACATAAATGTTGCAGAATGGCTGCGGGAGCAGGGCCTGGATCCNAGACTCCGGTACTTTTACCCCATAAGTAGCAGAAAGGCCTCTTTTTAAAAATAAGGAACAACAACTGAAGCTTTTGTTCGTCTTTTTGCCTGGACTTAAATGTACCAGATACATTAATGCATTTATTCTTAGAACAGTCTGAACCATAATTACTCCCCTGTGGTACAGGAAGAAAAAAAAAANATTAAATCACTTGCGCAAAGCTAAAGAGATAGCAAAGTCAGGAAATGAACTCAGATTTCCTGAGTCAGGCGTCACTGCTTTAACCACACAGTCATCCTTTCTTTCAGACATTCTCAGCTTCTGAGCATTAAAGTGAACATCAGTTTATGCATTAGCATAGATTTGATTTTTCCCTACTTTGCTCATCAGAACAACTTCACTGTTCCCGCTGAATTGTCTTCCAACTAACTTTCTTCTCCGTTTCCTTCCCAAAAGTAAAAGAAATGATATTACAGGCTCACCATGAGGGTGAAATGATATTACAGACTTCCTGAGAGAGTCAGATTTCCCACTGCCTCTCTGCAGGCACTGGCAGGTATTTCTTCAATGCCAATACATTAAGCATCAGCTCACAAAGCAACTGTGGAGCTTCCATGGTGCATCTCTTAGGCAGGTATCCAAATACACAGAGAAGGAGATCAGATCATACCTTTTGGCTAGATGAGACGATTAAGAATACAAGGGAGCTATCTGTACTGACCTAGAAGTGGTTGTTTAAGCACTTTTTTTAACTTCAGCTCATACTTTTATTATCCGGAACTTATTATGAGATGAAACTCTGAAAGAGAACTACACATGGAAAGGAAGAAAACAGCCTCGAGATCTTTTAGGGAAAGATTTAAAAGCCTCCAATATCTGTTCAGACATTTAATAGATTTCTACAATGCTTCTATAGCCTCAAGATTAAGATCCAGTCTTTAAGCAGAATTCATACTTTTTGGAAAATAATGTTAAAAAAGGGAGACATTACATACACAGCTCCAGCTTCTGATTACTTAACTCAAAAGTTAACACTCCTACTGAAACACTACAGACTGAGATCTAGCTATGATCAACTGCAGTATCTTTTCTTATCAGCTTAATATTTTATATGCCTTCAGGTTGAGGACTTTATATTCCATTGATTTTATACTACATTGATTTAAGTGGACTTTGTATTACATTGGGAGGTAGACTAGAAGCTTGTTTTACCCACTTGCCTCACGTATCTGGTATTGTGCTGCCTCCAAAACTGGGAGACACAGCAATGGATAACACCAACCACCCAGAGAAAAGCAAAAAAGCTGGATGAGCAGATGGCAATACTCACAAATATTTTCCCAGCCCCCAGCAGTTTGCAGGCCAAAGGCTTCATGAGCTAACACAATTTTCCCCAAATTCAGTGAAGTATGAGCAGCTTCAGTGCAGGGAGCATGAGGGAGGCCTAGTTTTCATAGTCACAGCTGAATAGGCGTTTGGAGAGTATCCAGCCATAACCCTGCTGCCTTCCTTAGTTTCAACTGACTTGCTGATAGTTAATGAGATAGGTGTAAGCAACCAGCCATGCAGTGTGAACCTTGTTGGTTATTGTAAATAAGAATATTTTCAGTAAGCATCTGTGTCATAAACTGGCTTCAAGGGAAACCCTGTTCATTTTTTAACTTTGGATTGGTTTCCATTTGATGTATATCTGCAAACTGGAAGTTCAGGCTTTCCCTCACTCTAGTGAAAATGAAAGAAGGATTGTTCAAATTTGTCCTCTCTTTTTTCTGCAATCTACAAAATCAGAACTTATTTCCTATCCACTGCATTACAATGAAGCTGAGTTATTCTGCTGGTGTTAAAGCCAGACTTGAAGCAAGGACAATCTTTTTCCTCACATCACTTCATAAAAATCATCTTTGCCTTGATATCCGCAAAAAAATCCTTGCCATATAGCTCATATGCTGTGACTGCAGCAAACTAGTGTGTTCACAATAATTTCATTTCTACCTCATGCATCCACATTCTGTTACTGTATTCAAATACTTTCTACTTATATTCTGATATTGTATTATCTGATACATAAACCCTGTTTTATCTGTTTGCATCATTTCTAGTTCAAAAGGGCTAAGCAGCTAAGTGCCACCATTATTTTTTTCCCACATATAAGTAATAATTTATTAATTGGGGGCATTTTACTTTCACAAATATTCAAGAAAAGGAAAATGGGTTAGAATTAGAGAGTGTATGCTTCCTGGGGAATAGCTGGACTTTTGAGGAAATATATGACAGTTGGATGGTTAGGGGTTGAAATTCTTCATTTCAAAATACCTT
This sequence comes from Thinocorus orbignyianus, assembly GCA_013400375.1. Taxonomy (NCBI): domain Eukaryota; kingdom Metazoa; phylum Chordata; class Aves; order Ciconiiformes; family Thinocoridae; genus Thinocorus; species Thinocorus orbignyianus. The sequence continues at coordinate 139,381 of VXBW01007405.1, forward strand.
CTTCTGTAAAATTTATTCATTAACAGGTATCAAAAAATAATGTGTCATCTGTTTTCTTAATTTGTGTCTCTAAAAATAGTTCTTTCATTAAGGAATACATGTTTCAATTTATCATCAGAGATTCACTCTCTCCAGAGTTACCTATTTAATTATCAACTTCTTGTACTTTTAAACTGTAAAAATAACTTCTTTTTTTGTATTGCCTTAAAAATATGTTCTAAACTGAGTATAACAAGTTGATACCTTGTTTGCTGAGATAACAAAGAATTTAAGACATTTAAGACTAAGTCCTGTATTTTTCTTAATTACTTCAAAAAGAATCCAAATTAAGTACTTGAGCACTTGACATCTTTCCAGACATTAGTGATATCTACCACTGTTTTTTTAGATACTGTTTGAAGAGAATAATATTTGAACAAAGAACCGTTCATTGCGAAAAAACAAAGCAGCTGCTTTGTTATTTCAATAATTGGCTCAGATGTGTACCTTGGATGTGCAAAGACAATGTTGCTATATTTGTGGTTTTGGCAAGTGAACTGACCCTTCTTACCCTTGTCCTTTCCGAAAAGATTTTTTTGGTTTTAAGTCAAACTGTTCTTCTAAACATTTCTTCAAAAATACCTGGATTTATATACGAGTCCAGGATGCCTCTTTTTTTTGTAAAGCTCCATAATGTGTTGCTTCGTGGTTAGGACAGCCAAGGCTCAGAGATGCTCAGAATGCATTACACTGTCCATTCACTCTGTGGAAAACAGTAAAGTTATGCAGGCCTAAAGTACTCTCTTATTTTTACTGTTTCTCATCCAGATGAGCAAGTGGGCAGAAAGCTTTCCTCTCTGCCCCTCTCCCTTAAGGCAGGTGTGCCAAATGTAAGTTGAACTCCCATAGATGAAGATCACATACCTACCCTTATTCTTCCTTTACTCTGGCAGTGCTGTGGTGGAAGTAGCCTGAGCCAGTTCACTGAAATCTGCAGTTAAAACCTGCCTCAGGCAACCTTTACGCCTTGCTGCTGCCGTTTCTCTTTTTCCTAAGGTCCAGCCAGCTGTGATGCTTCAAAGCAGCACATTAGTCTAAATAATTTAGACCTGCTTGGACTAGTTAAACTACTTGTCTAGCTAAAGCTTGACTGTAATTGGCAGTATTCATAAAATTTTTCCAGTTTTTGCCAATTTTTCTCAGCACATGTTCAATGGCCATATTCCTACAATATATATCTCACCTTTACGAACACAGAAAAGCATTTCTAAACAGTGATTAAAATAATATTGCATGCTTCTAAAATCCAAATACACAGGCTTTCATTTGATTGTAAACATGTGCTCCTCAGTACATAACTGTTAAAACAAAAACTGTATGTATTTCATTGAAGTCTCATATAGTTTCTTCTTTATTTTTTATTGTAACCTTATCTGTATTCACACAGGCTGAATGCCCAAAGGAATACAAATGCTTAACATTTCCATTAAGTCAGTGGGATTTTTGAGGATTCTGAAACATAAATTAAAACTGTTATTTCAGCTTGATTTACAGGTAAGGAAACTATTTCCTTTTTTAGAAATTAAAATTATTCTAAATCAGGCAACATAAACATTTTCACTGCATTTTATAACTGAATGTTGACCAATAATCTCAGAACTCAAAAAATAGACTTCTTCTAGTGACACTTATGGAAATTTATCTAGAGTGTTTGGGTTTGGTTTCTTTGTAATCTAATCTGTGAAGTCATCATTCAGTTATACAACAGGAAAAATAACAGACTTACGTTTCTAATAATAGCCTTCAAATTTAACAGCATGAGTTGACTGGAATTCAATGCAATCTCATCAGAATTGAGTAAAAAACATTAAAATATATTTGGCATCCCATGGCTTATCTCTAAGTAAACATTGTTACAAACAATCCTGTTTTAAATGAATGCTAATCCTTAACTGATTGATGTGGATAATTTGTATTTCTGCTAATTTTGTCATTTAATATCATTTCAAAGACAAAAATCCTTAAAATGTTTAATAAAGATGAAATGCAACCTTTTTTGTATAGCTAGTGTGTGCCATTTTACAGTGTCATCATAGTTTTTAATCCTGAGATTTGCAGCAGTAATAATCTGTGCAGTGGATAACATAGCAATAGAGCCATACATATTAAGAAATAAAGTGTAAAAAGAAAGAAAACATATTGGAAAATAATACATGCAGTAAGAATGTCACAGTTATGTGTTTGTTTTCATTCGACTGCTCAAAGCTCAGCATTCAGCCACGGAGAAGACTGTCAGCATCACTCAGCAGCTGGAAGCAAAGAACTATACATGATCCTTTTGAGTCTTGTTCAAAAAATATTTCGATGATGGATAGTGTGGTGACCAAAGATTCCCATGTGCTGTTAGCACACAAATATATAGACAGTTCCGTTGTTCATTTATACCCCCACTGATGAATCTGTTCCTTGGACTGACAAAACAGCTGAGAGACACCAGTTTGGCTCTGGGCAGACTCAGCGTTCCTCTCCCTGCTAGGATTGCCAATAATTTTACCAGTCCTAACAATGGTTTGATTATATGATGTTCCATCAAAACACTTTTAAAATAAAACTCTTGTATTATCTCCTTATCTGTTTCATTGTGAGACTTGTTATTTCACTTTTGAAAGTTTCAGGAGCATACAAAATTACCTTTATGAGAGAATAATTTTGTTTCTTTACATACTGTTTTTAAAAATGACAGATATCCTGTGATATAGCAAGGGACTATATAAGAACCCTGAAAGACACAATTATAGATTAATCCCACCTTCTTTTCTAAGTGAAAATTCTTGTTGAATAGGGAATTATATGAAAAAGAATATCACAACTGAAAGTATTAGATGAGATACCTATGCATACTTTAAGGAGGCAATAATGAATAAAATGTGTCCTCTGATCAATTTAATTATCTACTTAGCAGTGCAAATAGATAACAGCGATCACAGAAAAGAGAAGTACGAGATCCTGCACTGTAGCTGAACTTCACAGAGATTTTGGCCACAGCGACCTGAAATGGTGAGACCTCCAATGCTCCTGGAGAAGTGCTGGAGCAGCTCAGACACTCTCCTATAGATGCAGACCACATCCCACCTCCCCGAGCCTTATGCATCTCAAGCCCACTCAGATGTCCCGGCTAGCTGGGCACCACAGGACGGTCCTTGGCTGAGCAGCCTGTGGGGCAGCTGTACCAGTTTACCAGAATCCAGCACAGGGGATACTCCCCACTTCCTCAGGTGAAACGTTAATTCATTCTCATTTATCTTATCCCAGAAAGGATCTCTTTAGGAGGAATCATTCATTTTCTGAGTTTTGACTTGCAGCTGGAACATACCATAGAAAAAAATAAACTCAAATTTAGATATTTTCTTTCCATGAATACTACTTCAATCATGTTATTTTTTCATGAGTAAATAATTAGTTTCAATTAACTTAGAGACTTACAGAAAAATACAAGCAGACTGCTCCAGTAGCAAACAGCACTTGTAAAATACAGTTCAGGACTTTAAAGATTTTATTTCATGTATATATTTGACCCTAATCTTTCTTGTCTGAACATATGAAAGCATCAGAAGGTAAAAAATGAAAGCTGAAATTCCATTTTTCACTGATTAGATTACATTTTCAGTATTAAATGGCAATGAAAAACAGAGAGCTCAAAGATGTAATCACTTTTCTTCTTTTTGTGCACGTGGCAGTAACACATGCACTGAGAAGAGTTGACCTTATCTGAAATTATGTATGTGACTGTTCTACCCAGTAGCTCAATAATTAACTGAATGTTTCAGACCTCCACAGGAACATGAAGAACAGTAACACTAGAGGCTCAAAATAATAGCTGCTTGGGAAAATTATGAAATATTATCTCAGAAAGTGTTCTATAAGGACTTTTTTTCTCTTTTGTACTTATTCCCTCCCTCCTTTTCTATTGGCTGTGGTTAATTAGGAAAGCAATGCTTATATATGCATGTGTGTATTAAAAAAAAAGATATAAAATCTAACTTTTACATATACCCTCACATATGTGTGCATGTATATACATGTATGTGTGCATATGTATATGTGTTTGTGTGTTTATATATATAAACAAAGTTGTTCTAGGCTTTGGGAGTCATCTGCAGAGTGGAAGTGGACAGTTAGAGGATTCCTAGATAGTGCCCCTGGGCTGTTGGAGACAAAACATACACAGGGTCTCCAAGGTCCCTCCCTCAACACTGAATCTTTCTGGAAACAGTTCTCAAAGTCAGACATGGTGCAGTTGCAGTGAGTGTTAAGTGCATGCTTTTCTGTCAAGTAAGAAAGCTGGATTCTCACAAAGACAAAACAGAAATTTTATTCTTATACGCTGGTTCCTGGCTCTGATTCATGGACTTCTGAAGATATTATCCCCAGGGGTTCTGACAGTTTCTTGAAATACTGGCATCAGAGATTCAGTCGCTGCTCTACCTAGTTAAGCACTTAGCAAGGTTCTGCTGTACTTTTAAACTAGGAGATATTGTGAAGGCATTTTTCTGTGAGTTAATAATTGCTAACTGCAGATAGCAGCAGGTTTGAGAGTGGACTATTTTAGAAATGCTTGCAATAAATAATAATGGATATGCTTTAGATGGTTGTCACAAGGCTCAAGGACAAATTCTAAACAACATGACTGGCATTTTAATGGCTAAAAATATGTCTTCAGTCTACATTGGGAAATAGAAAATGCCGGCAGACAAAAAGTTACCTGCAAAATTATAAGTAAAACTGCTGCTCTTTCAGCCTCTCTATAAAAGGCAGCTATGAAAAATATTCTGCACTCTAGATCCTTTGAAATCAAGGAACTTCTGGTGCTCTGGAAACATGAATGTATCCTCAGAATATATTTTAATAGAGTTAAGGTTTCTTCTAGTTAATTTTAAATAAACTGATGTTCAGAAAGGTGCCAGGATTACACTAGCAAGCTAGTGGCAGAGCAGAGCTGGGATCCACCATTCCTCGCTGTCAGGACTGAACCATGTAATAACCTGTGTGACCATACCAAACTGGTATAGAGAAAGAATATAAATTCCAATATACTGAGTGTAAGAAAGCTTTAACTGTAAGAACTGCAAGTAAATTAAGAAATATTTGTGCATCTTCACCTAATTGTTTTTGGTTAGAAAACAAAGGGGCTGAACAGAGATTCAGAGATCCTTGGAGGTGCAGGAAAAGAGGACAACACAAACTGAAGGATATTCTCTTTACTGAGAATGCAGTTGAAGTGCAGAACTAACTCAAACTGCAGTAATAAACATAATGGAAGAATTATTAGATAAACACTCAAAAAATGGAAAACCTACAAAGAATGTAAAAGTAGGCAGATGAACTTCCCTGGGCAACCTGTTCCAGTGCCTCACCACCCTCACAGTAAAGAACTTCTTCCTAATATCTAATCTAAATCTCCTCTCTTCCAATTTAAAACCATTACCCCTCATCCTGTCACTAGACTTCCTGACAAAGAGTCCCTCCCCAGCTCTCCTGCAGGCTCCCTTCAGATACTGGAAGGCTGCCTGGTACTAGCATGGTACTGCCTGAACTGTGGCTTTCCGTGCTTTTCCGTGCATGCAGTGACATGTGTTGGTTTGCGTTTATAGTATTTAATTCCTGCCAAGACTCCAGATTCTGCTGCTGTGACACACAATGTTACACACCTCTGCATGGATCATAATTTCCTTTGTGCTCATCAGAAAGCACTTAAGGAAAAAAGTTCTTCTTTTTGGAGTCCAAATTTCTGATCATAATTAGCTCAAGACACAGTGTGGTACCCAGAGGGAAAAGGAGTTTGGAGGCATTTTCATTAAAAAAGAGATACCTTATTAGCCCTCTGAAAATCTTCAAAGATTACAGCCCTCATTAATGTGAAAATTCAGCAACTGAAATTCTGTCACTGATTCCAAAATACTTCACAAGAGAGAAATTAGATGGGAAAAAATGGTTTTTATCTTAATTGTCTTTATGACAGAATTCTTTACAGGTATAATCACCTAAATAAATAACTGTATCCTTCATCCTGGCAGAGGTAGTGTGACAGTGGGCATTTAAGCTGACATACTTCAATACTTCAAAAACAGTAGCTTGTGCTGCTGATGCACCTAAATCACGGGCAGTAATGCAGACTCCAGCTAAGAGAAATGTGCCATAGTTTTCCCTGGAGTTGGGCTTCTCTTATAGTCCCAGCATCCTGGAAGTCTTTTGCTTGTTGAAAGCATAGAAGCAGCTGCAGATGAGAATATTAAGCATTATTTCTCTAGATGCAGATGACCTGGAGTGTTCCAAAGATGGGAGAAGATGGGGGGAATAAGAGATTAGAAGGAAGGGGAAGCAGAAAAATACAAAGTGAGACAGAAAGGGGTTTTCCAAATCAGAAGGAGAAGGCACCCCAGCGAGTAAGAGAACAAGTCTCATGAAATATTGAAAAGTAAAAAAAAAAAATAGGCTGCTGTTTTCCCTTGGAGTGGTGGAAGCCCCTCCTTTGCACTCACTTCATGCTGCTTTTAATTCCTGATGCTGACAGAGGGGTATCCCTCAGCCAGCTACATACACAGAGTATCACTGAGGAGACACAATTACAGTCTGTAAAATTTTACACCTGAGGCCAATTTTAAGTACTTAGCTAAATATATAGTTTGCATATTCAGTGAATTAATTAAAATTCATGTATCGGAGCGAAACCTAATGGTCCTTAGATCTGTTTTACAAATCAGTGTTTATAGGTACATGTGAATCTCTCTAAGTTTATTAGTTGCTGAATGGACAGGTGCCGTTTCATGAGTCACAGAAGTCTGCTGCTGTTTTAAATGCAGATATGCTTACCTGGCAATTTTAATGCATTAGTACCCAAGGTTACTGATTTTCTAAAAAAAAAAAAACAACAACAACAAAAAAAAAAAACTTAAGCAAGACTCTGCAGTCCCGTGGCACTTCTAGTTCTGTCCTCTTCCTCCAGGTGCACATCATAGATTCAACTTCATCTTGGCTAATTTTTCACATGTAGTTTAAATGAATGCACTCTGTACACTTATTTTTTGTAGGTTCATGATGGATATGCAGACATTTACCATCATCATGAGCTTTTGGCTTAAGCATAATGAGTATACAGAATTGTTGCTTAAATTAATGTGGGGCTATAAATAAATTTTAAATATTAGGACTTTGGTCAAGGGAACATTGGAAGACATTATCTTCTTTTCCTTCAGCCCCAACAGGTCTTTATTAAAAACAAATGGACCTAATCTCTTACTAATTTTAGAAATCATAAAAATCACTCAGCTGCCTGCTTTCTTCACCAAGTTATTGCACAAAAGTATGTTGAGATTGTCTTACAAAGGGGTCCACAGCTGATGGCAAACATCAACTCTAGAAATCAAAGTTGATTTTGAAGAAGAGCAGTGTACCAATATATTGACAGATCTTTTCAGATTTTTCCATGATTAATAATTCAGGGAAGGATGTTTTGGGCCTCTTACAATACCATATTAAGAAACTCCAAACCCTGTATTTATACATGACTTAAAACTAGAAAATGAATATATTGCACTGCCTCATCAGAGGAAAAGACAGTTGAAGATCCATACCTAATTAGTCTATGGCCTTTTCCCCAAAACTAGTAACATAACATTCAACTTCATAGAATAAAGAGCACATGGTCACAAGACAGAAATATTGATAACCACTGAGAATACCAGTTTTTACTGGAAGTTTGATCACTGAGGACTAGACTAGGACTAGCAAACTTACTCTGTTGCTCTTTTAATAGCCATCAGATCATATTATCTGTCAGAAAAAATAAATCATCTTCACTGAGATGTGACCCAGTTGGTGACTGCGAACTGAATTTCTCTATATTCCCTTTGCTACTCCTTTGAGATAAAGATACTATTACCTACTACTTCTGTCTTGGTAAAGCATGTAATTTCTTACAAAATTTACTCATTCAACAGCTAGTAACATGCTTAAAGCTCTGTATTAGAAGGTTTTCGGTCACTGCCATAAGGGAATGAAGTTAACGCTAAAAGTTCATCAATATGTACAGTAAACAGAAAGAATAAAAACAAATTAGTGAGAGTGGTTTTCACATTTGCACTGCAGCACTGAGTTCTGTTAAAGAATATGTCAGTCAGAATAAATATCGATATCAAAATGCAGTCAACAGCCAGAGACTATATTTTGATTACCACAGTAAATTCTATACTGGTCAGCTTACAAATAAACTGGGGGGACAAATGAGAAGGAAGGAATAAGCTGGAGATCTTCTACCTACAAAGATGCTTCTTTTCTTACTGAGAGGAAAAAATATCATTATTACAGGTCTGGTGCTTTCTTGTTTGCACTTCACTTTAATAATAGAAACTAAATCCATATTTTAGCTTTAGGTTTATTTTTATAATTCATATTCCTGCCTTGATTTTTTTAGATCTGTTTATATATACATATATAGATATAGATATATATATAAATCTTTTGCCAGCTTGTTCTTAGAGGAATGGATTCAAGCACTCAGTCCCATTGGCTGCTTGGAGACTTGGCAAACACACACCATCGTTGAGTCATTTCAGTCATTGCTTTTAACTGCTTTATAGGCCATTAGCTTATAGAAATATTGAGACAGTAAGTCATGTCTCGCTAATGCTGATTTTTTAAAAGATCAGAGAAGAAAAATAAGGCAGAGAAGGAAAAAGAGGCCTTTCCAGCTTTTGTTTGCTGGTGGAGATGAGGCCACAATCTCAGGACTCCTTCTTTCTGGCTTATCTAATCAATGTATATCCCTGGATCTGTAATGATGGAGTTTTGAAGAGGGCGTGTGGGGAAGCAGGTGGGCTTCTCCAAATCCCAGGGATGCTAAAGATGGCAAAGATTACAGTAGAATTCCTTCCATCCTCCCAGCCTTTCTCCACAGCCACTTCCCACACTTTTTCATGACTTCAAAAAACATAAGGAGCAGAGTCATCCCCCCATTACCCTGCCTGCTAGTTAGTTCTAATTGCCAGCACATCAATTATGATCCATTAATTTCTGGTTCCATTCCTCCCTTGTTTACCAGACATGATGTCAACCCAGTCCTTGGATTGTATCAGATGTTTTTGTTTTCATTAGTGCAGTAAGCCACCCTCATCGCCATCTCTTTCCACTTTTGTTACAGGCAAATAGGACATTTTATGAAATGTCTCTCACTTAAAAATCCATCTTACAGTTTGGTTTGGTGCAATAAGTCCTAAGCAATTACAAGAGACGATCTAGTATGTGAGTGTCTCCTAAGACTTGATCATCTTTGCTTTATTTAAATGTTAAAGCTAATGCTATTACAAATTCAAATTAATCTGCCCTCTAGACCTGTAATAACATTTAAGTAGGAAAAGTATTATGAGCCATGTTCACTTTGACAACTATGTCACTCCCGAGTGCTCCTGGTACCGAGAGAATTTCCACAAGGGCAATATTGGGTTTATTCAAGCCACTCTGTGCAGCATGCCAAGTCTTTCTTTTCACATTATGCGCTAATTAAAAAATAAACATGTAGTATGACAAGATAGGTTCAAAAATCTCTGAGGGACAGACCCACATACAGCAAATCAGCTGATACTTTGTGCCCTCAACTATGACTTATTACTATTCTCTTAAATTACATTCTACTGGCTGATCAGTTCATAAAGTAAATGGACAGCTGCAGCAGAGAGCAGACATTTTAATAGTAGAGTGCTGTGGACATGGCTGACTGCCAAAGAACACATTGTTAAAGCAAGCAGCATAAAATGAAAAATTAAGATACTGGCACCAAGACCTACTGGTAAGAGCTGAGGGTCAGTAAAGGACACAGCAATAATCTAAAAGATTTTTTCCACTAGATTAAATTTAGGACAGGCGAAGCATCCTTGCTCTGAAGAAGTGCTCAGCAGTGCTGGGAACTGAGGCAAGTCTCAAAACAAACATAAAAGACCCTGTTGGCTGTCCTGGCCGCTGCAGCTTCTCTTGGCCAATTAGCAATTTGGTACAACCGTTTTTTATAGCACAACTGTCGCAGCTGGACATAACACCGCTCCATTCTGAAATGTACTTGGTCCGTAATCAGTATATATTTTAATGTGTGCATTTCAGTTGGCACTCCGTTTTGGTTTGTTTATTTGGAAAACGTCAACAGCTTCTTGAAGTTGCCTCTTGCCTGAAACAGGTGCAGAATATCAGCAAAGGCAAAATTATATGTTCAGGTGCTCCTTCCTCAGCAGCTGTCATCATTATCACCAGTTAACATCCACTGCATATGAAAATGGTTTTGAAAAATTATCTAGTTCAATGGCTAAGCATTCATTAGTCACAAAACTCCAAATATATTACTGCACCTCTCTTCCTATGGGTACATACATTGGGCTCCCATCTTTGCTTATCATTGAGTACTATTACTTAAATAGTATCATGATTTTTCTATTGCTGTCCTATACAATGACTACAGCATAGCCCATGATGTGTCTTTATTCCCCTCTGTACTTCTGTTGTCACTATGACCTACTGCTTCTTTATTGATTCTGACTTCTTTATATAAGTTGTATTTTACTCCACAGATGCATTTAAATAGTTTGTCAGTATCTTCTATCCCATTTATTTCTGTGCCTGAGACTACTCCTTTCTTTGGAGCAATTTAGAGCTGAGGCAATTAAGCAAACAGCTACAAATTGAGATGGTGACACTCTTCTTATAGGAGTTGTGACTGTAATATTACAGTATAATCCTAAACATTTTTTTGCTTGCTTGTTTGTGTGTCTAGGGGTATTCCCAGTGGTCCCTGGAGAACACAGCTAAGAACCAGAGGTCTTCTCATCTTGAGGTTGTTTACAAGCACCAGGCAATCAAAGCTACAGATTTCATTATTTGGAGTCATTTAGCCAAAACCAAAGGTCTGAGATACAGCTTGTGTGTGTGCCAGCAAATCTTTTCAACTCAATGCAGCAAGATTTTCTCTCTAAAGCAGAACAGCTCTGAAATTTCTAAGGTGAATCACGAACAGTGTCCTTTTGTGATTGTTTATTACAAAGCAGGAGCATTACTAACTCTTTCAATGATTCACAAAGTTTATAGGGATTGAGCCAGAACATCTTCAGCACAGTATCCATTAGTCATCCATGCAAGTCAAGCACAGCTCAGCCTTCCCTGTGTTGCACTGGGCAAGAAAGCAACGTGTCTGTGATTATCAGCCAAAACAGAGCCAACCTTGCCATGTGGGGTGATAAGAGGAGGGAGAGAGGAGGAAAGATCTTCTCAACCACATGATGGCAAACATGTCACAACACATGGGAGTTTTTGTACCACATCAACCATGGAGGTACATGCCTCCCTTTTCTCCTTTTTTTTTTTCTTCTTTTTTTCCTTTCCACTTTGTGCCACCTAAATTCGGGATATCTATCTATTGATTCAGACTAAAATTGCTACCTCATCAGACAGACTGTGATTTTCACACTTTATCATTATGGGTTTAATGTAAGGTATTTGCTGACCTTGCTCCAGATTGTTTTTAGACACCAGGAATGAACTACTGTTATGAGTAATGCTGCTTTCAGACATTTTGGATTAGCAAAGTATACAGAAGAGCTTGGGAAACATTACTGATTCCTTTTCAGCAGCTTAATACAAGCAGATGAAACCAATGAAAAAAAATGTAGCCTTTTCCCCATTACACATTTTAACAGGAAAGCTTGTGATATTTGTACCACTGTCTAATTTCTCTTATGCAAACCATCTCAACAGGGTATGAAATGAAAAGTCATAGATTCATTCTCCTAAGCTTCCTCCATGAAAGTTTCAGCTTGGATAACCCCATGTCTGACAACGTGTCTGATAAGGTATTTAAAAATGCAAGCTTCTGAAATACATAAACAGATATAACTCCATCCATATGGATGTTTTGGGCTTATCCATTCTGGCCCTGATTGATTGTGACTGTCCACTCACTTTATTTTAGAGCAGTCAGAGAATCTGGGTCAATTTCTTGTTACAAAATTGAGTTTTATTTTTATTATATTAATACAGTGTGAAGAAACAGACTGAATATAAAGAAAGGTTAAAACGCAGCACAGAAAAATCAATCTGACTTGGCTCGTGCACGCCTTCCTCGTCTTGGGCTGTACCAGTCAGGGCTGGTACAAATACAGATATTAAGCTTCCTTGGATTTTAAGCAGCATTATTAAAATGACATGAAAAGTGGGACAACTTAGCAGCTTAATAACATTCTAACACACTGTGAAGACTAATCTCTAATATCTGTATTCAGGACATTCCTTCTCTGGGTTCTCTGCCAACAGCCTTTCCCTCAGCCCTGACTCACAGGGGAAGATACAGGTCCCGGAGTGATTGAGGTCAATGGGGCAGCCCACCCCAGTGGTACAGTCACAGGACTGCAAACCACAAACTCTTCAGCCTATGGCAGAGGACAAAGTCCCTGCCACCAGCTGACCCACACTGTGGGAGGGAGGAGACCCAGACAGACTCACAGCTGAGCCAGCCGCCAATACGGATGGGCCAAGGTCTCCCCCAAAAAACAGTATTTCTCCCTGATCCTCACTCTCTTTGTGAGCATTTTAAGCACCATTTGTCTTTAGGATCTCTGAACAGAAAAACAACACTAGTGGTAGTTAAGTGAATATATGAAAAAAGCCACCACAACAGATTCTTTTCTGAGGGTTGTACGAAATAGGCTAAGCCTAATCAGGGGCTGAAGATCGAAGGTTAATACGAACAATATTTATCCTAATATCTCCTGCACATATTATTGCTGATAAGGTTAAGCTATCAATATGAAAGGCAATTTTAAGGAAAAAATAAATTAAACAGAGGCATAAAATAGTGGAGTCAAGTATAATAGTAATAACAATAATTAGTGCAACAAAGAATATATATTTTTTTGTGTCTTGTAGAGAAGACACTCTCAGAGTAATAAAAGGAATGTAGATACTAAGTATGTTCAAGGTTAAAGTAATACCAAGGCTCACTTGTTGGTTTCTCTGCTATCTGAAATCCTCTCAACTTCTAAGGCTTCAGTGACATCTGCTGTTGAAGACCTATTTTATTAATTAGTTGTAATTTAACATATATTTCCTGTAAGTGAATTCTTCTTCCACAGAGTTTCTGATATTGAATTCTATTTGTAAGGTTCCCTACCACCATGGAAACCCTTTATTATGATCAGAAAACCTCCTAGACTGAGCTCTTTTGTTGTTCTGTTCAGCCAACAAGCTGTTAAATTACTCTTGTTGTTTTTAAAGCAACAGAAATTTTGTCTCTGTCTTGCTCCCACCCTTCTTTCCAATTTTTACTATGTAGAAGTTGAATGAGTACATATTCTACTACCAATAAAGCCATTCCCAATGGCTTTATTCAAATCTGTCAGCTGAATACCAAGATGGAGTTTATGATCAAAAATCAACCACAGCAAAAGTCTCTGTGTAAAAGAATCCTGGAACTTTGTAAGTTAACGTTTCTGTGCTCTCATAATAGCCTTTAAGAAGGACTAACAGAAAAGAGTACACTGAAGATTACTGTCATTAATCAATCTGTGGTTCCCTTTCATATGTGAGTTTAATGTTCCCGAGAGCAGAACAGAAAGGCTCAACCAGACTCCTGTCAAGTCCCTAATCCAAGCAGTTCAAGACAGGCTAAAAAGTAAGGCCAAAAGTCTGATTCTTCAGCTCATAGCAGAGATGGAAGAATGTAAAATTAAACTCACTGTGCACTGCTCAGTTGATACCACTAGTGAACGGTGATTTACTATCCCTGAGAAAAGGTGGTGGTGTGTCAACGGAATACTCCATGAACAAGATATGGCCAAGCAGTACACAGAATACTGCTGTTCAGTTGCATTTCTGAAAAAAATTCTTTTCACAATAAACTTAATGGCCTGCACTCCTGTGGTGCGTTGGAGTTCAGGCCACAGAGTAGGGGTACAGAATTTTGCATCCTGTTTCTGCTGTAAAATTGCTGTATGAACTTGAGTAAGCCACAAAGCCAAATCTTCAGAAGCATTCTACCTTTATGAATTATCAATTTCAGATAGCAGATTTTTCTTGCAGCAGTGCCCAGTACACCCATAGCACTACTGGAAGTGACTGGAATATGCAAGTGTTTTGCACCCAAGAAGCCGCAGACCAAGGTCTGTTGAGCTGCTCACCCAGAAATGGGAGCATTTAGCATTAACGTGTCTCTTGGAAATACCAATAGACATTTCACAGAGATTTTGTGTTTGATACATTAATTCCCCAGTGCTTAGGCCCTGTTTATTAGTATTACCGAGGTGTCAATCAATAACAAGTAAAATGTGATGTAAACCCTAAAGTACCAAATTCCTGACTCCCATCTTCTGTTGTTACTGAATATTAGACACATATTAATAGTGCACTGTCTGAGTTGCTTTCACACAAGGCAAAAAGATACAGAACTCTGACATCTTTATTTTAACATTTGAAGCCCAGAGCAATAAGTGACTTTTTATTTCATTAAAACACTCAACATGTTAGAACTTGCTATTGCCCCATCAAACTTTCAGTCCTCCACATCATTGTAAGCCAGTGGAATTTGAACAGTTATCAAACATAAGATTGCATTAATTATTTCTAAACTTTTTTAAGCTGCATCTGTGACTGAAACATCCATTCTCTTGAACATGTTGACCCTGGGTACAGCTGTAGTAAATAGAATCAGTACAATTTAATGTTTTTTTTCTTCTGCAATGGAAGGGATCCAGATTCAACTTAAGCAACTGTTTGTAAATTCTTAAGAGTTTCTTACAGCTGCCTAGGCAGGGCAGGGCCCAAGGATGTGAAAAATAATTGGCTGAAGAAAAGAGACCTCTCTCTACCAAAAAGAGGTAAGCACCAGCAGTCTTTTCATTTAGAGAACTAAACTAAGAGGTAAGGAATCTAAACTCCATTTTAGCTAATCCTTTTAGGAGTAAATTTTTGCAGTGTAGAATTAAATAAGGAAAAAGAAAAAAAAAAAGGAGGGGGGAGGGAAGAAGAAACCCCAAGAAAAGAGAATTCCGTGTATTTTCCAAAATGTGTTACAGTGTATTTTGAAGTTGGATACATTATACATTGTTATATGTTATTAAATTTTAAAACTGTGGTTGTCATAAGACTCTTTTGCCAATAGTTATTAACCAAAGTAAGCCGGTTTAATATGGAAAGCTTATTCCAAGGTCATTTACCTATTTCTGGCATCAAAACCACAGAAGTATTGTACCAGTGAGAGGTTCCTCTCTGTTCAGTTTGCATTTTGGACCTTGTCACTTCCTTAATGGAGGTCTGGTTGTATTTTTACTTATTTGTATTTCTTGAACTATTAAAAAGCAAAAACTACAACATTGTCATATTTTACAAATTTAAATATGATATTATTTTACTAACATACAAAGTCTAATTATTCATATTCTATTAGTAATATTAGTGAGTCTGTTAGTAATATTTAATATTCTGGAAAGTCATATGATACATTACTCAAGAAATTCTCTTCTGCATTTAGACTTTAGGACAAAGTCGTCCTTATCTAATTTATTTTTTCCATTCTGACACACGTGAGATATGGATAATCATGTATACCTTTTTTAAAATTAGCTCTTCCTGCTTTCAGTATAGCTTTGGATTTCTGGGTGCCATGTTCACATTGCAATTGTGCAGTGAGGGCTTAAGCAAAACATAAACACTGTGTTCCAAATAAAATTAGTATTTCTAATAGAAATGAACAAGGCACCCAGAAATCCAAAGCTATACTGAAAGCAGGAAGATTTTAATTTCTAAATTAAAAGTTTTAAAGTTCAACCACAGTAAGAAGGTAAGAATCCCCCACTGCTGGAGCTCTTATTCAAAGCAAAGCTCATGTTCTGGCAAGCCTCCTGCAGCAACACAGCTTTCATGAGGTGTGTCTCACTTCCTCCATAGCCCAAGTCACATGAGGAAAGATGTGTTTATGCGAAAGGATCACCGCAGCAAATAAAGTTCCTGCAATCTGTTGCAGGGGACTTGTGTTCTGCTACTTGGGATGCCAAGACTCTGGAAGAATGACAAGAGCTGAAATAATTAAGGGAAGGAGGAAGGTGGGGGCAGGAGGGGCTTCAGGGTAGGCGGTAATTAGGCTGCTATATTTACTGGGTTAAAATTATCTTTTTACTAAGTGAATTAACATAATTTTTTGAGCTAGGTAGGTGCAGGATTTATTTATTTATTTATTTATGAGCTTACTGATATTCCCAACTAGCATAGAAATTCCTAAAAAAAAAAAAAAAATAATAATCATACTTCAGCTTATATGAAAGCAGGTTTTCTTTATCAAATAATTTGCAGTGTGTTTAAGTCAGGCTTCTGTACATATACTCTTCCTGAAATAGCTCCTGTTGGAAATCAAGGACTTCATCCCTAAAGTGAAATATTTTAAACTCAAAGGCTATGATTATCTCTAAGACCTTGACTACTAATTGCATATTTTAATAAGAGAAAGTTAAATACTCTAAGCTCAACTTGCAAAAGCTACTGCAAGACTGTACTGCACTTTAATACTTGCTTTCATTTTTTCAGGCCCCTGGGACTCAAGCTGTGAATACCTACTGAGAATTCATCATCACCTACCTGATCTTACGTCCTCTCACAGTGAAACACAAAAATCCCTAGGCTGCTTTATTCTTTGCTGTAAGATTAGTAGAACAGAGGGTCAATAGTACACTGTCCCCTGAAAGCTGTGAAGGAACTACAGAGATGAGTGAAACTTTAAATAACCTTTTTTCTCCAGCCTGTTGTGAACGCTTTCTCTTATTTATGCAGCTGTTTTAGACATGCCTTGCCCCTTTCTGCATCTGCTGTAGTTGATGTGAAAAGCTTCCATTCGCTTTTTGATTGCCTTGCAATTGTGCTCCAAAATCTAAGTGTCTCCTTTTAAGTGCCTTAAACACACTTTTCTAGTCCGTCAACTTGCAAAAAAATGAGGAAAAATATAAGAAAGAATGGAAAGCTAATATCACAGAATCCTCATGGTTGGAAAGCACCTCATTGAGTCCAACCACACGCACACAAAAAAACCCTACAATCTCAGCCACTAGAGCATGCCACCAGACCATGCCCTGAAGTCCCATAATATGTTGATACCTGTTCAAGTCTGACACCACCCAAAACAATCAATCAGTTTCAGAAATGAAAACTGCTGCACTCATCTGCATTAACTGTTAGTTCTATTCCTTGCAACTGAATATAAAATGATGCTTAGCTAAAGTTTCCAGCTAACACATTTATGACAATTTTGAGCTTCTTGCCCCATGTTTGCAGATGTCCAAAATTCTGTGTCTTACTCAGATAATTCCACTATATTTGAGCATTTCAGTATAAAAATATGTAGCTTGTAGGTAGCAATTGCTAGATAGCAATCTGAATGCCATCATAGTGCTATGCTACCAAATATGCTTGGCTACCTTTTATTATTGTTTCTTCCAGTGAGATAAATTTAATTTTAGTTTCATTTGAGCTATGTAAGAACCTCAGAAACAGTAAAAACAACAACAGCCAGTAACCCACTTGCTTGTTAGCTCATTGTACTATGGTTTGCAAACCCATGGATGTTCCTCAAGTAAGGCTGACCAGGAGATGGAGTTCATATTTGATGTATAATCTACAGCTCTCAGGCCAGACACAGACAGCAGGTAAGTGACACCTTGGCACCAATTCTGCCAGCATGCTAAAATTTTCCCAAACGTTACAACGACTTAAATAAGAATTAAAGTGATTGCCCTCCAGAAGCCCAGCTCACTCCCATTTCCATAAAAAGACCAATGTTTGAAACACAACAGTCCTAGAAACACCCTTGAGGACATTTCTTTCAAAGGCAGGAAGGAACAGATGGCTTTTGAACCCTGATGCTATTGGCACTGTCTGCATGATGAAGCACTGTATCCTCATTTTTACTGATTGGGGTCAAATCAGCTCTAGCCTTTAATTCGCCCTAACCATTGAGTATTTTTTCTAATTAGAATATATGTCATTATCTATTCCTAAAGTAATGATAACCTACTGAACTCTAATGAATCAATCCCATCTGCCTCGCTGTGCATATACTTAGCCGTTTCACCGCTCAGAATCAAAAGAATTCACCCAAGGTAGGAATCAGAAGCACTGCTCCATGTATTGCAATGTAAATTGAGCAGTTATTCTGGGTTGCACTGTGATTTTCCACAGAATTTTATTACCGAAGAGTCTGTAAGGTCATTCCCATGAGAACCTTTGACAGTCTGCAGAACCAAACATAAAATACAAAAGCACAGACACTGTTTTTCAGCTGAGAACTGATGGTCTTTTGTGAAGGACAGGACAGAGATAAAGGGCACTGAACAGACACATTCCATCTAAACAGCAAATTTTAACCTCCAGTAGGAGTTTATACATTATGGATTGAATTCTGCTGACTTTGACACTTGGTTTAGATCAGAGGCATTTGAGCATCACCTCAACAGGTAACAGATGTGATCCTGGCAGCTACTACAAAGTGCTATTCGGGGCCCTCACAGATCTGCTGATGTCCTGGAACACTGGTGCAATAGTTCATTTTATCCTACCAAAGATGCCTTCCAGGCAGGAAAGCAGTGGAAGGCCTGTGTGCCATGTGTTAAGCTCAAAAACAATTTGGAAACTGCTGCTTATTTAAAGAGGATTTAACTACTTATTCCAGCTCATTCTGCCATAGACAGGAACATTTCACAGGAAAAAGAGGACAACAGCAGTTAAAGTACTAACATTGAATCAGGCTTAAAAACAGCTTTCACAGGTCTATGGAAGAGAATGGATTTGCTATTTTTTTCCCCATAATTGTGCACATTCAATACACTTTATTGCCTTACATCTTTTCTTCTTCATGCTTTTCTTCTTACTTTCATGCCCAGCTGATTGTTGCTTTAGTAAGACAAAGTGTGGAAAAAAGCTCAGGAACTAACAAAATCGCTTCAAAATTCAATTGTAGGTGTTACGTGAGGTGACTACAACCCAAGAGGCTGAATTCACCTGTGCAGAGGAGGTCTGCTCACCCCCGTTAATTTAAACTAGAAGAGCATCAGCAGGCAGCAATGGCAGAGTTTTAGGGAATATGGAGGCCATGGCCATGATTCTTCATGCTAAGCCACTGGCCCTGCTTGCCTAAAAGATGAAAAAGAAAGCTAATGCATCCTTCAAACAGATACTTTTTAATTTTTGCCCATAAATAGTATTTTACTGTTAAACTGTACCTCAGGCATAGTTCAGCAGAGAAGTAACCTCAGCTGGGGAAAGGAATCACAGATTGGGAAAATTTAGGCTGGCAAATACTCATCCTTACCCATTAATTCACAACAGAACCCAGGTGTCCAGATGAGTTACAACAGAGCAGCAGAGCTGCCTGCACAGGAGTTGCTCAGTTGTGCATAACAGCAGCAGAAAACTCTGCCCCACAAGACCTTTGTGGGAATACTCTCTTTCTTCACAAGGGTGTTCTTTGACACACAGCCTGTTATGCTGGCAGAGAGTTTTGATCTTCCAAGACTGGCTGCTCAGAGTTGTCCTGCAATTATGCCAGTGGCAGAGAGAGAGGATTGATTAAACTGTTACATTCTTTGGGCTAAAATGCATTTGTGTGTATTATGTACACTCTAAAAGTGGAAAGAGACGTTTCTAGTTTCTAGTTTTTCAAGTCCATCATGATCTACTCTGGGTATCTCTACTGTTTCCCAAAGAAAGGGCTTAGGAAAATTTGGCCTGACACACGACATCTTCCAAACAAGTTTTTAATGCTAGATTTTGGCAAGAAACTAAAATTTAATTTCCAGATTCGGGCATTTGCTTCTGAAGCGTGAAGAACAAAAGGCTTGTTTCTGGATTTCTCCACTACCATTCAGTCATCTGCCAATAGCATACTATGCAGCAACAAACCCCAGGGATTCTGTCACCATAAAATGGATGCAGAACAACTGAAAACCTGTAATGACAGATTGCACACCAAATTCTCACAGAAGAGATGCACCAGGGATGAATTTATGTAGGGAAGGATGTTAGATCAGAGTTGTCCAGCTACCCACTGTCAGCTGGCATGGAGAGTCTCCTATGCTTATGTTATATTTTTGCTTCATTTTGTCAGACATGTAGAAGTAATAATTTAATTAAATTCTTTGCCTTCCTTTAATGACTTGAGCTTTTAATCACTAAATGCTTTTCAGTCAATGGGGTGCTTGACAGCAATGCCAGCATGGAGTAAATCCAATTCAGTTAGTCACTCTTGAGAAAAAGCTTCAGGTTGCTTTCAACAAATACTCTGGCACCAAGGTCTGAACAGGCTGGTTATAATTCAGTCTTGAGGTAGGGATTTGCCTGATACACTGTTCCAAGCTGCCAAAGCAGAAGGGAAATAGCTCTCAGGGTATGTCCTCACTGTGTTAGGATGGCAATAACAGGAGTTGCTCTAGTGTTCTGTCTAAAACAGCCACTGAGCTACAATTTCAAAGGTGCTTGTGAAACTAGAATGTCATAGAATAGGCCTGTAAACACTTTCTGAAATTCCTTGAAAAACCGAAGTTTTAGGTAACAAATGAGATCAGGGAAAGCTTCCTGTGAAAGTAAGAAATCCTTTCCCAGTTTCTCCCCCTCTAGAGAGTTTGATATACAGCCTTAGGAAGCAAGCACTGTTATCATACTATGGTGCTGCAAGTGTTAGCAATTACTTCAAGCATAATCACAGATAAACATTTTGCAAACAAACTCAGGAGCACCCTTCTACTGCAAAGGCTTTGCCCTCCCATCAGCTTCAGGAATATTTCTGACCTTTCCCATAGTGTCAACTCTAGTGAGACTTTCTTTTTACACTTTTCAGTTAACGTAGCTGTATATTACAGCGCAAACAGAGCACGAAGTTTTCTTTGTAGGCCACAGCAATGATTGTTTTCTGAAGGTCTCTGAAGGTATCACTTACAGTAATACTTACAGCATTTACATATGTGCTAGTGAAAAGAGTGATCCCATGTGCCAAGTCCCACCATCCAGCTCTGCAGTGTTGCCTGCTTGCTGTTCACCATCACTACATCTCTCTAGCAGAAAACTCCCCTTGTACCTTCACACAAGGGAAAAAATTCTCCAGATGCTAAAGAGGAACTAGGTATCAAACCCAGATGGCTTAAGTGAATGGGCCAGGGAATTGATTTGTCCACAGTGATTTAGCAGAATGATGCATCGCAGCATGGGACTGCAAAATGAGAACTAATACCTTGAATTTTCCTGGTATCTGAGCACCACTGATAGGTGCCTAAAATATGTTTCAATGTGCCCATGAGGCTGCAATGGACCTGCATAAGGGCATCCAGCAAATTCTGCAGCAATAAACAAAATGTCTACCAGGTGAGTGAGATACAAGTTTGACTTGCAAATTCTACAGAATTTTCTTTACATTTAATTCAAAGGGAAACAGTTACAGGACCTTGTTGGAAAATTAATCAAGTCTTCCCTGCCAGCCGCCTTTAAGTCTAGGACAGCTTTCCCAGCTGCAGGCTGGAGTGCATTCAGCTCAACACGTGCCCGATCAGATTCAGAAACCAGCTTCTCTTTTTCACTCTGACTTTTGTGGGTTATATATAAATAGCTTGAAAATTCAAGAAGCCACCTAAACTTCTATCAATGGATTAATCTTTCAGGCTTTCAGCTTTTACCATCATCCTAATTATGACAGTAATAAGAACAATCAGAACAGTAATAACAGTCATTTCTTCAAAGCCTTTATCCTGTGGCATCTAAAAATCTCCTTGGCCTCAAATGAGAGCACTCACAAGGCAGGCTGTAGAAGGGCAAGGACAGAGCCACCCTCCAGGGACCTGGCCAGCTGCTCTGAATGTGCATGTCACAGACAAACAGCAAGGGTCATTTATTTTTTTGGTCCTAGTCATTTGTTATCAGTCAGGCAGCTTCCAAGCCAGCACAGAAACAGTCATCTCATGCTAGAAGCCGAATCCTCACCATTTCAGCATATTACACATATTACTTTCCTCATCATACAATGGGGTAGGGAGGGGGTTCTTTCTGAGGTACCACGTTGAGGGAGAGCACAGGGCTGATGCCAAAGTCTCCTCCTGGCCACATCAAGAAAGAGGGAGGAGGGCAGTTGCTGCCTAGTAGCCCTGAAAGCTGGCTGTATATTGTTACTGAATATACTGTTATCCCAAACATCGCTTCCCAAGGGCACTGTGCAGCCCTCAAGGGCTAGTAGAGCTCACAGCATTAGTGTTGCTTCAAACTGGGCTACAAAGCAGATTAATGCTGCAGCTAACCTATTTCTTCATAGCACTGTTTATTAGTTTAAGCCTGGCTGCACACAGTATGGTGAATACATTTCGGGGTCAATTCTGCCCGGCTGTATGGGAATTTATAGGAGCTGCTTGTAAATACCCAAACCCAACCTATATAGAAGGCGAGAAAAAATTCCAGGAGAAAAAGGAAAATCAAATTTCAGCAGTTAGCACGTTCAACAGAGTATGTTGTGCATCTGCTGTGAACTGCTGCAGTGACATTTGTAGCTGAATTGCCGTATCTAAGTGGTGATGCTGTAATTATAGTTTAGGAGCTTTTTCTGTTCACAATAGCCATTTTCTTCCTTTTATAACTATCTCAAGCTGTCTAACAGCCTGAAGTAGATCATGTAAGTTCTAGCCCAGATATGCTATATTAACATCATAACAATTTTTAATTAGGCAAGTAAAAAAAAGTTTTAAAGTGTTCCATGCCAGCGGCTGCTTGCTGGTGTGCATATCTACCCAGCCCAGCTCTGCTTCCCAGCTCATAAGCCTGTTCATTTCAGGGCCTATAGATGTGAGATTAACAATTCCCATTGCATCCAAGCCCTTTCCCCTTGCACACAGGCAGTCTTCAGTGCAGTCCTAAATGATCATCTGGATCTTAAACAGCAGGAGCTGATGCAGTGCATTTTTATGGGCTGTCTTACAAACATGGGAAGCCTGCGGAGCTGCTAAAATGTTCTACTCCTTTGGGTTTCTAGTATATTTGCTGGGGTATTGGTAGGATGCTTCAGGTTTTGGAGACTTCTGGATAAATAACTTCTTGCTATTCTGGTTTCAAGTGTCTCAGTGACAAGGATTTTTGTCTTGAGCAACAGCAGGTAAGTTATTTCAATAACCTGGCACTCTCACAGGCTTCACCTGCAGAGGGATGCTAGGATGTGTAAATCCTTGGCACACAGATGGCATTAGAGTGCCAAAGCAGTCTTACAGTCTGCATATCCCAAAACAGAGACTGCACCTGCAGGGGCAGAACCTGAGCTATGTTTTATAGACTACTTTACACTACAGAGACTGCTGATGTGTGGACAGTTTTGTCCTGCAGGAGCTGGAGAAGCCCTGGGGTCAGGCCAAGGTGGCCCCATAACAGCTTGCCAGGTTCCTAGTTAATCTGACACCATCCTAACATTATTAAGGCCTATAATTTATAGAAGTTCTATGGGCTGGTGTACAGACCTCCAGTCAACCTTCTTCCCACCCTGGATGACTAACAGCACTTTCTTGTGCTAGAGGTTGCTGTGGGGCCCAATGGAGAGCAGGACGCAACAGCCCCATGTAGCCCTTGTGCTGGGAAACCTGTAAAGTGTGCCACTGCACAAGGAGAGCAACATCTGGAGCCTGTTTCCACATTGATTTCAGGAAACCTACTCACACTGATGGACTCCTTTATTGCTTGTCTTTTTTCAGTCATTTCTTACAGCTCTGCTGTAACTACAAGCCCTACCCGTGCATCCTGAAGTCAGTGGACGGTTCCCATTGGAGCAGTTCCTTTGAAGGTTTGGTTTTTTCCATAGTCAATTTAGATTTGAATTAACATTAAAATTTTTCTACTGTATTAATTTCATCATAAGTCTTTTTATGCAGCTTAGTAATTAATTTCCATTCTCAACAAGGGCTTTCATTAAAGTATTGCTATTGTAGAAACCCTGTTTTCACAAAAGAATTGGGTGTTCTTCTCTGGAAAGTTATTTAAATAGTTTCTCAATTTTAGATAAACTTACAGTGTGATTGAAATTACTCATTATATACTATTCAATTTGAGTTTTATAATGTTTCCAGGCCCATATCTAAAATTAAAAGGCTAACTTTTTTTGCAGGCTCATACAAGAACTGCATTGTTTCTGGCTCCTTAGCAGCCAGTTGTTTTGATTTCAATTCACATTGTACATGGATATCTATAATGAAATAATTCAACAAACTGATATGCTCTACTTAATAATTTCACATTTTAAAATAAATGTAAAATACAGGTGTCAGCCTACATTTTTTATTTACACATTGCCTCAGCAGCATGAGATTTAATTATTCTATTGAGTTTTATATAAAATTGAAATCTCTTTTATTCTCTTTTTCTTACATGCCCACAAGGCACCAACCAGCACTACGGCATTTTATGCATATGCATCAGAGACTGTAGGAAAACAGCATGCAAGATCACAGTTCTCCAGGCTCCACATGGGAAAAGAAGCAGAGAGAAGATGTTACCATGTAAAACCTTTTTGCTTTGAAGTTGTTTTTACAAACCTAGTTTCTGTAATCTGTAATCCAGATTCTGCACAGCCACTACGAACTGGAACCAGTTTAGGTAACCTCAGTATCTACTCTGCTCCTTATATCCACTGGGGGGGTAAAGGACAGCAGTATTTCAATGTACATGGACTGCCACCCTCTTTCTGTTATCTTCCACCCTGCCTCCCCAAGGCACCGAGGTGCTTCTGTTGCAGCTCCAGGACACCTCCCCCGTAGGATGGTGTCTGTGCTATTTCCAAATCCTCTAGCCACTGCTATATCAATGAGAGTGATCCATAAAAACAACAAAAAAAGCAACCCTAATATATGGAGTGGTTGACAGCAAGGAAGTTCACTGTCCGCGAGAGGAGAAAAAGGACCCCTTCCTAATGGCACTGCTGGGCAATGTGAAGACTGACCCCGGCTGCAGCACCGTCTGTCTGCTCTTAGCTCTGGCTCTTACTGGGGGCCCTCAGAGCCCAGAGCTCTTCTGTGAGCAGTTCTCGTTGGTGTTGGGGAAGAAGTACATTGTGGTATGAGTTGCTGTATAAAATGACACAGTGTAGGCTGAAAACAGGGCTTGACCTCCCCCCGCTCACACAGTGGTTACTTTGTCCAGGCCCCAGAAAACTGAGATAAGTCTACATGGCTTTTGACTCCCTGCATTGCTTTTCAGAAGCAAGCAATTTTTTTTTCCTAGAGACAGAGTGGAACAGGTATTTATTCTGTGAAAACAAGCATGATTTTTCTGTCTGTGTTTTGAGAAGGAGTAAAAGGGCAGCAGTAAACAGTGAAGCTTCAGATTCAATAAGCTACTTAAAGCAGCTGTGCTGATGCCTCCAGCCAGCAATGTGCTCATTTCAACAGCTGCATGGCATAAATAGAAGCTGCTCACTCTTATCTCTCAGCTAAATGCAGGCCTATGGGCTTTAACCCCTGTAAAAATCCTGAACTGTTCCTTCAGGGGAAAGCAATTGTTTCCTAATTGAAATGCCTCTAACCACAAAACCAACAAGTTAAATCACCAGGAGACTTGCTATAGCTTCCTCTAGAGTATATACTGAGAGTCCCCGAGGTCTCTGCTGGAGTGTGAACTAAGGGGATCTGACCTGCTAACTTATCCCGGTCTGGACATTGTCCAGACTATAATTTTTATTTTTTTTAAAAATTACAGTTGTTTAACGGAACATTTCACTTGTTTCCTAAGCACCAGAAAAAAAAAATCTCAACAAGATACGGTTACAGCCAAGACTTTCCTGTTGTTTTAAGAGCATATCCATCATCTCCCATAGACACTCTGTGGCTCCTAGTCCAGTAGCCACTTGTGCTCCACAGTGGGCTTGGCACGTTTCTGCGGTTTGTGAAACTTCTGCCTCTGGAGAAATAAGCACTTCCAATGTCTCTCAATGCAAGGAGGCCAACACGACAGCTTCACAGCACTGATGCTCACTGTAAGGCAAGCATTGCCAGCTCCCTCCCCGCCCTGAGTTTGCACCATAATAGCAGAGGGAGTACAGCCCCCCCCCCAGCACAGAGCCCTGTTATACAAAGTGCCAAACAAAAAAACTGGTTTATGTTGCTTATCATCAGCACTGTATGTTCCCCAGGCAGGGAACTGTGGACTGTAGGCTGAAGAATACCTGCAAGAGAGAGTGGTGCTTTCTCTACAGAAGCCGAATGCCCCCCTCAGCTGCTGCCTCCTGTAAACAGTTAGTACCAGATTTAGGATTTGACGGAAAGGAACCTTGATATTTCAGAAGCAACTAAAACTCCATCATAAACTGTTTTACAGAACCTTTGGAATTACACTAACAAAGTAAAAAGCAAAACATTACTGCTAATGCTTGTTTATTAAAACTGTTCCGGCTGCGAAACAAATAGTGTCTAGAACTGTCTGCCTTCCTTTATTTATGTACACAAAATCTTTTAGACATAAGAAAAACATTTGCCAAATATAATTTACACCGTGCTCTCCTATGGCTCCATAAATTGCTTTTCAGTCTTTGTTAAATAAGATTCAAATAGTTTATTGGACACCCAAATTTGTATGAATTGCTTTTGAGAGTTTCCTAGTGAGATATACAGAAAAGAATAGATGTAAAATGTATAAGTGATTGTTGGGGACTAATTGCCATTTCTTCCTAATTCTGTTTAGCAGCACACACTGCAATGGAGTTTTATGGCATGTATGAACAGGGATGCTTAAGAAAAGAGGGTGTAGTACACCTGACAGCACATCTTCGGTGTAGGAATAAGTTACTCTATTTATACAGAAGATATATTCCAAAATGAGGAATTTCTTGTGAGAATAATGAAAATATGGGGGGGGGTGTTTGTGTGTCTTTTTTTCTACTTTCTGCAGAATTAATGATATTTCAGAGTACATGCTAATGCCTTACAATCAGAAGTTGAGGCATGACTTGTGAAGCTTCCTTTAACAGAAGAATCCTAAGGGGCTTGTTCATAGATTCTCAGAGCTGAAAAATGATGATTTATATGTTGCTCTAAAAACCGATTGTGTTTTTCAAATTGAAAAATCATAGCGAATATAGATGTTACAAGTATTTCCAGATGCAGCCTTGTAATTAGCAGCAACAGCTACTTAGTATATTATGCTAATTATGTTACCCAAATACATGCAAATTATATGAAAAATGGGGGGCCATTCTTAGCTGCCTTGACAGTATTCGGCAATTATCCAATTAGACTAAAAGATGCCTCTAGGCTAATCCCTGCCTGGATGTTCCAGATAGCCAGGCATTTTTAAAAACATTTCTGATAATCTGGAAGTGTAACTTACTTGTAAAACTGTGTGAATTTTAAGGCCAGAGCTGTAAGAGCTCCCCATCCAGATGGGATGTGAGAGGTAGCTGTTAAAGAGAAAGCTTTACCAGCGAGGAGAGCTGGTGAAACACAAGTTTCAGGGGATTTGTAACAGGATAGCAAGCTCTTTACCCTTATGTCACTGTTTCAAATACCGTCCAGATGGGAAATGGAAGTAACTAGAGGCCTTGGCAGCTGGCTAAATGAGTTTGTATTCTTAAACCGGTTTTAATGGGTGAAGTCTCTCCTTCAGGCACTCCTGCAGGCGTGAGTACCTCCTCAGAGCTGGCGCTCTTCCTTTACACGCTGCAGTTACAACCTCTAATTACCAGTACAAAGCCCTTTAAGATACTGAAAAGTGTTCTGCAGTGCATGGAAGACATGCCCTATGGACCTCACCCCACTAAGCAGCTCCATTTGCTTTTATTCACACTAGCTCAGGATTTTAAATCACAACTGAGACAAACTCACTAATTGCTGCCTCTGCCACTGTTTTGATTGATTCGAATGGGAGCAGAACAGGACTGCTTCATGCTTCAGCTCCACCTCCTCAGACAGCAGACTAGCTGTAAAATCTAATCCAAACTGAAAAAACAAGATTGGAGTAGCAGTATCAATTACAGGGCTGTCTGCGATTATGTGGCACTAGCAGCACTAGACTAGATACCATTATCCCCTTCTTGTCCTGTGCCCCTGGAACATGAAAGCTTCTAGTGTTGCGAGCTGAACTTTGCTGACATACCATGCATATACCATGACCCTCAGAGTGCTTCACAATGAATCTTTATTTTGTATGTAGCTGTATTATATTGCACGTGAGAATAAACGGCACAGCTGTTAAGATTTATGGCAGACTGTATGGATGGGTTTATGTTACTGTTTTCCTGAACGTACAGATGCACACACAATTTCTGTCACAGTACAGAAAGGGGTCATTTTCATTAGCTTTATTCATCCTGAATAAATAATGATGATAGTCACCTACTGCAAGCTCAGTTTATAGTTTAATTAACCTGCATCTGCTCCCAAGAATCAAAGGCAGAAAAATATTGCAGAAAAATTAAAAGATAACTACCATTATGCTTTTAGGACATTACACAGAATTTCAGTCACACAGCTCTTACTGATTTTAGCGAGAATCATGTGGCTTAAATGCTATGTAAGGATTTGAAAAAAATCTGGGAATTAGAAGAATCCATCTGACCTGCTCAGCATGCTGAGCATTCAAGAGCAGTAGTGAACACTTAGCACAAATAACTGAGGGAAAATAGGTTTATAAAGATTTGAGTTGTATGGTGATTTCCAGAGGAACCTCTGAAAGAAGCAGGTAAAAGTAGGAAATTCAAGAATTACTCTAGAAAACAGTGCAAGTCCTTAATGGGGTATATCACAGCAGCAGTACTGGGAAAAACATCACTCAGTGGCTCAAAGCCCCAACTCTGCAAGAGGGTTTATACACAAGCTAAATATCTCTGCTTTCAAAGTCAGAAAATAGCATAATGGCGCTGTTTTCTAAAGCAAGCTCTCCGTTTTCACTTTGCTAACTGACTTTTCAAACACAACACTGTTCTATCCCAGGCAGCGATGCGAGGCAGCGTGGATAATCTTCCCCCTTCATACCTCGATGTAGAACTCCAGGAAGGTTATGCTGCAAACAAGCAAAGGCAGTTATGGCTATAGAGGCTTATATGCTAAACTGCTCTATTCTTGTATAGATGCTCAGTTTATAAATAGTAGTGGGGTTCATTTTGTCCATTACTCTTGTGTTTTCTGGCTATAAGTTAGAAGGAGACATAATGCAGCCAAAAGCATTAAGCCTTTATGTCTGCCAGAGGCTTAAGTCTAGTAAGAAACATGACGTAAGTGACAGAGCTAAGCACAGCCATACAATACCAGTGAAACACCACTGCTTGGCATGACAGGCAGCTAGCTTCGCACACCAGCATCATCGAACTCTTAAGCCCCTTCATTTGTTGTCGAGACAGAGGACAGATTGGAAGGGATTCACATGGGCATTTTTAATGTTTTTACTAACATTTGTTATGGAAAGCCCAGAGGAATTTAAGAAATCTGTTGTAGTCAAAAAAAACCCACATAAAGACCTTTGCAGCCAAAGGAATGGTGAAAGTTGTTGTTGTGGACCAGTCAGAAGCAAGGTTTGACATCTCACTGCAGAGGGGTCAGAGGCACCAGACTGTGAAAACAGTCCAAGGAGAGATCAATACATCTCATGCTGGAGCAGAGAGAGGGGAAGAGAGAGGGGAACTCAAAACAGACTTAAGACAAAGTCCTTGCTCACCACGCCATGAGGATGCAGGAAGGTTTGCCAAGGATGGAGAAGAGCATATGACTGTAAGGGACACTTGAAAGGGTTATGGTCTGAGCAGGAGGTTTAGCATGAATGGAAAGGAAGGACTGTATCCTTCACAGCTTTCATTCAAGGTCAGCTTTTGAAATTTAGGCTCCTTTTGGACATATGGACATCTGCAGAGATCTAGATGATACCCACACAGCGGATATCACTGAGTCACAGCAGCACAGTGGTGATGCCTGTAACAGTCAGAAAAAAAGAGCTCAAAAGCTGTACTAAGGTGGACACCGACATGGTGCCATCAAGGCTGGACAGGACTTTCATTTGGTAGGAGGGGTTAAGAGAAGGAGAAGGGTGCTGAAGCATGCACATAAAGACAGTGGTTACCTTGGCCTTTGCAAGCAAGATTCCCTGCAGCCCAGCTATAGAGGAAGAAGAAAATGGGATTATAACTCCTGTGATCTTTCCAGCAGCCTCTCAGACCATTAGAGAAAGATCTTCTGGCAGACACTGCTGAAGGGCAGACAGAGGAAGAGCATAGGAAAGGATGTGAAATGCAGCTGGCTGGCCCAGAAGAATGAAGAGGATGTGCTTGATATGAGCTCTGTGGAGGCTGAGGGGCTTTAGCAGCATGGGGGGAATTACTGGAGAAAAAAAACAGAGCCCCAGGGCCAGACTAGGGAGAAAGGGACTTCAGACAGCAAGGACAGCTGGCAGTCACATCACAGCAGTAAAGGGGAAAGCAGGCAGAAATTGGAGAAGCAAGCCAAGACCACGAGTAGGTTTCTAAAGAACGTTCTTTCACATTTTACATTGCCAGCCAGCAGATACACATTTCACATTGTCAAGGTTGAGTTCCAGCTTCCATTATAACACCTCTTTCACTCCCTCATCACTTTCTGAAACAAATTCCTTAAGGATTTTAATTTTCCACCTTTAGTTGCAGCTGAGAGGGCGGAAGGTGCAGAGCACTTGAGGCTCAGCAAATGCAATGCTTGTGGTTCCTCCCCCAACCCTGTACTACATTTCTGCAGATGCATACACACATTCATAATTTAACATGCTCTATACACTGTGGATAGTATACTGTTTGACAAACAACGTGCAATAGAGAAGAGGTATTGCAAGTCATGAGGGAAGTGAGAGGATCCACCTGGGATTTGAACCTCAGTTCTGCATTTCAGTTACATTTGATTTCAATCTTAAACTGCATTTCCTAATAAATGCTTGATTATCCATTTTACTATTTATATTAGCATTATATGTACAAAACCTGAAAACAAAAGGATAAATACCCTTATATATAAAATATATCTACGAAATATCATTCTAACACTAGATGGAAGAAAGAATTTCCCTGATGTAGTGCAAAATTATTTTAGAATTCAAGCTGAAAAATGCCACCATTATTTCTTCCTAATGTGTTTTTTCTGACAATGTATTCTGCAAGTCCCATGTTTTTTCCTGCTAGCTGCTGTATTTAACTTTTCCATATGTAGTTCCTCCCAGATGGGAACACAAGGTTGGACTGGAAAAGTTAACAAAATGGCAATAACATACTTTCTTGAAAATATGAATCCAGGTCACAATTTGGAATTAAATATTAAAGTATTACCCTTGTTTTGCAGAGGAGAGAAAACTAAAATCTACAGAGATGTCACAAAATGAGCCAAAATGGGCAGATTTATTGCCTGCAGCCTTGTGTTCAGCCCGCACAGTCACAGCGCTCCAGACACTATCCAAGCTACCACAGCCATGCTCAACAAGGGTGCTCAGAGGGGACACAGTACTGGTGACACAGAAGTACATCAGCCCTTCTCAGGGTCAGCCCACAGATTCTGATAACAACTCAGGAGCCGCACAAGTTCACTAGTAGTGACGCTGTGCATAATCACTGTAACAAATTCCATAAATATCACACCGACTGGCCAACGCTGCTATCCTCAAATCTGGGCTGGCAGAGTAGGGAGGGATTTCCCTGCTACAAGAACCTGGCAAGGACTGCATCCTGCTCCAACAAGAGATCCAAATGTGTGATACACTCTGTGCCACAGAGCAGGGAGAGCCCCTCTGCAGCTTCAAGAGTTCAGCAGCATCGGTCTGCATCTCTTTCCAGACAGGGACCTCCAGAGCGTCTACATGTCGAAACAGTGACTGACACAGTGAAGCCATGCCCAGGGCTAACAGAAATACGCAGCAATAAGCAGGCAGATGCACAGCATGATCTTTATCCAAGCCTGTCTGAAAAGAGGTGGAGTAAGGGGGTCTAACACCCCTCCCAGTGCAGGACAGACAGTATCTGACAACGAGAGATGGATTACACTGGCTGTGACATAAGAGCAAGTGAAGTGGCAAGGGGATAAAAATAGTGGGTGAAAATTCCATGTTAATCTTAGAGGATAAACACTTTATATTGATGCTTTCAAGTACTATCTTTAGATACACATTCTTTAAAGTATTTTTTTTAAATAATGAAATCACTTCATAACTGTTCTTATGACTTTGTGTTTACTAAAAGCCTAATTCTTCGCATTTATTTATTTCTACAAAAGATGCCATTGAGGATGTGAAACAACATACATTGCTCACTACACAGTGAATAAAAACAGCAGCCATTTATGTGACTGACAAGTTTTAAATTCCAATGTTTTAATCATAAAACAAAGCAATTTTGCACAGAAAGGCAATTTGAGGATATAAGCATTTCTAATTGTTTTGGGGTTTTTTTGTCTGTTATAGGCCTCTGCGTTACCAGAAGTGTAGTTTCTATCCTCAACTTCAAGCTAAGCCTGACAGCAAAAGAAAACTTTTTTTCAATATTAACCTTTCATTTAGTACCACCTGCTGGCCAAATCAAGCACAGGCAGGGAAGCCAGAACCCCAGCCTCCAGGAATGAAGAAGTCACTGGAAAACCATCAGTGACCTTCAGCTGAGATGACCTAATCTGTCACAGGGGAGAAAGCTAACAAGCACATTCAACCCAAAGTAGAAAAATCAATATAACACAGTGCAATGCATCTCTCAAAGGCTAAGCAGATTTTCACAATGCAGGAAGTGACACAGCTGCTTTCAGATGTATCATGAGCTTTATTCGCTTTCCTGGCATTAGCTTTTGTTAAAAATAAAACTGCTATTTAGTCACCCGGAAGGCATGGTGAAAGCCTGAGGTATTTGTCTGCTCCTTCCTCTTCCCAATAAAGGAGGAATGTATGTGAATCATACCATAATCTGATCTTCCCTTCATCTCCCTAGCTAACAGTGAAACCTTTAAGTGAGAAATTTGTCAGTAGCTATCATGGATAAAGATTTCCTGCCATGAACTGTGCTGTCTAAAGCTGGAGGCACAGGCCATCACAGGGGACACCTCACCATTCCTGCAGGCTCTCCATGGGACCTAGGAAGGGCTTTCCTTCGGAGCAAGCTCTCAGGCACGGGCTGCCTTTGAGCAGTGCCCAGATTTGCACAGGGCTTTGCAGCCCAGGCTGCTCTCTTGGAGGCACGCTGCTTTGCCTCTCCCGGGAAGGGGGCTGCACCTTGGTTACACTCAGGTTCGGGACACCCCTGGCTGGCACACAGCGGCTCAACAGGGTAGGCGCCTGGTCCAGGCTTTGCCATCGGATGACAGGTGCATGCCTACCAGCAGACCAAATACTTATCCCAAAACCAGCAGGCGTTTTAATGTGCCACAAGAACATAATCAAGGCAAACTCTGAGCAATTGCTCTCAGCCTGTGCTCTGTTCAAAGTTCACTGCTGCTTTTGAAGCCCAGGAAAAAGACTTCCTGCAGCTTGTGTTAATCCATCTGCCCTAGGCTTCACTTCTCCCTACAAACTGGCTTGATTCATGAGAGAGTCATGGACCAAAGCAAAGTAACACATTTATCAAGCTCAACTCCTGATCCAGAGCTCCAGCGCTACCTCACTACTGGCCCTGGCAACCAATACTGCAAAGGTGTCTGCTGTCCTCTTGAAATTACCATCCCCAGCACAAAAGGATGAAAATAAAGGCAGACCTCTCCTCTTGCATTTCCTTTCCCGTTTCAGGGAAAAAGCTCTGCAGGCTCACAGCAAAGCTGTTGGACACTCATGTCAAACAGTGAAAGCCAAGCAGAAGTCTGAAGCAGATGTGTGCGTTTGGAGGCCTGCCCCATGTCAGGATGCAGTGTGCAACCTAAGTGCCCCGGGGAAAACTGTCACTTTGCAATGGCACCAAAACCCTCTCCCTGCTCAGTGGTATGATGTGCAATTCATTTTTGTCCATAGCTTTTTAAAGCAAAGCCCAAACACTTCACCAAGAGTTAAACATCAAGACGGAGGTAGTGGAAGAAGACTAAAGTGTCATAGGGAGTTTTAACACAAAAAAGACCAGCTTTGCTTGCTACATCTTCATAACCACATCAGAGAAACAAGGTGCTGCCAAGTGTGTTACGCCATGGCCTAGCTCCAAACCCAAACCCCAAAGATCTGGCTTTTGGTACCATGAGTAATCTTGTGAACCATGCTGTAAGCAGTCACAGGAGTGGCATTTTGTAACAAAGTTGTGACCAGAGCAATCGCTGAAGTCCAAAGCAACCACTGGCTGAACTGGACTCTTAGGTGAAGGTGGCACCTTCAAAAGGCAATGCTTTTGCCAGGATCCACAGGGACCCCCAAGTTCTGCTGCTAGAGCCAGCAACGTGCCTGAAACAGGTCTCTGGCAGCAGGGGAGAAGCTCCAGCAAGCAGCAGGGTGGAGGTCTTGCCAAAGCCTTTGTCAGCTACAGAAATCTTTTTTTTTTAACCCTTTATCCACGGACAATGGAAAACTTTGTGACCACCACAGGTAACTGCTAGCTTTCCAGATCTCTTGTGATACACCAGAAGGATTTTGGTTTCCCCTCCCAGCATGTCTATGCCAGAATTTGGAAGAGTTAGGGCCTCTCAGTGAAAGTACCTCCTCTTTTCCTATTTCATCTTTGAGAGTGGCAGGGGAAGAAGGAAAACCAGAAAGCAGGTACTGGGCATCACCTACCTAGAAGTGCTAAGAAAGGCTGCCAGCAGGAATAAGGTCAAGGCAGCTCAAAAAGTATCAGCCCAGACAAGCAGTTCCCAATCTTTTTGCTGCTGCTGTGCATGCGAGGGGAGAGCACCTCCTGATCGAGCCTGGCTCAGAGCGGGACACACCAGCTCTCCTCTGGAGTGGCTCTGTCCCAGGCAGGTAATGGGCACCAGGGCAGTAAACAAGAATCACAGGCTGTGCCTGCATGAGCCCAGCTGAAATACAGCCAGGGTAAATAAAGTAAAGCAGGAAAGGGTTAGAAAAATATTCTTCCAATCTATAGTTCATCTTCTTGACAAAAATTGTTTCAATAGCAAGTTTGTTGTGAGAGCTTCTGGAGTTCCTTTCCAGCTTAAATCCTTGATTTTAACGTACCTCCCAGGTTTCTGAGAACCACATGTGACATCAGGTAAGAGCATTTGCATGCTCTGACACAGATTCCATCCTGGTTTCTGTCCTGCATATGCCAGTCACTTGTCTTCTTTTTTTGATCTGTCATACAAAGTTTTCTGAACAACACAACAGTACCCAAGCCTTTTTCCAAGTCATTCGTTAATCGGTTAACAACTATTCTGTACTCTTGCATAGTTTAAATTAATTAATTGATTCTCCCCATTGGCATCATACAGCATTTGCTGATTCTGTATTTAATTTGCCAGTGGAAAGCACTGAAACCTGAAAGCTCTTTGGAGTTTCTGTCATCTCCATCTCGCTTAGCCCCCCAAAACACTGAATATTGTGTAATTATCCTGGGTCTTCACAAAATCTTGAGGTACATCATAATTAATGTAGCTTTGTGCTGAAGTTTAACTAGAAAGCTTTTCATCACTTCGTCTTTCAACCTGTATGTAAACTATGACATAATCCGTAATAGCTTAGTACTTTAAATAAGCTCTTAAGAGTCATGTTGGCAACAGGATTTTTTCTGAGATCACAAGCAAATTACGCCTTTGTCCACCATTTTGCTGATGCACTTGAAGCTCAGCAAATTAGAGGAACATGATTTCCTTTGAAGAAGCCATTATCCTACCAAGTTTATAGAAGGACTTTTGAAAAACTGTCTCACTGCTACTGCAGCCAAAATGCATGATAGTTGAAGTAAGACTCACAGTTCTGAACTTTTGTATCACTCTTCTCACATTTTTTAAAATACAAAGGATATACCTAAATTTCCATATTAAAAAAAATGCTTTGTCTAAATTTATTCCTTTCTTCCCGATTGGGAATATTACAGTGCAAAGTCTACTCCACAGAAAATAACACAAACCACAGATGTAGCCAGCAAGAGCTGAAAAAGCTTCATTATCTACACCTTCCCCTGGCACAGGGTGCTGAAGCATTTTTCCACTAAATCTGAAAGTGAAAATCTTCTCCTGCTAAATAGCAACACATTCCTATAAATTGGGCAGGCAGAAAGTTCTGCTTCCTTTTCCAGATGTGTTTCTCTGTTTTCACTCCTCTTATATGCAATGTATTTAAATTCCAGGCACATTACCCGAGGTCCAGGGGGTGGGAAGGTACCTCCTGAACATTGCATCTCTGGAGAACTCCCCCATGCTTCTCTAAGTATGGTCACAGCCTGAAATAAAGAGCTGATGTGCTGAGTGCTCAGCAGGCAGCAGTACCCCCTGGAGCTCTACGTTTAACAGCAGGGACCCTTCAGCTACCCATTTCATACTTCCTAGATGCTCTTATACAGCCACCTAGTCAGGTGCATAATGCCAGTGAACTACACTCCAGTTAACCATCCTGCCAGCACAAGATAGAAACTTAAAGCTGATGGTTTGGATCCTCATCTCACTGAGCCAGTTTTTATGGCAGCTTTGGGGCAATGGAAGCTATAGCATGAGATACAAAGAACAAGCTGGTCTTGCTTGTTAGGGTGGTGACATGCAGGTGCTCCACGAAAGAGCCTGCTAAAAAAGCCTGGCTAGTACTACCATGGGTAACATTACTAGCAAACATTTGACACAGCCTAATTTAGACTCACAGTTCATATTACTATTGCTTTACGTGAAATCTAAGCAGACTTTAGCCACGCTTATTTAAAGTGATTCACAAGTTATTCGCAATCCTACTATTCACTACCAATAAGGATGGCATTTCCAATTTATGGCTCTAGGAGTTTGTCTATCTCTGTAGGTATTTTTGTGCTCTTCATTCTTCTGAAACACTCAGACGCTGTGAACATTAATAACTTACCTCTCCCACTCCTGGGAGAGGCGTACTGTTTCTCTCAAACAGATGCACTGAGATTAGATTTGCCCAAGGTCATTCTGAGGGACAGTGGAAAAAAAAAAATATTTTTCAAGTCTTAGTTCTGTCTGAACTAGGGAGCTTTTCAGCCTACACCAGGGAGGACAAACTGAAAGACTGAGAACTATTGAGAACTATTCCAATCAATAAACATGGCAAAGTACCATGTTTAGCACAGATGACCTCCCTTTTGGCCCTGTTGAGCCAGATTTGTGAACTTTAAGATCAGCTTTTCTCTAGCAGTGGAAGAGCCAATGTTATATTCTGGTTCAAACCTGTGTACTGTTAATCTATTTTACTCACACAAAATCCAGTCCAGAACTGAAGTTGCTTAAATCTAAGATTCTAATCTCTTTTACACAGATGAAAAGCAAGACCAGTGTTTTCTAGCACTCTGTATTATTTGAGCCTAAGCAGGTGAGAAGCAGGAAAGAAGAACACAGGAAGGAATGGGAAAGGAATCAAGGAAACATATGAAAAAGGAATACCAGTTGAAAAGTATGAATGGCATACGAATACTGTGCTTTTTCCTCCTCCCATCTATTTTTCCTTTATCACTTAGCTACCTTCCAAACACCAATTCTGTTATTCTGGTTTGTTCCTTGCACTGGCAAGCCTAAGCACTCCTAAATCAAAAGTCAGGCCCTCAGAATTACTGGGTTGATGTGCAGATCACACAGATCCTGAAACTAGCACCACTGCGGTGTGCCTGCGGAGTTCATGTCTTCACACAGAGCCTATGCCCACAAGGAGCTCAGAGTAACAGCTGATACTCTAAACACTATTAGAGAAGAGAAAGAGCTTCCTACTAGCTCCTGTTGGCCCTGACAGACCAGACTGAGGCCAGCTACGTAAACCACAATATTCTAGAGAATTTAGAATTTAAACTCAGACCTTAAAAGAACAGGCATGCTTACCTATGCTAAACTCTTTACTCTGCTTTGTTATTTTCAGATTATCAGAATTTACTCAGATTGTGTTTCTCTGCCGTCATATAAACCTTTTCATTTTTTACACAGAAGATCTAAATAAAACTCATGAGAATTAAAAAGAAAGCCAGAGTTAGCAATGTTCTGGCTTTCTTTCAAAAGTAAGATCACTTTATTTGATATTTAGCTCGGAGGCATGTTGCAAACACTTGGGGCATTGCAGTGTTCCCACAATTCTTCAAAGAGAGCAAGTCTGTTATTTGCAATCCACTTTCCATTCTCTGAATCCTGTGACACAGATGGAAACAAGAAGGTTAACCTGGATGAGTGGATCAGCAGTTTGGTAGATGGCTCAGAAACCTGGTACGGGGATTTCACATAAGTAGCAAATCCCTAAAACATTCTGTTAGCATGGGAATCAAATAAATAACCCCTGCTGGGATCCTTAGGTCACCCAGGAACACACTTGAAGTTTTAGTCTACAGGGTAGATTTGTTATACATATATTGAATTATCTTATAGCCAGAAGATTCTAAAATTGTGTGGTTGATAAGCTACAGTTAAAACACGTAAGTCCATGGACTCCCACAAACCAGACATTTTAAATGCCAGTACCACAAAGCAAAGAAAAACCACATGGAACAAAAGAGTTATTTAGTAGCTAGGAAACAAGCAGGTTATTAAAATTGTGAAGGAGAGTTTTAATTACTTGCAGCAGTTGTGGGAAACATTACCAGTTACATCTCTATAGATTTAGATAGATCTAGATTTGAATTTACAAGTCATCACTGGAAGGTTGTAATCAATCCTGAATTTGTTTTGCAAGCCAGTTCAAAGAAAAGTTTAAACATGGAAACAAATACTGTATCTTTTCTCTGGAAATAAGAGAATATTTTTTTTATTCCTACCAGCTTCACATTTCCATTTTTTTATCTTTAAAAAAAAAAAGCTTTTAAAATACAGCTGCAATCATCAGGCTTGAGAGGTATTACAGAACATGGAACCACGCAAGGGGATTAACTCCTAATATCATCCAGCTGAACAGCATGAGCTCATCTGGGCTTAACCTTCTGAATCCATTCCATTTGTAGGACCCAAGAAAAAACAATAAATCACAGCTAACAAGCAGGCAATTTTTATTTTAAACATTATGAAGGATGGATGACTTCCCTTGCATCTCCATTAAGGAACCAAATTTTTCCTGGAGAGGGCATATTTATCCGTTCAAGGCTGCTATGTTCCCGTTAGCGCCAGGCAAATAATTCATAAGGGATCATCTAACACAGAACATCCCTTTGAGTTCACAGATTGTCACAACCATTCCGTATTTCTCCAATTCATTT
This sequence comes from Thinocorus orbignyianus, assembly GCA_013400375.1. Taxonomy (NCBI): domain Eukaryota; kingdom Metazoa; phylum Chordata; class Aves; order Ciconiiformes; family Thinocoridae; genus Thinocorus; species Thinocorus orbignyianus. The sequence goes on from VXBW01007405.1 coordinate 178,658, forward strand.
GTGAACACAGAACAAGGAGCACAGGGCTGGCAGGTGGAGTGCAATTGCCAGTTAGCACATTGGCTTGGGGACACAGTATCGCACAGGGCACAGAGCCTTGCCCAGCCCAAATGAGAGAGAAGTTCAGTGAATTGGTTACTGAAACCCATCTCTCACTTGTACTTTCGCTTGTCTTGGCAGAGCCAAAACCACCCTGGAGAGTTGCTTAGAGCAGACAGATGGAAACAGCCCATGGGCTGCAATGAGCCCGAAAGAGGGACAAGAAGCCAGAGGAATCAGTCTGCGTAGTAAGTTACCTGTGAAGGGAGGGTGGGACAGCAGGTAAAAGACAATTCCAGTGGCTCAGGGTAAAAATCTCTTCAGTGAATCTCTAACTAGAAAGACTAATTCAAAAATGGTCCAGAGACTGCTTCTTCTTTACCCTACCTGCAACCAAGCTGATAAAGTGAAATAAAAAAATTGGAACAGCAGGGCTTAGGAAAGCTTTGCGTTTGGTAGAGAAACAGGACATCGCCAATTGAACATCTGAGAAAATTTGTTGCTGTTTTGCTGTGACTGTTGACCGTAACTTCTGCCCGTTATCTGTGCCTGCAAGGTCTTAGTCCTTATCATCCAGACAGGGCTACGTGGGAGCTCCACAGAAGTGGGGCTGGAGGTTCCCATGAAGCAGGACATGCCAGTACTCTTTTCTGGGCACTGCTGGGCAGCCTTTGGGTATCCCATCCTCCCTGAAGTAGCTGCACTGCCGTGCTGGGAAGTCAGAGGGAGACACTTGGAAATGCTTTGCTGCCCATCCTACAGGAAGCGCTAACACAGGATGGACTGAGCAAAATGGATTTCTCCCTGCTCCTTCCCCAAATCCCCCATCTCCCTGTTCAAGAGCAGCGAAGGGAGCCTACAACAGAGCTGGGGAGGGACTCTTTGTCAGGAAGTCTAGTGATAGGACAAGGGGTAATGGTTTTAAATTGGAAGAGGGGAGATTTAGATTAGATATTAGGAAGAAGTTCTTTACTGTGAGGGTGGTGAGGCACTGGACCAGGTTGCCCAAAGAAGTTGTGGTTGCCCCATCCCTGGAAGTGTTTAAGGCCAGGCTGGATGGGGCCTTGAGCAACCTGCTCTAGTGAGAGGTGTCCCTGCCCATGGCAGGGGGGTTGGAACTTGATGATCTTTAAGGTCCCTTCCAACTCTAACCATTCTATGATTCTATGATTCTCAGTCTGAAGTGCCCTCCGACAACCCCTGCCCATACAGCCTCCAGTAATTAAAGCAATCCCAGACCCTGGTTCCCTGTACCAGCAGCATGCTGCTCTTTAATCCCCTGGCATTAGCCCCAGTGATGTGACTGCAGAAAACCTAGGAGGGCTGGCAGGGAACAGGCACACTTCTGCGCCCTCTGGTACCTCTGGACCCTAAGAAGATTTTGGTAAATGAGTGTAATGCTGTCAGTGGGGAAAGGGAATTAGTGCTCAGACCTAAGCACAGACCTAGTATGCAGTTCCATTGCTTTCAACAGCAGTGACCTAGGTGGCTGCCAGGCTCTGAGCCGGGGGGGAAACTACAAGTCTTTCCTTTAATTCCCCTTCCCCTTTCAAAAGGGTGTTTCTAGTAAAATTACTGGCCAGTGTAGTCGGACAGTGAGTGAAGGGAGTGTTGCCCAAAGGACAAGACATACCAGAAGAGCCACCAAAGCAGATACTGCTGGCTTTGACAAAGTGCTGTCAATAGGATTGTATGAACTGAACTGCCCTGGCAGCCTTTTGCTCATCCTTAACTGAGAAGAGGACTCACTGCTTTAAAAAGAAGAAGAAAAAAAAAAAAAAGCAGAGAACCTCTTTCAACTTCAGTTTCTGAGCTTCCCCAGTATGTTTCTCTCCTGCACAGACACAGACACAAAGGCTGAAGGGGAAGGGATGCAATCAAGGGACCCTGACTGCACGTCCACAATTCAAATTCACCTGGGTTGGAAGGCTGCAGCAAAGCTGGTTCTTGGCATAACTATCTAAAAACCATCTGATTATTTGATTATTTTCCTTAATCCATGCCGAGTTATACTTCTTTTGAACAACTTGTTTTGAAGTGAAAGCTCTGTCGGGAAGCACCACAGTGTAGCTGTAGTGTGCAGAACCAGTCTGAGCCATCCGGGACAAGTAATAATAATCCAGTACAAGTAATAACAGTTGAAGCTAATTAATCATTTTTAGCATGTGTGAGTTATTGCATAAAGCCATTCAAAAGAAGCAGCTAATTAATCATTTTTAGCATGTGTGAGTTATTGCATAAAGCCATTCAAAAGAAGCAGAATTCCAACTCTGAAACATTTGTGTTTTCAGGTGCGTGCTCTTCCCTCCACAGGGCAGCTCAGGCTGCGTCGGGGTGGCCATGCTCTCCACCCAGCAGAGAAGACCCAGAACTTCTACCCTGTATTGCCCTTTCTCTGCAACACTCCTCACCACAGGCTTCATGGGAGCTTCTCTCAAACAGTTATCCTTTAATTACAAACTGCACTGGATAATTATGCAATTTTTACTGATTAAGCCTATTTGATTGTTTGGGATGATTCAAATAGGCCACATGATGTCAGTTCTCATGAGGGATGAATGCACAAGCCCTTTTGATATGAATAACATCCCGTGGCATTTGAATTGCAAATATTCATATGAGACTATGACATTCACTTGTTCAAAAGGCTTTTGGAGAAAAACAGCTATAAATTTATGGAAGAAATCCTGGAGCAGTCTGAACAAGCCTGAAAGGAAAAAGGGAGGAGAAATGAACTTAAGAGCCTAGTTCCTATTCAGAGGTGTTATTACACCCATAGCTCATACATGGCAGCGTTTTCCTCCCTTCCACCAAACAACACTGATTAGCTCCCTGAAGAAAAACTATCCCACTTCAAGAAAATTTCAAAGGCATCAACCAAAAAGGGCACCTGCCTTCACTTAATAGCCAAGACTCTGGCCCTTCACTCCCAATTACAAAGTACACACCCAAAATAAGAAGCATGCTACCAACACAATAAAGCAATTTAGGAATAAGATTCCCCCAAAATAAAAAACAGACTGAAGCTTGTTGAGCACTTATCAAGTAATTAAAATTCACCTGCAGGGCCACTGCTTGCTGAGTTTGTGCACAGTTGCTGCAAAATTACTTTCATCTGAGGTAATCTGGCAAGTTGAGTATAAAGTAGCTGCTATTTTGCTGTGAACAAGGCAGTGCATCTGTTATCTGGGACTCCTCCTTACTGTTAGATTTTCACTCTCAATCCCACTGGAAATGGTGAGTGCCTGAGAGGAGAGGCTGGCTCCAGGCCTTTTGGGAAAACAGCCTGCCAAGGTCATTGCCCTTGTCTGCATCCCTTCTGCCTGTTATTTATGTCCCCTGACACCCCGACAAGAAACATTAAAATACAGAGGCCAAACACCAGACTCCAGAGTAGTTCCCACTGTGCTACTCACTGTGCATCTGTGCCAAGTTTTAGGTGACAGAGGAAACAAGCAGCATTCACACACCTGCTGAGCTGGCTTGTGAAATGTGTGCAGGGATGCTGCCAAACAGAAAGACCTTCAGGAATTAGCTATAATGGCAGATTCAAAACGGGTGCCTCTAGCTAACCACACACACTTAGAAGTGAGCACCTTTTCTGTGTCTGAACTGGAAGAGAGTCCAGCACAGTTGTAGTCCTGATGGTTGAACTACATATTTGATCTTTGTGTTCTTGTCTTACATTAAAAATTGTTAAATTCCTCTATTTTTCCTCAGCTATCGAGTTAATATCCAGCACCTGCCAGATAACAGGCAGCCAGCAGCAAGAAACTGTGAATTCACAGAAGCGCACTACATTTCTCCTGCACAATTCAGAGGAATCAGATCAAAAGCTGACCACAACTTGTGAAATGCATAGGGTTGCAGCTCCTAGCCATGGAATACATTACAGAACCTCATCATTCCCTGCTTCACCCCAACAGTTGTGATGTGATGCATCTGAAGTTGTGTGCAGCGCTCCTGCGTAATGCCTGGTTGACTGCAAGTGCAAAGGATGCTGCAATTGCAAACCTTGTTCTGCTCTACAGGTCTTCCTGGAGACATTGCAACAACAACCTTGCAGAGCGCAGGAATCCAAACAGCATGTGCCCACCTAAGTGTCTAGATGGGACACAGGGATATCAGTTCCAGGCAGCCTCCTGGGAAAGCAGCACCCATAAGCCAGCTCTTCCACCGGCACAAGGGACTTACACTACTTAACAGATCACAGAGCAGTTACCACTCAAGTCAAAGAAGCCATGTTGTTCCAACAGCTACATGCGTCCTCAGCTTGCAATGGTTTGAGAGCAGGGGAGAGTTATCTGAATAGGGGAAGGGGGAATGCCTTCTTCACATTTGTACTTTATTAATAAAGAGGAATTTATTTCCAGAACTTTCATTTATAAAAATATAACTCTCCTCAATAAATTTTTCCCTAGATGTCCCTCTAACTCTTTTGCTATGATCAGGAAGTAGCAAGGGCCAGCTGCACTCTAAAGGGACAAGAAGGGCTCCAGGGCAGGTGCTTTACCAACCAGGGCCTCATCCCACAGTACCTGAGCAAGGAAAGTTGGAGACAGCAGCCTAGCTCAGACTTCACAATGGGGAGGAAGGTCCTTGACTAAGTCAGCCCACAGGTCTAGAGCAGCGTGGTCCACAACCAGGCACAGTTGAGCTGGAGAGGAGCACTTTTGCAATACAGCTCTGACCAGAACCAAAGGCCCACGGCTGAGTTTAAATAGAGGTGCTGGCCCGTGGGCAGGGGCTGTGGAGCCCCAGCTGGGGCTGGTCAGGGACATTAAGGTCTAATAGTGGGTCTGGTAAGGACTAGTTTCAGTACAGAAGATAACAGTTTGGTATCTAGCAGAAAGACAAGTGAACTACCCAGACACTTTGTGTGTTTTTCTGTAATATAGATAGTACTGGCTTAAGCTCATTAGAGTGCCTCAGAACAGCACCAATAGAGAGATAATGGCAAAACACGCCAAGCTGTCTAACACATTGAGTTGTCCTTATCTCCTGGTGTAGTGTGATTGTTCTCCAAAAGTTGTGAATATTGATGAAAGTTACTGATTGACAGCTCTGCAGATAGATATCCTGTGTCCATCCACAGAGCAGCCACTGCAAATAAAGATGTGACAAATATAAGGTCAATAGATGCAGCAAGACAATGACAATTCTTCTCCCACGGTGTCCAGAAGAATCTGTTCTGTAGAGTAGTTTCTTCTCTACACAGAATGTAAGCAGTGCGGTTGCTTAGATTTTAGTCACTCAATGCAATGAGACTACACAGCCACACTATTTAAAAATCAATATCAAAACTATTTGAAGTATTTATACAAGGTGATCCTTTCAGATCTCTCAGGGGAAGAAAGGTTTCCATCCAGTTTGCATAACCTCCCTGTGCCTTTTCCCATTCCTGATGTGGCAGCAGATTCTGTACAGCCTCTGACTCTGCTGGTGAGGCATTTGCACGCTCTCCTGCTCAGAAGTACCCAAATCTGGTTATAATGAGATGTGTATTGGGGAATGAAGGGAGAGACAGATAGATCTCTCACCTGGAGACTAGGACTTACACCATTGCACAGAGTCGTAACTCTCAATCACATTCTTGGATCCCAAAGTTCCCTAGAGTTGAAAAGCTCCGTACTCCATTACCAGAGATCAGGAAAGTGAGATGCCCAGTAATTTAACCCCTCGCACAGCGGCATTTTTTCTCCTACTTGAAGGCTCTGGGTACTACTTGAATAGCTTTGAAAAATGCTATTAGCTTCTCAGAGTGACGCTAAACTACTAGCATTTTGCAGTTTCAAATACATATTGACTTTTTAATGATACTGTAATTCACTTTGTAGATCAATGCTTCCACTTGTGGATTTTTGCTTTTATTAACTTGCATTCTTTTAGAGAGATTATTTTTTCATAGTTCTTCATGGTATTATACAAAAATAAATGGAATAGTGTTAAAAAACCCCAAACCCAACCACTATTGTCAGCTATTACTACTGAAGACAAGTACCCATCTGACTGTCTGCGTCTCTATCTGTTACCAAAACTGCCCAGAGGTCTGTGAGCTTGTCCTGAGTAAATTAATGCCTTTCAGCTCCTCACCAGAAGCTCTATAAACTCCAGGAAGCACTCAGCCATTCCTCTCTTGCTCACTTCAGAAGAAGAGGGGAAAACAAAGTACTGGGAACCTAGGGCCTGAATTTAAGACCTACAGTGCAATGTGCACTCAAGCATGCCCAAAGCAGGGATCTTACTTGTGATAAGGTTGCTTATCTGAGATCAGAAAAAAAGATGTAAGAGCTGAGGACCTGTTTGGAAACACAGCAAAGAATTTAGGACTCCAGTAGAGGCCAGGAAATTGCAGAATTGCTTATTATTTTTTTTCACCATCTGACTTTCGAATGGCAGCAGTGTGGTGTAACAGTGAATCAATAAGAAGAATAAATGATGAAAACCTAAACAGGGTCTCAACTTCAAGCTGTGCCATATAAATCTGTCTACCAGTCCATCTCAGATAACACTGTGTCTCCGATAACATTGATAACTGCCCTGAGACAAACTGTAAGTAGGAGCAGATTAACTAATTATCATTCATTTCAGAATACATCCAACTACTTGTAAATGTCAATCTTAAGGAAACAGTCTTGCCTCCTACTTAATCTACTCTCTTCTAAAGATCAGACCAGTGATCAGCCTTTTCCCAGTTGTGACTCTCCACAAAAGTGCACTGTTCGTGGTGCTCTGGGTCCCAGCTAGACCCTTACTCAACTCTGCTCCATTTAGCAATGCAGGAAGGACAAGAGGGTCATGATCTGCAAACAGAACACAGTTGACTTAAATGTAGGAGGAGCTGCATACTCACATACTTGAATTCTCAAGACTATTTCATGAGGGGGACAGGCAACCTGTGCTCTCATTTATGTCCACTCTGTGAAACAAGTGGCGTCACTAAGTGTGCAAGTTCTCATTCCTGTCTAAAGAGGGGAATTTTTTCCCTCAATGGAGAAAAGAACATGTTTCCCAAAGGCTACGGGATTAAAGAAACAGGTATGAGGAATTCCTCCCTGAACTCCTTAGTGCAGAATTATATGTTGCATACTATGTATTTTCTCAGGGATACCTGGATGGAGCTGATTTCCCTAGAAGTAGCATTATTTCATTCTACTTAGTGTGTTCTTATTTCTAATTATGACAATGTACTTATCATCCCTTGGATGGTTCTTTGCCAGCAGTATAAATACTCCTGTCCTTCAGTCTGCAAGGTGCTGGATGGGTAGATCACCTATTACAAATTAAATTTCCAGTAATAAAGGTTCCCTCTTTCCTCATATCTGTGACAGAGGCACAAGAGTCATGGTGTTTGGTGTTTTGCCCTTTGGTTAGTGGCAACTCTGCAAGGAGGTGATCTCTTCTTCCTAAAATAAAAAGACATAGCAGATGAGACAAGAATCCAGACTAAAATCTAGAGGAGCAAGTACCAAATTTATCACCAAGTAGTACTGCTAGTGTCGAAAAAGCCTGTGTGCTCTTCTCTTCTATTTTAGTTTAAATTGCCGATAGAGTTTAAAGATTTCCAATGTAGAAAGAGTTTCCTTCTGGAAACCACCTCCCTGTGCCTCACAGGGACACACAAGGAGACCTCCATGTCTGCTTGAGATGTGTCACATCTGACATTGCCCCCCACCACTCGTATTCCTAACACTGCACTGTACCTCCCACCCCTCCAAACAGAAAATGCTTGTAGAGCTGTGCTGGGAGCTCAGAGAAGAGCTCAGGTGCAAATAACCTCACTAAAGATTTCACACTACAGTGCCGGGAATGGGTCTGTCCATTGGTATGGGAGAAGCAAAAGGGTTGTCACTGAAGAAATGTGTGTCATAGACTGATTTTTCTTCTGAAGTAAAAAAAAATTAAAAAATTATTCAAGCTGACAAAGTCAATAGATCTGATCATGATCTTTGCTTACCATTACAGTTCTTTAAGTGCATGCTAAATACAAAGACAGTCCCCACAGTAAAATACAGAGAATTGTATACACGGGCTCACCCTAGAGAGCACCCAGAGCCACCAGAGCTTGGGTCTTCTCCCCCCAAAAATTTCTTCTCACTGCAGGCTAGTGTTACATCCAAGGCTTGTCAGTAGAGGCCTCATCATTGCCTGTCTGAAAGTCCCATCAGGGACTGATATAAAGTGTTGAAGTTGAGTCTGACTCTATTACCTCCTGCCAGGAGTAGTAGGGAAACACGCTGTCTCAGGACTCTGAAGGTCAAGGACAGAGGCCTAATCTGTGCTGCAGAAACTATATACATTACAATACAATTAAGAAGCAGATTTACCATCACTCACAGGTGTGTGCTGTCCATTACTGACAGAGAGAAACAGTGGTAATGCTGCCACACAGAAGTCATCAACTGGCTTTTGAAGATACGCTTGATGACAAAATTTTCAGGTTATTTAGCTGTTTTTAATTTCTGGCACCTAGCGAAGTTTGTGGTTTTGCCAGGGCTTGCAAATATTTCTCAAACATTCTTTAATCTTTTAAAGCTAGGTTTAGTAAAAAGGCAAAAGACTCATATTTCCCACTCAACAGAAAGAGCAGACCAAAGACACACACCTGCCCAGAATGACAGACTGAGTTAATAGGGGAGACAAAATCAGCAATAGGGAGAAAATTGGAAACACCAGCACTGCACTAAATGTCCTTCACAAGGAAGTGTCATCTTCACAAATGGCATTGCAGGAAGTTATGGTCAGGACTGACCAAGGCTGCATGTTCCTGCGGTCCAAGGCATTCTCAACTCAGTGCAAAGTCTCCCAGTGATGGCTGTGAAATTAAATTAATTAGGGTGGGAACACAGAGAGAGAATAGGAAAGTGGAAGAGTAAGAGATAAGTCTCACAGAAAATGTAAGCAGTATACTGCCAGATGTGACTTGTTTTCCTCCGTTTTCACCAGGTTATATTATGCCATCCCAGTTCTCATACCCAGTTGCCTGGGAAGGACATCTAAGAAAAAGTAGGCTTGTCTTTTTACCAAATAAACACCATCAGCAAAAAAAATCGCAATCAATTTTAATTAGACAGAGGACCTCTATAAGAGGACCTTAAAAGCATGTTCAGTTTGAAGTCTTTGCGTCTGCATATTTAAATGGTAATAGATAGTGTTGCTTGTGTAATAGAAAATGGACAAATCCCTTATGAATATTTGGACTGCTTCATCTAAAGATCTGGACCAGAGCTGAGTTCTAGATCCACAGCAGCTTGGCCAGAAGTGATGATTTTACAGGAACCGCCAGGAGGAACAAGAGTTTTACCTTCTACTTTCAGAGAAAGCACTTAACATGTCTTGCAAACCACATCTGACATTCAACCTATCCTGCAAGGAAAGAGCCAATTCTGACACTGTTTCCTACCATCTTCCACTCTTTTTCCTCCCTGTTTAGCTGGAAGGAGTGTGGACATGTCAGCAGAATGGAGGCCATTAGCTAGCAGAGGCTGTCAGGGAGTTAAGCTGAGACAACTGAGGCACACATTACCACAAAAAAACCTCTCAGCAGTGTGGTTTACAGTGAGGTAGCTCAGAGGGAGCATTTTTTTCACCAAGGTATCATAGCGAACTTTTTTTCTGAGCATTAATATAATCTGTGTCTGTTCTCTCATAGCTTTAATAAGTTTCTGGCCAAGAACAAACCTGCTCCCCAGGGTCAAGCTCAGCCTCTGTGAAAGCACTCAGCCTGCTCCTCTGGTGTGGGACTGCCAGGAGCAGCACGATGCTTGTGAGTGGTTTGCCAGCACATGGGCCTGGCACCCCTCCACTGCACCATGGTACACAGTGTGGGCTTACACCCCTCAGGCTTTCCAAATAATGAAGGTAGCTGTAGTCTCAAATCCTTCTGCAGGAGCTGCCAAGGTGAAAAAGGGTTTTTTGGGATGCAGAAAATCTCAGGGAATCTCTTATACAGAAAGTTAATAGGTAGATACTCTTGAAGCCGCTTGGAGAAACGGTCACACACATTTCATTTTAATAAGTGGAAAATACGTGGTCAGACTGCCAGATTTGTCAGCCTCTTTTGTGCATTAAGCAGCTATCTAGAGAAGATGAAATTTAGGGGGATGTGGGATGGTTCTCTCCAAGATGAGGGGCCCACCTCTGGTTAAGCTGTGCTGTTTGTGCATTAATCATTTTTTAATTGATGTTTTTAACTGTGCGATTACAAGCATATTCTTAGCACCTTTCTAAGACAGAATGGGTTCTCTGGGCCAAAGGCTCAGCTTCATAACCACTCAACCCTGCGTATAACTCCATTGGCAGGAGAAGCCTTTTAATAATTCATGAGTAGCACTTGCAGATTGAGGCCCTCAAGCACTTTTGCTGTTGTGAAGAAAGAAAAAGATGGTTTGCTCTGCAAAGTTGTGACATTTATATTAAAAACAAAACAAAACAACAACAACAAAAAAAAACCCAAACCAACAAAACTTTGAAAAGAGTTTGTTCGCTGGTTATTAAGACCACAAAGGAGCTAACTTAATCATCTGCTCTAAAGTTCAGAGAGCTCATGTGTGGGCTTCTGAAACCCAGGAAGAAAGTCAACTTGGCCCAAACAATGTCTCATTTGTCTTGACCATTTAGACCACTGACTTTCCTTAGTTGCCTAATAGATTTCACATCTTCATATGAGCACAATGGGCATTCCCTAGTTTGGCTTTTTTCTATGGCCGGATCAAATTGGCATGTTGGAGTGGGAAGGTGAATTTCATTTCCTTGTGGTCTGGTACTTGAAATATGATGACAGAGAAACATTACTGCTTTGAATGCTTTTTTTCTGACAACCTTCTTTGTATTTCTCAGTAGATCCTTTGAAAAAAAATCTACTTTCTTTCCCCACCTTTCTCCCCCAAGTCCCTTTTAGCATCTTTCTCTGAACTGAGACGCTTTATCAGATTTTTTTCCTTCCATCAGATAAATAAGTCAGGTGCATACCGCAGTGAAAAAACATTTTTAGTCAATTAACGGTACAATCACTCAGCCAGTATGACAAAGATGCTCATCAGAGACAATTATGAAGAGGTTTATTCCTTCAGGAATTGACCATAGTTTCCCTGACAATAGCACTGGGAGGAGTTTTGCTTAGAAAAATGACTGCTCTGGGAGAATACCTACCAACAGTTGGTTTCCCGGCAGTTGCTTGTTCTTTGTTAAGAGTTCCACTTTTCCAATTCTTCTTCTATTGCCTTGTGACAAGGGGATTTATCAGCATAAATCAGAAATACAAATCTGGGATATGATACGTCGGAAGAACTCACACCAGGATCCAGGTGAAGGGGCACATGTTTTTAGTCTTTGGCCTATGCAGTGCCAGGTTGTGTAAACTAATAAAACAGATGACACATTCACGCATGTTGCTCCAGACAAGAAAATCTGACAAACCTGCACTGTAAAATGGAAATAGAAGAGCAGCTCTCCCCAGCCCGCCAGTGCCCAGCCTTCAGAGACAGTGACCTGGAGCTAAAATGGGGTGGCTGTTCCCACTCCCTCCTCTGCATGACCTCCTGGCTCCCTGTTCACCAACTCATTCCCTTTACTCCTCAGACAGCAGCTCCTCTCCTCTCCACTGCTCCTCTCTACTTTAAAAAAAACGATACTGCTCCTGCACTGCCCCTGCCATCTGGAGCAGCATCCCTATCGCTCTGCCCCTAATTGAATTGGAAGAGAAGCACAGAGACAGTCTTGGAATAAGACATTTCCTGACCCTGAGAATTGTGACTCCTCCAAAAGCAATGTCTGCTGGTTCGGGAACTTATTCTTAGTATCAGTCCTAATAACAGACAGGCACAAATTATAATCAAGTTTGACCCAAGCCAAGAACTATTCCATGCAGGGAAAGAACAAGATATTAAATTAAGTTCACAGGAATTCATGGGTGTAGAAGGAGAGCTCAGAGATTTCTGATGATTGTCTTTGACAATTTATTCTTCAGACCTTTGAGGAAACTTCAGCCTGAAATTGTTTGACACTACATTACCAGAACCCCCAAAAGAAAATTAGACAGGGAAGTAAGAAGCTGAAGAGTTGCCAGCAAGCATCTTATGGGACAGGCTTCTCGGAACTCTCTGTGTTGAAGCAGTCTGACTCTAAGCATCCCCCTGGAAAGCTCTGCAGTGATAGGGAGTGCTAACAAGGTGGCGAAATTTCGTTTCATATGAAATCCACAGGCAAGACTTAGTAAGAAATGGCCACTGGCCAAGTGGTAAAATAAGTGAGGCCAGTGTCAGGAATAAATCTGAAAAGCTGAACAGCATCAGACCTAATTTAATGTCCAAAACAGTATTTTAACACAGGCCAAGTCTAACATGTAAGTAGCTGTGCCAGTGAAAGGAGAATACAGAACTAGTCTTGTGTGAGCTGGTGGCTGCACTTCCTTTGCACACATTTGCCTCCGATTCAGTGCAAACCCAGTAAGCATCATATATAGGGTGGAATCTCCCTAAATCTCCTGCAGTCCTGCCTATGCAATGCCATCATAGCTTCTCTTATAGAGTTCTCCAGAGATCCATCAATGAGTCCAGGAACTTGCCTGTGGGGACTAGGGGTCATCTGAATACAGCAGAAGCACACAGAAAAGACAATCTCTCATCCCTGCCCCAGATGTCTCATAATCATCCAGAATGAACACACAATTGGAGATGTCTTAGTCTTCCTTAATCCCCCCTTTTGCTGCAGAAGCTTTGTAGGGTGATTCAGTGAAGCCTGTCTTCAGGGAAAGAAATGAAGTAATATGGTTCCAGAGTCAGGACAGAGTCACAGTTTTTAGCCCAAACCATGCTGGGACTGAATGGATAACCTGTCATCTGCAGAATGCAGGGTCAAAACATCTACCACAGTAAAGAGAGAGCACAAGGAAAATGAACTGAGAGTATTGCAAAGGGAACCACTGCTGTTAGGAGCTCCGTGGAAGCACATATGTTATGTCAGACCCTGTGTAGAGGTAGAGACATCAATTACATTTCATTATGAAATGATACTAAACATCATAAAGTGTCAGCTTTCAGCTTCATAATTTATAAATTAAGTGTAAATAGCTCATATTCTAAGCTCCTCTCCAGCCGCTCATTTATCCTTCCCCTGTGAAAAATTAATGAGTCTATAAAAATAACTTGTAAATTTAGAGCAGTCACGTTTTTTTTTTTTTAAAAAAAACAAGTGTGATTTTCCCAGAGACCCTGAAGAATTAGTTGGCTCCCGGCGCTGCTGTTAATCACTGGTCTTAGGTGTGCTGCTACGCTATAGTAGATGTTTTCCACCTCCTGCTACGATTCCTGCTGCAGACAAGTGCCAGAGACAAGATAAAGCACTGTGGTTACCAGGCTGCCCCGGTACAGCAGTCCCTGCTTTCCGCAGCCTGGCAGACTGCTTCCTGCAGGGGCTTCTCGAGGATGTAACATCACAGCCAAGACACCAGGAGAAGAATTAGCAAGAGAATTTTTATAATCAAATTTTCAAAGTGGAAAATTTTCACCCCAGGTAAAACTTTTGGTTTGTAGGAGGGAACATGAACTAGCTCTGTATTTTCTCTAAGAGGATTCCCTAAGGGACTTTTTCACTATTTTGCGACCCCTTGGGCTTGCCTCAGGACAAAAAGCTGTGTTGGCCATTTTGCAAGACCATCTGCAACTGTGCAAGGACCTGTATTCCTGCCTACTGGTGTGCGCATTTACCAGTCCCATGTGAAGAACAGAGAGGAGCAGAAGACAATCAGAGGGCAGCAGGAGACAGGTAGGCTGACGAACAGACTGAGGAAGGCACAGTGCTCCAGGTGGTGGAGTCATGAAGGACCGTGACAGAGGAGTACAGAGAATGGGCAACAGACTGGTCTGGAGGTACCCATGGGGGTGCGAAGGCTGCTTGCCATGTGCTTGAAGACATACCTTATGAATTATACCTGCCTACCTCCATTCTCTTCTACCATCTCTGGGGACTTTGCTCAACACCCAAATAAATGCCCATGAAGCCTATTCAAAACCAAAGATGTTCCTACACAAGAACTCTGTATCAAAGCAAGTTACTGTTTGCTGGCTTGTGCTCGGTCAGGGGTGCTGGAAGAGGAGACAGGGTTTCCCGTCTGCTAGGGCACCACAGCATGGGACATTATGCATCACAAGGGAGGGTGATATCAAGATACACAGGGTGAGATGGCTGTAGGATGAGTTCCCATGATTTTCTGTTAATTTTTATACTTATGCTTAACATTTAGAGGTATTTGCTTAAAAAAGTATTTTGGCTAAATGAATAGTTTCCCCCAAACTGTTATTGGTTAAGCTCTCATGAAATATCCAGCTCTTTTCAATTGAACAGAAAAACCCCTGCATTAAACAAAGCAGAATGAACAAAGCACAAGGATTACTTTTCCCTTTCTGCATACATATGTGTGAATATGTTTTATCTTCCCTCTTCTATACAGTCTAACTCTGACTATCACAAACAGCAAGTTGCTGTGATGATTAATGACAAAAGTGGCAAATTTTACCAGATGTAATGTGAACTTATTCGTTAAATTCCTGCAATCAGACATTAAAATGGATACTATTCCTCTGGGGAGAAGATGGAGAGACAAACATAATAACTTTATCTCTGTTGCATGTAAAATATCCGTAATTGAGCAGAAAGCCTGATCCCAAATGCTTAAAAATATAAGGCCAGGGCAGCAAATGTGATTGGATTTTTTATAATCTAATCATTTTGCTCCATATGTGGCCCCCAATCTGTTTAGGATTGTTAAAATTCCTGGGTATTGTAGTGGCTTCCCCAGAGAACGCTGGGAAGAGCTACAGACAGCCTGGACCAGATGGGATGCCAGCAACTCCAGCCAGCAAAGGCAGAAAAGAGGACAGTGGTTAACTCCTCCTCTGCTGGCCACCACGGAGCAGGTCCAAACTGGAAAATTAACTCAGACTGCTTTCCAAAACTGTGAAAGGCAGGTTCTATTTTAAAGCTCCTGGGAGCAAACTGCCACAGCCCACAGGGACAAACAAAACAAGGACCGATAATCACATTATTCTGAAAAAATGTCCAGTGCTGTAGGGGGAAATTTCAGTTTCTTGCAAATTGGCCTGGGTATGGGAAGGAAAGGGGGCTCCCAGGAGCCCAAGAAGGAAGTGAAATGCTGTAAATGAAACCAGCACCTACAAGATGAAAAGCCTTTTGGTCAAATTGAAGGTGTTTTTAAAAAGCTTACGGAGTAGAGCAGAATCAGAGAGCCTTCCTCTAGATATATGAAATTTGGCAGACCTATGCTTGATATAAGAGCAAGAGTCTGGCTGCTTAGCATTCTCTGTCCCTCTCTAACTTGTCACTGCAAGGAGTTAAATAGACACTTGAGAACCTCCACCGCAGGAAACACTTGGATGCTCCTTGTCCACCAGGGTGGATTAGTACTATTTATACAAGTTTAATCCTTTGGCATATAAAACAAGTGACACTGTAGCTAAAAACAAAATATAGGATTACCCTATTAAAACGGCACACTTATTATGGACAACACCACTTCTTTCTTTCCTTCCTGTGACTTTCTCAGCTCAGACACCCGGGAGTTTTTAGCTAAGCTGAAAACATCTTATTATTCTGTACCTACCCAAATTGTTATGCTGCTTTGATGGCCTGAAGGGAATTTTGTAGGTGTTTTCTAAAGCCTTATTTAGCAAGCCTTAGCCCAAAATCCCGGAAACCTAGGTGTATGGCAAAAGGAAAAGGAAATGAAAATAGCAGCTCAAGGCCTTCAATATGTTTTCCTCTTTATTTCATAAAGAAGCCGTCAGTGTGATACAGACTCTTGGCTGGGGATTTAGGATTTTTCTGCTGCACTGAATTTACACTTGTGGAGGAACAAATTCTGTCACAAAAATAAGGACTTTTCCCATTAAGTTGGAGATAGCAACCTCAGAAGTAATCTCTCACATCCCACAAGATCAGAGCTTTGGACAGGATACCTCCCGAGTGTTACATCTATTATTTCTAGATTCTGAATAATTGCAATGATTCTTAAAAATACAGAATATGAAAATACTGAGGTGTATTCAAGTGTCCACAATCTTTATATCGTTGTTTACTAAGAGACCCTTCAAGGCTACCTTTAGTTTCAACAACATCAGAAAAAGACTGTTTTCAAGTGTAAAGGTGCCACCATCTTATCCTGAAGAGGGACCACTGAGAAAAAAACTCATCTAATTTTAGTAGATTCCGTGATTATCACTATATAATTCCCTGGAGAATTTCTCAGTATAAGTATGCCATAATAGGGGCCATGGATCCAAACCAGAGAAGGCTACTGGCTTTTTATCCTACAAAACCAATACATACTGCCCAGACAACTCACCAGCTTCCAAAACAACTTATTCCTATGCTCTCACCTGGGAATACACTGCAGGAAAAAATCCAAGCCTGGTTTTGACTTACAAGCAATTCCCTGTCTCTCCTGCTTATTAATGTCTCTGAATAGGAACAGACCAGGGCTTTTCTTATCAGACACTCCTTTGAATCCTTGTGCACTGCCAGGATTTGACAAAACCTGGAAAAAATAGAAGCGGCTGCCACACTACGGTACCCTCGATAGGTTTTAAGTGCCAGACTTTTGCTTAGGCTCATCTTTCACAGCTTCAAAGGAAAGTGTGATTCTTTCTGGAGCCCAGCTGTGTGTCTAAGAATTTTTTGAGCAATAATACTAATCAGAAGTATATTAACTTCTCAAGGACACACTAGGTCCATTAGCTGTCAAGCAATGATTATGACAATCCCTCCACTTGGCAGAAGATTTTTACGAAACTTTACACCCCTCCCTCCAAAGCCAGACAAGCCAAAACGTGGATTCTTTTACCAAGAGGAATGGACTGTAACTTGCAACCACGGAAAACACAAAATGTATTTGGATGCAATAATTCCCCTGCAGATCTGATATGGAAGACATTAGAAAATGTTCGACTTCCATAGCTATTACCATTCAGGTTTATTAACATAGTTTATAAATGTTAATTAGTTAAGGTATTTCACAGGCAGATAGGTAGCTGGAAGCCAAAGACTAACACTCAGTTTCGTAAGGTATATGTGTGATTGTCTAGAAGACAGAAAAGGAGAATATTACTTGTCTCATGATTGAAAGATTAGATTTCTATTTCCCCATACATTCTTAATGTGCTTACAGAGTTTCATGAAACAGAACTCCTCAGGCAGGGCTGAGGGCACGGAGAAGTTGTCTGCATTTGGGTACTGGCCTGGGTTATAGCCAGGGCCTGATGCAACTGGGCAGAGGATGGGCAGACTGTGCAGTCCTGTGACCACTCTCCCATGTATCATACCAACGGGAGGGACGAGAGTTCTCTTGGCCCTTCACACAGACAGCATTTCCTGAAGAAGGGGACCTGATCATCTCAAAGGTAAGTTGGCAGGGCAGGGGAATTACCTCATCAGAAACCCAGGAAACCAATTTTTTTGCATCCTCCTTGCCAAGTACGAAGCAGGGCTGCATGGTTATCAGAGGGGTGCAGCTGGGACACGCTGCAGAACCATCTGAGCATCCTTTTGAAAGGGAATCCATGAAAAAGCAACAAAATTCTGCAGGCAGGGAGTGCTGTGGGACAGTGCTCTCAGTATTGCTGTCAGCACTACAGGACACCCCAACTTGCAGAATCCCCCACCAGAATACAGAAACTGGGTCTGCAGTTCCAGGAAATACACATCTGAAATATCTTTGAGAGCTTTAAGCGAGATCCCTGATGGTCTGACTCCATGCTCCAATTTCAACAGAGCTCCTTTTTTTCAGTGCTACTGATCTTTTTGCAGAGATACTACATAACAGAGTATAAATCAAGTTTCTGGTGTCAAAGGTGGTCATCTCTTGCATTTGTGAAAGGTGACAAGGGCCAGCAGGGTTGGGACAGAGGTAGAATCTCTTCAACAGCCCTCCTGTAGTCACCGATTCAACTCTGAGGCGCAGCAGAGCCTTCTTATTACAGGCTACATTTTTCCTAGTGAGAAGTCTGTTGTATCAGTTTTATGCCAAATCAAGAGTTTGATTTATCCCTGTTGTAACTCCACTGAGTTCAGTCAAGCTATGTGAGTCATGAATTTAGCTCAACTTTCTCTGCAGAGAATACTATTTTCTCCTTTGATACTGCTTCAGTGAACCTCTAAATCTATGAGCACGCATCCTGCTCCAACAAAGCGTGTAAGCACACACATGTGGGAAGTATGCGAGAAATCATTGTGAGAGGACTGGATTACTTCCATACTTAAACCATCTTGTCAGCCTCTTTCACCTTACGTCCTTGTTTTTCAGCAGGAGACAGGAGTAGTCCTTCAAGTATTTGGCATAACACAGCTGAAATGATAGCTGGTGGAAAGACTCCAGTTGCCTTCCCGGGAAACTGAATTGTGCCCTGCGTAATGGTTTGTCTAGATGGGAGGAGGTTTAGGGAGAAGGAGGCAGTGAGTCCCTCCCTTCTATAACAAGCACGTCTACTGTGTCCATAGTGACTGGGGATTTTATCAGACACGAGTGATGTCTGCTCCTGAGCCCTGCCCAAAGACCTATCTGCTTAACAACACTCATTACTTAAAATTTCCCCTGCTCACTTTCATCCATGAGTCCCTCCAAACCTCAGCGAAAATACGCTGTAGTCCCTACACTTATGTTACGGCCAGTATCTTTTCTCTCGTGGCCTGTTTTCTGTGCTCACTTTTTGATGCACTTCATCTGGCCTACATTTTCCTCTTCCAGGCCTGCTCTGGGAAATTCTTAGACTTCACAGCACCTTTTTCTCATGCTTGTCTTTCATTAGGGGAATGGTTTGCTTCTGGCTAGGTATTTATATATTCATTACTTCCCATGTCTGTTACCCAGACATTACCTTTTCTGTATTTCACATCAGAACAACAATTTATCTGAAAGATCCTATTTGCTGTTTACTTTACCTTTTCTAGTAGTCTAGAAAACATTTATGAAATGTCATTACCTGGGCTCAATAGTGCCAATACTTTCATCATAAGGTGCCTGTATCAAGGCTCCCACACACTGTCCCTTTTGAAAAGCCCAATTGCTCAGCAAAACTTTTCCGCAAATAAGTTTTTAGCAAACCTCTGATGCATAACATTGTAATAATTCCTGCCATCTTCTGAAGTGAGAGTAAACACACCATGAATATTTTTGTTATGTCAGTCGATAAGCAAATTTACATTTGCATAAGGATTTACTTTGCAGAATCTGTTGCAGCCTCTTTCTTCTTCTCCCTCACCTGCCCCACTTCTTAGCAAACTTTTAGTCTTAGGAAGGCTTAAATAATACATCTTTAAATCCAGGGGGATAGTAGCAAAGGGTTGCTGCAAGTCATTCCCTGCAAAAAATGAACAATAGACATGATTTTAAAATAAATAAGCCTTGCCTCCTTACTATACTCTGTCTTTGACCCCTGCAAAGTGCCTGCCTAAAAGCTCATGCTGGTTTCTGGGGTTTGCCTTCTGAGCAGGCTTGGAGATGCTGAGTGCACATTTCCATATGGACAACCTCAGGGCTTCTTCCCTGACACCCTGTCCAAGAGGTCCAAGCAGCATGTGAATCCTGGCCATGCCCTCCTCTTGCTCAGCAGGAGCAGGTCTTTTCAGGACCATGGTTTTGGTGCAACTGCTTTGTAGCCCCAACCGCAGAAGCGATTTTTTGCACTCGTCGTGAGCAATTTCCCATTCACCCTTTTCCTGCCTGCTCCCTCAGCCACAATACATTCACATCAGAAATACTCCCCCCGACCCATACAGTTTTGGAGTTTCTTTCTTACACAGCCTCTGCAAGCCAAGAAATCTGCTCAGCTCTATTCACTAGATTCCTGAGAGTCTTCAAAGGATTGCTAATTCCAGTCTGCTTAAAAAAAAATGCAGAGCATTCTCTCTCTTACAGCTTTGCTGCCTTCCCTTCTGTGAGCCAGTCAGCACCTGTTGGCCCATAAAAAGCACACCAGAACCACAGTACACCTGAAGCTATCTGAAACTCCTGCAACACTGTGGGCAAAGAGACAGCATGCTCCATGGAAGGGCCATCAACCTACTAGCGCAAAACCAGCTTCCCAGAGGAGATCCCTATGCCCCTGGCTGGCTCGTATTAAGGGCTAACAAGGGTTAACAGTGTTTGCTCTCTCCATCTCACCCCCTCCTCCTCACTGTGCATTTCTGTCAAAGACCTGCGCTCTGGCCAGCCACCGATGGGATTAGGCTGCTCTAACAGCCTGGCTGACACTCTGTGCAGGAATAAAGTCCTGCTGTCTGGAGGCAGCGCACTCCAGTGCACTTCGCAGCCCTCCAGAAAGAACTCTAGAACTGAAAAGGCAACAATCAGGTCTTTGGAGATTTCAAAATTATACACATTCAAAATAACCTTTGAAAATATTCCACTTAAGAAAATACCCAAACCCTCTGGTTTTTCTTCTTTACTTGAAAGACTGCAAGCATTTCAGTTACTATGTCTGTTCAGGAGCCATATGGAAAAATCAGTTCTGTCCTGTTAAACTGGTTGCACGGTTTTGGTTTCCATCTGTCTACAGAGATCTGAGAAGTCTATATTGTTTTATTTTATGCTTTTCCAGCAAAGAAAGCAAGTGGTCTGGGAATCATCTGGCCAGGCACACAATAGGTAAGCAGAATATTTTTGTGTAACATTTCCAAGAATCTGGGAGTATACTGTTTGTGTAATTGAGTAAAATCAGCCTTTAGGATAATGTTCTCTTTGGGATAAGCTGATTATAGGTTGGTTGGTTGCTTGATTTGTTTGTTTTCCTGGACAAGAAAAGCTGAGCTGCCGTGGTATCAGTGTGGTTTGCAAGATTCTGTCATTTAAGCAGCAGAAAGACTTTTTTTTTTTTTTTAAATCCTCTCCCAAGCACAGAGCAACTCAGATTCCACTGTCAAAGGTAAAACAAACTATTTGGGATTATATTTTTAATCTGTTAGACTACAAGAATAATGAAGTGGTGAAGGAGTGACTCAGAGTCACACAGAAAGCTCTGCTGTAAGAACATCAAAAATTGAATTGATGTAATAAGCTTAACTATTCTTTTAACTTGTTCAGGTAGTTGTTTAATCTTGCCTTCATCTAGGTTCTAGAAATAGTATAAAGAAGAAAAGAATATCCTAACTTTATTAGGATGTTAAGTAGGACATTCAGATGACCTGATAGTGATAATTTCAATTATAATCTTACTGATACTAAAGACGTGCATTACTTTAGGAACCACAGATTAAAACAAATTTTGTACATAAAAAAAAAATCGACAGATGTTTTTAATACTATGTTTGAATGCGCGTGTTTGAGAGACTTATAAAGGAATTAGTCGTTTTATAAATTTACGTTAATTGTAATGGACAGCAGGTCTGCTGAATGGTAGATATTTTAACTGTCTAGGATATTCTGCCCGTGCAGGCACCATGAGGAAATGACTGATCTCAGAAATAAGTTAAAATTACAACCTGTCTTTTATGTTCCCTTCTATCATTAGCCAATATTCAGATTTAACCAGGATCACTACTCTTCACTGTTTGTAAGATGCAAGAAGCTACTTTTCCCTCAAAAAAAGGCATCTTGCTCACAGAGCTCCCTCTGCTTTCCAAATCCCTGAGCTACAGCTGGCACCTGTATTAAAGGTCTATGCCCTTCTTTCTTCTCTCTTTAATCCACTTCTGTCTCTTTCTGAAACTGTGTGCAGCGGACATAAAAGTTGTAAGGCTAATTAAGAACCTCACATAGTAGCGTACTGCCAAAATCTCTTGTTCTGACTGGAGTCTCCCGCCTGTGTAGCTCTGTGCAACGTACATAGCACAGTTGAAATACCATCAGCTTTTGCAGAGGGGATTCTTGGGACTCCTTGTGTACATTTCTTTCATAGATTTACAGATAACAAAGCCTGCTGGCAAAAGGAAGAGTCATACGTGATTTTTTTTAAAAAAGTCTGTTATTGGTGTCAATACAATAGAACTGTTAAACCTCCAGTGAGCAGCAAATGCTGAGTTGGGCTGGCAGATGCGAAAGGGGTGGGCAACATAAAAATCTCAGAATGACTTATCCAACTGCCCTACAGTAATAAAGCCTTCCTCCAAATGAGATATACTAAGAGCTTAAAATCTCCTAAGTATCAATTTAGAGATTCTTATCCAGGATGCTCCACTTTTTCCTTAGTGTACTACACTGCTCTGAAAAGTTATTTTGATTCTCTACACATACCTACAATCAAAATGGATGAAATAAAAATTAAATCATCTGACAGAACCGCAGAAGCAGTGTTCGGGACATTGTGATGTTTGAAAGTGACAGTTCCATTACAAATAATTCAGCCCTGTTAATTCAGTGAACAAACACTGTAAACTAGGAAAAATATTTTAAATTTATTTCTCCACTCATTTTGTCATCAGTGAAAGGTTTGGGGCTTGTTTTAACTGTCTTGTGATATTGCACTTGACCACATATTTCTATAATAAAAGACTTCATAGTAGCTTCTGCCATTAAATCTTTGCAGGGACATTCCCAGAGAAATGTTTCATGTGAACTTTAAGCAACTGAGCAAATAGAGACTTGCACCATTTGAATGCCTGGTTTGCTGTGATTATGATAAATACCAGGAGAGGCACAGAAAGAGAGAGTCACTGATTATTTTCTCCCCCGAGGAGGCAGTTTCCATCTACTTTTGTCATCCCACTTTGCAGTGCTGAAGATGTCCTGGTTCTGGTTTTATCTGCCTCTCCATCTTCTTGTGGTGGCTTGCTTGTGTCATTCCATAAAAGCCCCCACCAGTTCCCAGCAGAGTTTCAAGACCGATCTCTTCAATTTCTACCACTCCCTGATACTTGCTGATGGCAAGGAAACTACAATTCACCTGCTGAAGGATATACCTAGAAGGTAAGAGCAAACAGTCCCTCCTATTTTCAGCTAATTCCATACAACACTGGTAGCTGCACACTATCTGTACAAAACAAGAATTGCTATGCAGCTGCAGAGCTCTTTCAGTGTCCACTGAATTTTCAGAGAAATACCTCATTTCTGTCAGGTTCAAGTGTTATTACTTTGCCCGTAACCTGGAATGCCCCTCTGAGAGGAAACTTAAGTCCACATATACATTTCAGGCAGGTTTCCATGTGGCGTTTGTCAGGGCAGCAGCAGAGATGACACAGAACAAGCAGGCCCCAACAGCAAACAATTGTGTCACAAACTACCTGGCTTCAGAATTGCAGAGACCCATCGGCCATCCTACATTTGCTGTAAAACACAAGAATTTTACCTAGCAAATTAGCTATTCCCAAAAATCAATAGAGTATTTGCACAGACTTATTATCAGAATAACTCCTGCATGCTAGAAGTGTTTTTGTTGAATGGCACTAAAGCTTGCCAAAATCAAAAAGTGCTTTACAGACAGAAATTTCAAAGATTCTGCTCTTCCCCCAAATACCTGCAAAGTCTTCTGCCCTATCTAGATATGTAGGTAAACTAGATGTTAAAACTGGCACCGCATCCTGGGTAGCAAATATTGATCTGCTTGTTTGGGAAGAGAGACTCTTCAAATGCTTTCATCAGGCTCCCACTTAGAGCAGTGACCAACACATACAGATTTCGACACATTCCCAAAGCAGAGTGGTCCTGGAGCAGAGAATGAGTCAGATGGTTCAGAGTTGATATGCATTGCACAGAAAGAAACTGGAACATGGCACGTGTTATATAATGTGGCGATGCTCACAAGCAAAACTAAGAGCCATCCTTGTTAAAGGCAAATGGGTATTGAAATCTCAGAGAAAAGTGGATTTTGCTGTGCTCTGACATCACATTACAATTAGGAACTAAAAACCCTCCCAGTTTAGCATGATTACATAAGGACCTCATGAATCCCAGAGTCATCCAAACAGGAAACCAAGAGATGAGAAGTTTTGGCTTAAAACGTAGAGGACTCAAGATTGTGTATCTCTTTCCAGTGAAGCTTGACTCTGGCCTAGTAGCCATATCCTTAAAGTAAGCCAGACCTCTAGGCAGACATGATCCACTCATAACGACTAGGTTTGTCTCACCAACGAGCCATAAATAACCCCACACCTTGAATTGCCTTCATTTAACTGCAGAGGGTTAAGAATGACCCAGATCTAAACATTTCTGTGGCTGTTTATAGTCTGTACACACCAAAACAGCTGAAAGACACAGAAAGCCAAAGTAACAAGACAGGATGCTAGGCTTTTTTTAAGCAAGAACCAAACTCTGAGTGAGTAGACTGATGTTGTTTTATACTGCTCACACACTGCAACCTCTGTCATGAAGGCAAGTAAGCTAGAATTGGCCTGGATGAGAAAACATTGACATCTGATGATGCTCAGAACTGGCTAAAACTCTTCTGTTTTATCAACTTCATCTAACAGCCAGAAAGACCTAGATATGCAAACACATAGGAGGGACAATAAGCTTTAAAAGCTTATTTAATCTGTTTTTCATCCACTTCTACAGGTACTACTTTGTTTTGGAGGAAGGCAGAGCCCTTGCACCTTTCACAATAACAGTGACTCCCTGTGATGTTCCCATTGAATGGAGCATACTTGTGCACAAGGCTTCAGCAAGTTTCCTTGGAAAAGGAACACAAGGTAAGACCTTCAAGTCTACCTAAGCAGAGGCAAAGAAAGCATAAGCCATTCATAAAGGGTTGTGTTACAGGAAATTCCCCACAAGCTTAAACATCTCGTGCTTCCATCTCCCATAAACTGCCATTGGCTGAAGAGGACATCCCTGTCTCCATGTGTGAACCATGGGAGCCCATGGGATTTTGCCATGAACTCAAACAAATCAAGGATTACACGTGGAAAAAGCCTAAGGTTAACATTTGGGAACAATCTCGGGTCTCTGGGGTTCCACAAACACAGATCAGCTTCATAAACTGTTTGTACTGGCCCATGCTTCCCTCTGCTACCTCAGCTCTTTTTCTGTGGTTTAGGCCACTTGAACCAGTCATTTTGCTCCCCTGTGATGCAGAGAAGATTTAGCCATTTATTTTTCTAGGAATACCGTCTACCACGGCAGCAGACATTATTCTGGCTTTAAGCCTAAGAGGAAATTCCATTCTCTTTCAAGATTTTTTTTTTTAATTAAAAAAAACAAAGTAAAAACCGAAAACTGCCATTAATAAGTTCTTGCCTGTCAGGTAGGTACACCTGACTGAGAAGTTCAAATAATGTTCCTTTGAAGTCATAAAATTTCCCTATCAGAGGGGACAATGGCATAAAACTATATCAAAGAAAACTTCTTTCGTATATAGCACGAGTCTCCCTGAAGTAAAGTACCCAACGAAGCAGGCATTAGAAGAAAACTGTAGGAACATCAGACATGATAAAAGTCTAGACTTTGCAAGTTGTGGTTTTATAATTATAGCCTTTTTGAAAACAATTCTACAACTGCAGTGCTAAAATAAAAGCTACACAAGTTTTATTTCAATAAATGGCCAGTAGCAAAAAGTATTTTGAGTTACAATTATTGTTTCTGGGAAGGAAACTATGATGCTCTCTGACATATGAACAATAAAACCTACAACGTGCTTTATTTCAAATCTATTAAAACAAAAGTTACAAGTCTGCTTTTTGCCTGCAGGTGATCATGATACGCAAGACGTTTCAAGATCTCAGAAGTTTTCAAGCATGGTATCCACCATTTTTAACTATAAGGGCAATTCTGTAGAGACCTATATGGGCATGTCTTCTAATTCTGCCCTTTACATGCTAGAGTTCTTATCCACTGAGCGAGATACACACATTACTGTGTACTTAACAACTGACACAACGTCTGGGCACCTCTATCCAGAGCTTCCAATGGATCCACGCATAGATGTTATTGGCATTGGGCATACAACAGTGACTCTGACCTGGAAACACAGTCCATCAGTTTTGCAACATAGAGAAAACATCCAATACTGTCTTCTGGTTAATGAAAAGCACAACTATAAGAGCTTATGTGCTGCTGAGACAGCAATCAGATCCTCTGGAATGAAACTGCCACCTACATTAGCTTTGTCTCTCTCTCCCTACCTCCTTGAACCACAGCAGGTGATGATATTGTCCAACAGTGAATTGAGCATCATCAACAGAGCGAGTAGTGGGGAAGTCAGGCAGATATGCATGGGTACCAAGAACACTTACACAGTGTCCAATCTCAGGCCCAGTATTCAATATTACTTTGACCTTTTTGTTGTCAATCTCCTCACAAATGCCAGCGCTGCTTACACCGGGACGTTTGCAAAAACCCTGGACGAACCTGAACCTAAGGTAACAGAGCTGAAAGATGGGAAAGTGGTTCAGGTTGTCCTGGATGGGAAAAAACAGAAGTCCTACAGTCTGCAGTACCAGGCAAAACACAAGAAAATACAATTCACCTTTCAATTGTGTCGTGGTCAAGTACGGGTTCACATCACAAAGAACGGTAAAACAGTGGCATTGGAAAGCATCTCAGGACTGAAGTATTTCTCACTGAAGGGAAAGCTGCTGGATGTATATTTAGTTCAGGTGAGGTCCACAGAGGAGACTAACTCTTCTGTGAAAGTACAGGTGTCCCCCCGTTTCCACAAGCCCTTATTCCCACTTCTTCCAGAGAGCTTAAAAATCAAGTCCTTCAGTAAACTGAGGACCTGCAACTCTGTCACCATTGCCTGGCTAGGAACACAAGAGGAGAGCAAGTACTGTGTGTACAAGAAAAAGATTGAAGAAGATCAGATCTGGATGGAACTCCAGAATGCAGACAGGTGCTCTGGACCTGAATCTCGGCACAGGTCAGAGAAAGTGTTGTGCAAGTATTTCTATGATATAAATCTCCAGCGAGCTGTCACCACAGAGACCATCAAAGGCTTGGATGCAGGAACACTTTACCTGTTTGACATTTATCTCTTTGGGCCATCTGGCATCCCTGTCAGATATCACAGCAAAGTTGTGAAGACCAGAAAAACATGTTGAAGATGTTTTAAGAAGTGTTTTGAATTGAGTTTAATGAAGACTATTATCAAAATCTATGCCAATCCATGCCATAGCCCATGCAATTTAAAATATACTAACTCACCAAAAAAACCCAACACAATAACATATGGAGGGAACATCTCAGATGTATAAATCATTATGCTCACTTTTGCATCCTATCTGCTGCACTGTCATCCCATTTTTCCTTCAGCTGACCCAAAACAGATCTGTGAAACAAATCCATGCACATGGAAATAAAATACTCATGATGGCACCCATAAGAAATAGGTTGGTCACCTAAAATGGTATTGAAATTCAGTACAGAAGCAATGGGAAATCTCTCTCAAGAAGCACACATCATTATTTTAAAGTCCCAGAGTTTTCCACTTTGTGGAATTCCAGCTAATGAGGAATCAAGACACCCTTCAAGCTCCACCTCAAAGTCAAGCTGCTCTTCAGAAACTGAACTTCACTGCTGCTTGAACAAGGATGGAGACAAAACAAAATTAAAAAACAAACAAACAAAAAAACCCCACCAAAACCAAACAGCAGTGGAACTGCTATAAAACGCCACACCTTGATTAAAGCAGGCTGAAATGCATCTTCCCCTATTACCCGAATTTTTGCTTGGCTTTCATTTCTATACAGAAACTGTGCTTGGGTAGAAATACAAAATTCAGGCCAGGAACTGTCTCTGGATTGAGCTGTTCTGGGAGTATACAAATACATTGCTGTGCTGCTGCCCATTGATCAAAGTAGCAAGTACAGGATATTGTCATGGAAAGGAGGCTTTTATCTCTAGTCTCTGACACCAGGCCCAGGTCTATCCCTGTGTGACTCCTGAGTGTAATATGCGCACTCTTTACATCAAACCAGCCTGTATCAATGAATGAATTGCTTTTGGAAAAAATAAATGTGGTTTTCCTATTAAATATCATAGAAGGAAAATACTTGTAGTAGAAATCCTGACAAACACACTTTTTGTTGTTGTTGTCGTTTCCTTGATTACCTTCTTTAGATGGCATGAAACACAGTATAAAAATTATTTGAAAAAATTAAAAGTCTTCATTAAAAAAACCCCTTACCTTCAATTTCAATTATAAGCAGAAAATAATTTGTACATAGCCTCTTGGCAATTCTGGAATTTATATATCAAGAGATACGATAGATTCATTGACCCAGAAGTTGCTAGAGAAACATTGCCTGCTGTTATTCTTTTTCTTCTACAATTACACGAAGCAGAGATACAAATGATAATTCCATCACTGCACATTTCAGAAGTTTGCTTGCAATTCAGGGTCATCAAGGCTCTAATTTACTCTGAATAACTACTCTCCCCAAGCATACTCAGAGGGACTGCCATGTCTGTCGTGCACACACACATGGAGGATAAGTTTCCTGCTCCAAAGACTGTGCATCCTGCACATCCTCAGACTCGTTCGTCCCAGAAAAAGGGTTCTGGCCTTTGCCAGGAATCAGCTACGATATCTGGGCTCTGGGTAGGTTTTACATTCCTGCAGGCGCTATTCTGGATTGAGCAGTGTCACAGCAGGACCCATGTGCTCTCTGACCTCCTCGCCACACTCTGGAAGCCTTCTGGCTAATTACAGGGGCTGGCAGCTGCACTGCCTTCTTTCCAAGGCAAACCCTCTCTTCATTTTGCTCCTGCCAAAAATAGTCTGAGCTCAAAGAGCAATAGAGGTCATCTTCACTTGGAACTCTTAATGTTTTCTTCTGTCTTGCTCCTCAGTTTCAGGCATTTACATTCTGGATGAACTTCACTTAGATGCCCTACAAATGACTGTAATAAGAACCATAATAATAATAGTAATAGGGGAGAAACAGGAAGATCTGTTTAACTTCAGACACAATATACTCTTAATCCACTGCCCTTAGCCTGTCAGAGCATTAACCCTTGCTTTTACCCTCTGTACATAAACGTCACAAAAACATCACTTGGAAGAGGAAGATACGTTGGTACCTCACCTGATACCATTGCCTCTGCTGTGGTCTTTCACAACAGAACTGGCGTTAGACTTCTCAGCAAAACCTTGTTTTAGGGTTGCAGCCAAATAGCCTGAGAAAGGGATAGGGGGAGAGTCTGGGAGAAGACAGAAAGAGAGCCAAGTAGTCAGGGGCAATATGTAAGCAAGGGCTTGATGTGACACTAAGTTAACTAACAGAATCTGGAGGGAGGGAAGAACAGGTTTGGAAATCAGCAGAGATTTCAGGGACACTTTGAGTAAAGCTAAGAGATTTTCTTCTTCCTAGGTCCTCTTTGATCCACCTCTCCCCAGACGTTGCCACACAGCTGAGGCAGAGACCAGGGAGCAACTCCGAAGACCACAACTTACTGCTCACGCAGCTCAGGCTGTGACACAAGCAGAGCAGTGACTACAGCTGCTGCTGGGAGGGCTGATGCTAGGTCCTCACTTGCAGGAGGAACTGCCACCCACACAACCCAATCCCTCCATCAGCCAAGGCTCCTGTGCACAGGAAGTAGGGCTTGGCTACAGAGAGAAACGTGCTGTTTTGTCAAAACCCATTGCCTCTAATATAAGCAGAGCAGGCAACTTGCCCTCCAGGTAGCAGCCCACTTTGCTTTGTGCGTGCAGCCAGCCATGGTCTGTAACACAGCAGCAAGGAATATTCCTCTCCATTGATCTTTCCACTGTGATTCTGCCTGTGTGCACCAGACTGCAAACCTGTTTTCAATTCACTCACACCCAGACCCTGCTTACGCATTTGGACATGCTGGTTTTTTTACACTGGGTGTCACTTTGCTGACTGCTGTCATGGGAGTGAAATTTCAGAGGTTTATACACAAGAAAACCAAAGGTGTTGCGTTACACCATTGCTGCTCTTCCTATCCCTACCAGCTGCCCACACGCACAGCTCCCCATCCTCAACACTTGGAAGCATTTCTCTCTCAAAGCTGTTTGGCATCTTTCCGTCTTCTCTCCCTTCCAATTGACTAGTGCCTGCCTACTGCAATACGACCACAAGCATTTCCCTTCCTTTATGCTTTCTGCAGACTTTCTTGCTAAATTTCTAGGGAAGCTCGGTTCCTTCAGTCCAGCCTGTCCTAAGCTGTCATCAGCTCCCCACTGCTGCTGAATTTGAGTCACATAGGAAGAGCAGACAAGTATCTTCATGGAGAACATTTCAAGAGCAACATTTTGCTTTTGTGGATCATTTAAAGTAAGTCTTCAACATTGTTGACAGGCCAAAGTATTTTTCCTAGTGCTCAGTGGTGGGTCCCAGCTTTTGTGTGCTTCCAGTTCTCATATCTTAAGCCCTGTCACAGCTAAATTCAAACCCTGAGGCCATACATCTCTTCCCAGCATTTCTGTGGAATTGCTCCCATTGCTAAGCCACTCTTCAGTCTGGGAAGCGGGGGTCAGAGACACTGAAAACAGAGAGGGCAAGTAATAAGAAAAACAGGTTTCATATCCACATCCCCCTTTCTCTGTGGGCTCAAGCCTCACAAATCACCACCTGCATTCCTGATTTGAGGTGTAAGTTTCTGAAACAGTGAAATAATAAAGCACAGGCTAAGTTTGCTACCGTAGATGCCCATAAGCCACAAAACAGTACAGCAAGCAGCTCTTCAGCATCAATTTCCAGTATTCCATACAACTAACTGCTATTACTGGAAATTTTGAAACGTAACTTGAATATAATTGCTCATTTAAGTTCTATTCTTCAAAAAATCCTGCTACCTAAAACGAGTGATGAGGTTTCTAACATTCAGTTCAAGGACTGAATGACATTTGTGAGTTAATATTTAACTTACATCGAGAATCATCTATTTTGTCATTCCTTTTTCCTCCTGTATTCAACAGCCTATTTGTTCATTCCCTGTTACTTTGAGTTTCCCAACAAATATAAGTGCCCTTCAAAGTGGATCTGGTACTCTTTTTGAAATTGTTCCCTATCTGCCCACAAATATATTCAGGGATTCATTCACAACTTCGAGCAAAATGGCTTGGGTGGTTGTGGGGTTTTTTTTGAATTTCATATTTCTATCTTTGCATGTGTGGTTTGTTTTGTTTTTTTTCTGGCTAATGCCTTCCGACTTGGAAGACTTGCTTCTAGTATAAGCAACATGTTAAAAACAGTCTTGCTGTTTGGCCCCAGGTGCTGGACTGAAATCCTGCTCACAAATTGCTTTCAAAGACAGAAGTGATGTGTTTGTTTACAGATACATGTATCACTCGCATTTTGGGCTTCATTACTACTAGTTGATGGGTTTTGGTGGGTTGAGTTCATAAACCACAGACGCTGCACTTAAACATCCTGGCCACACGTAGCTTTGCACAAGGCTTACAACATAATTTCAAGAACTCAAATAATATTAGCACTGACAGCAAGTCCAAACCAGTGACCCTAAAATGCCAAAGGCTTTCAGGTGCTGGTAAAGCAACTGAAGCTCTCTGTCATTTAGATAAAAATGGATGACTTGACAGTTGAACACTCATTCAGCAACATAACAAATCCAGGCAAACCAAATTATATTATTGCATCTTTGGGGATGAATGTGAACAGAAGATGCATTGATGCTCACCAGTGTTGCCTATTCTACACATGCTGGCTTGAGAAATCAACAGTGCAGTAGAGTACAGACCAATGAATGTGCTTCTCTGACAAAACAACAGGTATTTCCCAAACACATCTGCCAAGAAATTGGAAAGAACATCTAAAGTCAGTAGAAGAGGCAAATGATAACTATGTCACACCCCTGTGCTGCATTCTTCTGCAAAGAAACATAACTCAACGATAAGCCCAGAGGATACTGGGCTAACAACTGCTGCTGGCAGGAGCGGCTGTCACACCGACACAGCCAGGAAATAGTTGAGCATCCATCCCAGGCAGCACACAAAATGCTGCACACTGGGTAAAGTCTTATCAGGAGCAAATATTTCAGCAAATTTAACAAGCCAAGCATCTTGCTGATAAGATTATTAAGGCAAAGCAGATAGAAGAAAAATCCAAAGAGCTTACATTTTATTTTATTTTAGTCTTTGAAGTGTTCTGAGTTCAGGTTTGCTTGTTGGGGTTTTTTTTGTGGGGTTGTGTTTTTTTTTTTTAAATTAAAGGACATAGAAAGTGACAGCTAAGGAACAAAAAAAAGATAGGCACTTACTGGAAGGACTGTAATACCACAGTGTTCCCAGTGCCTCTGAGAGGTTCTAGTCTGCATCACTGAAGAGGCTGAAGCTCCTATGAAAGAGAAATACAGTGGTGCCGAGGACAGTCACAGATCTGATGAGGTTAAAGCAGGAGTTCAAACACAATCTGCCCAGCAAGTTGTAATCCCAAGCACTCCTGACAACTCTTGATCTCACCCTGTAGTGCCCTTGCCCTGAAGGAGGTTCTTTGGAGCATTACTTCCCTGTCTAACTGACAATACTTGGCAGCAACTTGCCTCCTACCTGAGCTGGGTGCCCCATCAACACTCTGGGACATGGACAACAGTCTCCAGTTTGTCAGGGGTTTGTTCTTCAGGGATTTTGGTCACTGATTTTGTGGCTTCTGCAAGAGACTGAGGATTTGCTTATCAGGACTAGGAGCCACCCCTGCAAAACTGTGTACCCTGTCCTATACTGTTTTTGCTCTGAGGGAGGTTCTCTGTGATGCTTCTCCTCTACCTCAAACTTATGAAAGCATTCGAACAAGGCTAGCCTGCCCCTGACTGACAGCAGAGCAGACTGAGGAGGTAAGCACCAGAGTACTGTTACTTTCTGCAGGTGTTGGTATCTGTGTTACAGGAGAGGATCTGAGAAGGTGACCTGGTCGCTCAGTCTGAAAGGGTTGTTTTCAGACTCTTATGGTAATTTTCCCCGAAAACAGAACACAGCAGGAAGGACACTTTCAGAGAGCGGGGTGGGAGAAGAATCTGAAGTTAATGATTTAAAATTTGAGTTTGTTGGAAGCTTCTAAGGGGAGGAAGGGCCCAGCCTGGATCCACATTTTGCACCTGCCCCTCCATTTTTGTAAGGTGCCTACTACTCAGGAAGAAGCCTTTTTGTCTGGACAGGGATTTCTCCAGAGCAACATTCATTTTCAGCAGGGCTTTGCAGGAGCTCTGATCAAGGCTGTCAGTGGGATACATCAGTCCTGGCCCTTCCTGCAGCATTTTCCATGCAACAGCATCACAGTGGTAACTGTGACACAAATCACTTTTTCACTCTCTTTCCGAGCAAAGGGAAGATTGTGCTTGATCGAGCTTCACTACTGATTAATTTGTCTCCAAGATGCAGTGCCAGCATACAAACACACAGAGCCCCTAGTGTTCCTGTAGCTCGTGACTCACACAAATAGGAGAGCTCAGCAAGCAGCACGTTGTCTGTACAGAGACCTCAACTCTATGGAAATACTCAATCTCTGAGTCTCCTTTAGAGCCTGTGAAAATAACCCCACACAGCATCCTGTTATGGTAATATGCTGTAAGACCTGAATTTCACATCTAGCACTTCAGCTACATAAAAACCCCACAAAACCAGAACAGGGATTTGAAGCAAATAGGCAACACCTAGCTTTTCTGCTCTTCGCTTTCTTCTGGGAGGCATAGCTCAAAACCAGCCTGGGAACACTCAAAGCAGTACTAGACAACACGGCTGAGGTGTTACCATTGTTGAGAAGAAAATTCCAATTTGAAGACAGAAAGTACCCCCCCCAAACACAAAGATATGTATTCAGACAGTTTCATAAGTGGGCCAAAACCTCTAGTTTTGTAACGTGGCAGTCTTCTGAAAGCCAGATTTCCGAAAGTGCATAGTACCAATTTCTCAGTTTAGACCGAGAACCAACAAATCCGCTAGACCATCTTAAGTTCTTAATATATATTACCTCCTATTGGGACAAAATCTTTGAAAAAAAAAATCTGCCCATAACTCCATGAAACCACAACAGTTACATCTGCAAACAATTTGGTCCATAATATTTTCCTCCTTAGTCATGCTTATGCACAGGAAAAATGCTACTTTTACAGCAACCCTTTATCCATGTTGTTTACATGTATTGATGCTCAACTTCTTTGAATACCTGGGAGAAATAAGTAAGGTGGTGAGGGTTTTTTTTCCTGGAATAGAATTTAGTTAGCTACAAAAGAAAAAGTCACTTCTAACCATCAAATACAACTATTCTGTAACTAAAAAGCAGATGGTTTCACTTTGAAATGAAACTTCTTTAAAAGTGATATCAGAACTCCTATTCACACAAATAGTTTTTGTTTGCAAGGGTGCTTATTCTTGAAGACATGACTTGAAGATAGAATTGAAGCACGATTCAGAACACGAAGAAAACTAAGTTCATAGTTCAAAACAGGCTATTAGAGAAGAAAGTAGCAGGTCACATTGTGTTGGGCATGGGCAGTCCAGACTAGCGTAACTGACAATTACATTATTTAATAACATTTTGAGTCACAGAAACTGGCAGCAGACCTAACACTTCAGCTATTTGGATAAAACTGTTCCTTGTCTCTAGGGTATTACTGTTTATTTGCTTCAACTCTATTAATTCCCTCTTAACCAGGTATTCAGAAAATGTGTGATAGCAGAATTGATCAGTCAAGACATACTGAACATTCTTTTCCAGAGGATTGAGAAATAATTCATTTAAGTATGTCTTTTGCAACATCTTTCCCTACACTGTCCCTCCCACTAGCTTCTTATAAGGATAAAGAATTACATCTATTATTGTCCCTCTGCAGTTTCTTTCTCTCCAGGATTTAGCAAAACATTTGCATACTGGTTTCAGTTGGAACAGAGTTAATTTTCCTCCTAGTAGCTACTGTGCTTTAGATTTACGATGAGAATAATGTTGAAATACATATTGTTTTAGTTGTAGCTATGTAACGGTTATATTAAGTCAAGGACTATTTCAGCTGCTGGTAGAAGCAGGGGGAGCATAGACAGGACAAGCTGGTCAAAGGAATATTCCATGTCATAGACATCATGCTCAGTATATAAACCCGTTTGGCCAGGGGGCAGGAATCCGCAATCACTGCTCAGGACAGGTTGGGTAATTGGTCATCAGGTGGTGAGAGCAACAGTATCGTATCACTTCATTTTGTACACTCTCTTATCATTATTATTATTTCTTCTCCTTCTTCCATTGCTGTTTTGTCTACCTCAACCCACACAAGTAATTTGTATGGTTAATTCTGTGCACCCAGCTTTTTCCTCCTTCTCCCTGCCCTACCAGGGAAAGTGGTGGAATAAAGTGAACTGCTGCAGGTTTCAGCTGCCTGCTGGGGTTAAATCACAACAGACCCTTATCTGTATTTTGTATTCCCAATAGAGTAAGGGTGAACAGTAAATTGAGTTTTTCATTTGGCCTTCCACAAAATTATGGGTTATTTTCAGAATATAGTTTTGATTTCAGTCCTGGTTTGTTTGGTTCAGGCTTATATCCAAAACTTTTAAATAACAGTTCAGTTAAAGGAAGTAGTATAGGGTTTACTGTACTTTCTCCTTTAACAGTTTTGACTGGAAGCAATTTCGGTCAGGAGCCTTTTTTTTTTTATTATTATATGTATATTCAGGCCCCAGCACTGATCCTGATGGATGTGGTGGGTTCCCATTGTTTATTCTTGCTTTAATGTAACTGACTAATTTTACCGTTAGGTGGCACCAGAGAATATTTTAACATTAATGTGAAGGACCATTGGAACTGAAATCTGGAATAGCCTTAAAGCAGACATAGCCACTAAATTAAAAAAAATATAGTCACCTTTACTATGCATATGAGCACTTTAATTACTTGACTATAAGTGATAGCTTTACACAGCTCATCAGAACGCAAGTTACAGCTGACGCCACGTTTTCTTTATTACCAAGTTTTTTCTATTCATAATCACACATGACTAGTATTTAATGAGGAATTGCCATACAGTTTGATTTAACTGAGATGAATGGCTTTGTAGTGTTTTACTTGTCTTACTGAAAAGAGAAATATAGCTCTGCCCAGACAATTCCAAATGTAGGCTATTAAAAAAAGACCCTTTCGAGAGTCCCTGTGCATATCTGGTACAATTCCAGCCAGGTCTATGAATAATTTACCAGCTAATAAGCTCTTTTCTGTTTATTAAATAATACTCTTAAGAATAGTAGGGCAGGACATAAGCAGTAGCCAGATGTTTCTTCTCGAATTCCAGCTAGACAAATGACCTGAAAATTGCTGTTGCAAGAACTTCTAAAACATATGGCTAAGTACAGGGAATTTGTTAACTTCTTGTGTCAGATCCAAGAGTTTCCAATTATCAACAAAAGATGGCATACCAACCCAATTACTCCTGATATATTCCAGTCAAGACAGATTCCAAGTAACCATAGTTGTGTGGGCGTATGTGGTTTGAAATAACAGGAATCACTGAAAATTTAGTGTAAATAGAAAAAGAAGTAGACCTTCTACATATCACATCCAGACAAATGTGTCCCAGTGTGCTAAATGTGCTTTCAACAGGAAGCAAGAATTTTCAGGCATTCTACCAATGCTGATTTCAAGCCATCATAAACTATTAGAGGTACGTTTACTTTCCAGCATTACAGAAAACTCCTGCAACAGCTTATTTATTTCATTTGTCAGAGTGGGGAAAAAAAGACGCATTTCTTACATAAGACAATAAAAATGTACCGATTTTTTTTTTAATTATTAATTGCAGATTGTGTTTTAAGGCAATATCCTTGTAGTGCTGGATAAACATGGGGCTACAATTAAGTCAGAACACTGGCACTTTACTGATACATCTGACTAAGTAACTGAATCCAGTCCCATGATCTTACTCACGGGAGCACTTAGACCCAGACTCTGTAGATACAATGTGTTTTCATACCATGCCTTACCCAATGAATCTCTAGGCATTCTACTCGAGAACAAGTTGGAAAAAGAATGATGTATTCATGACAACGAACCAGGATTCATAGAATTGCTAAGGAAAAAGAACATGAGGAACACATTTGTAAACTAACCAATATTTCATATTCGTACTGTAAAATTTATTACATCATCTTAAGAGCTACACAAGCTGTCAAGGATTATTCCCACTCTACTGTGTTAGTGTGTAAACCCAGGTCAATGACAGTAATGTTCTTCACTGGGTATTTTTTCTGGGTTAATTTTTGTTTTAGTCACACATTCATCTTGCTAGGCAGATAGAGGTTCACAAGTCACTTTGTGCTGCATTTATATTCAAATTCAGTATGTTGGAAGCCACTGCTTAGGTCCTTTATATTTAGCTTCCAGCTACTGTGACTGTTCTGAGGTTTAAGCCGTGGGTGGTAACAAAACATACTAAATGACAATTATCCATAGGCAAGGCAATTACCGAGATGCTTGCCTTTTTAATCAGTCACAGCCCTGCAGTCACTTCTCAGATGTCAGTCCCCTCAGGTCAAGTCCTTCAACCCCTACCAGGGCAGAATTCACTTACTACCCTACAGACCTCTGGCTTTGCTCTAGCAGGAATACAGCCTGACTAAAGGCTGCAGGAACATCCCTAATGGGCCACTAATTGAAGACAAAGCCTGAAAAATCATGTATCAGTTGAAGTGAGAGAAAGAAGCCCCACAGCGCCTGAGAACGTCCTTATCTTCAAGATTTCCAGTCAGTCAAGTTGATCATGAGGGATACTGGTCCATTCCAGCCAAAGTAAGCAAAATTCATGGAAAATCATCCCCAAATACTTAGAATAGACTAAACATTGAAACAACTGCATTTACAAAAGACATTTTCAAGTGTCTAGAAATGCAGTTTTTTTCCTATGGCCACGTTTTCACTTTCATAAAACTTAAAACCACTAAGCCCTCACTTATTGCAGTGACTTCAAGAGTAGTATTTGAGCTATTAGTGTAAAACACAGATATTTTTTTTAATGCAAATCCGGTATAATTAATGTGTCATAAAAAAATCAAGAAAAAAATAAATGTGAAGAATCACATGTAGTTATCTTTAACTACAGTAGGAAAAAAAATGAAGATCATTCTGAAATTCTCTACCTCTGGGCTATCTGAATGTAGATGACTGATGTATTTATCCCAAACACAAGATAAAAACTAAGCTGTTGTTCCTTATCAGAGCAAATAATATCTGGCACTGTTCTTAGGAATTTCCAATATTAACCCACCTGTAAACCAAAGAAAACATTTTCTCATAGCTCAGGAATCACAATGCCATGGCAGCTCATTTGTAAGACATAGGAATGTTGCTTGTGAAACTTAATCTGACATGAGCACATGGAGGTTTTTCAATGATTAGCTATTGTTTTATCAGCCCCATGATGCAAAAAAGTGAATTTTCACCTGAATGTTAACGGTATCTAACTGGCAATGCTTCCTCACCACCAGAATACTGGTAGTCAATACATTTTCCTGAGTGACCTTATACACCTTTTTTCCTACTAATATGTGGAAAAGTATTCAGAAGACTGATTCATGGCAGAAGACTGTGCCATGAATCAAAATACCTACCTCTAAGTCAGCAGCAATCCACCTGCCAAAACACCAGTCCTCACTGCACAGTGTGCTCCACTTGTCAAACTTGGGCTTTCAGACTTGCATATAGCAACAGCCAAACACATATTTTGATCTCTTCCTTTTCATGCTATTAATTTTGTTGAGGATTATACTTTCTCCCTGAAGCACACCGTTTCACATGCCATAGCTTAAAGTATGTGACTTCATTCCAGCAAGACACTTAAGCAGACACATTAACGCGATCACACAAGTAAGCCTATTGATTTTGGTGAACCTGTTTGTACCCATAAAGCCAGACTTAAACATCACAGTGAATTATGACCTTTCTTTATAATTGTGTATGTTGTCTAGAATCATCTAGCTATCTTAATGTCAAGAAATGTACATGCAATCAATCAGCTTTAGCTATTTCAGAATACTTGTCTCCATGGCTCTTATGGTATTAGCTAAACACTGATGTTATGATTCTACAGAGTGCATACCCTGGGGATCTAAATCCTGTTCACTTTCCCTTCTGAGGGACAGAATATTACAAATGAGTCTCATAACTACTACACTCTCAAAGGGGATTCAAGAAGTCTGTTCCTCTACACTGATGTTCAGAGTCATTGCAGTAACTCTGCATCCACTGGGGGATTCTTTGTCTGTTGTACTGTATTTCTGGGCTGTTTCCACACGTAAGTGATAATGCATCTTTCATCTGCTCTCACCTCAAGATACACGTGCCCTTTGTCACCCCAGCACTATTCAGTTTGCTACACAAAATAAGTTCAATTAGCACACGGCATCTGCACAGAAGACTTGGTATCGCAGTGTTACATCTCGTTAACGAGACCCCACCTCCCTGCTTTCCTCCATCACTCTCTGAACCTGGACTGCTCCCCACTAACACCACCAGCTCTTTCTTGCATGTGATGGCCATATGGAAAGGCACTGTTCTTGTTAAGCTGAAGTCACTGCTGCACCTCTTAAGATTAATTTCATTCAATGTCTCAGCCAGTGCTTTTGGAATGGATATTAAGAGATTTGTTTATTTTAAATATCCCTACAGTCAGATAAGTCACACCCAGTCCATTTTAGTATAAAATGCACAACATTCTTGGAGAAAACCATGCAAAACTCCCAGAACTATTTAAGTTAATAATTAAAAGGCCTTC
The DNA here is from genome assembly GCA_013400375.1 of Thinocorus orbignyianus. NCBI lineage: Eukaryota > Metazoa > Chordata > Aves > Ciconiiformes > Thinocoridae > Thinocorus > Thinocorus orbignyianus. The sequence goes on from VXBW01007405.1 coordinate 218,310, forward strand.
CCATGGGGTTAACCGAGTCAAGTTAGCAATTCATCTCATTTAAAAGTGCACATACTGGGACAAAAAAGGAAGACTATTTAATTACTTTGCATTTCCTCCATGCATAGCTCCATACTATAACTGCAAACAAAAGTGCCGTATGCATCCAGAGAAGTAAAATACTGCCACATACTTTGGTAGTTGTGACAGAGTGCAGTAAGTCACATACCTTGGAGGCATCCAAGCCTCTCAGTGCCCCTCAGACTATTACAGAAGACATACCTGCATATCAAACTACTCTGGTGGCTGTACCAGTTCAAACACTATGGCATTCATTTAGAATACAGGCAGATTTGTACACTAAAAAAATATACTTGCAAAGTTACTTGTACTTGTTACCTGCTGTATGGTCCATGGTAGTTTGTGACTGGTAGTCTAGCCAGCCACTACTCCAAACAATGCTCAAAAAGCAAATTTGCTTTAGTCTCAATATTGTTCACAGCTTTGCAGAAAAACAAAACCATAGAAAGCAGCAGCAAGTGGAAAAAACATTTCCGAGGACACAAAAAGAAATTAGGTGCTTGATTCCTGCTGTAGGTGAATCTAAACTGATTGCCTAATTCCATCAGTTCTCTGAGAATCTTTTTAATATGCCTACCTACACCAGCTAAATCCAGAAACAATAATCCCAGCAGGCTCCAGGCTAGCATTTTTGGAAAGTAGACCTGTCTTTGCTGCTGCCAGAAAGTTGCTCAGCAGAAAAACAATGTTAGTGTGGTCAGCCTTACAAAAGATGACTATTTACTTGATACCATGTAGCTCCAGGAGAGAGACTAGTTGCTGCCTCCGTTAGAAAATAAAGAGTACTTTCATGACAAAACTAACTCTGTCCCCATGTCCCCACTCCTCTATAGGGGTCAAAGCATTATGCAGAACAACAGAAAAGAAGCAGCTCCAGTTGTCACAGTAGCGGGGCAGGGCTGTATTTCCCAAAGGCCATTGCCACTCCATGCATGTGAGATATCAGGTACCATTCAAAAAAAAACCCCAAACAAACAAAAAAACCCCAAAACTATGAACTACAGTCCTGAGAAAAAGTGACATATAAAAGGGATACAAGAGTACAGCACCAAATCCAAAGCTGGAAAAAAGTGGGAAACTGGAAAGATAATCAAAGATGATACTAGAAAAAATTATTAGTGATTTTTTTTTTTAACAATTAGTTTATAGAGCACAACCAGATTTATCAAGAATGTCATGACTTCAACTATAAGATATAGTGTATAATAATAGTAGATAAGCCTTTAACAAAGTTCTGTAAGTTCTCTCCTTATAAGAGAACTACAAAATTGTTATCTTGACTAGATATTTAGAACAAGGGCATACAACAGTTTGAAATGCAGAAAAAAAATTCTCAGTACATTTCACAAAAGAAAAGAAGATCATAGACTGAATTAAAGTGGAAGGTCATCAAACCCAGTCAAAGTAGGGCCAAATAGATCAGGTTGCTCACAGCCTTGTCCAGTCAAATTCTGGTACCTCCAAGGATGGAATTCCCACGCTCTCTCTGTGCAACCTGTTCTTCCAATATCTGCCCACCCTTAAGGTGGTCATGTTCTAAATAAGATCCATTCAGGACTTTGTGTGCCAACCTCTGTCCATAACCTGTCATAAACTGACTGCTCTTTTTTTTTAAAAAAAAAAACCACTAAAAAGAACAGCTATCAGGCAACCCTGCTGTCTCCAGACACAGTGACATGTGATTGTTCTGACGGCAACTCTGATTGTTCCAGAAAAATACCATTAAATCAATTGTTCATGTTTGAAAATAAATACTAAGTGAGGGCTTGAACTATTTTTCATATGAATGCTATACTGACATACAATCTTAGTAATTAAACTAGAAGCCCAAGTTTGGCTTTACTGTTTGTAGCTCATTCATGCACTAAATTAGCAAGAATTTCTACATAATTAGTCTTGTTAATAATTTTGTTTAGAGGTGCTCTGGTCTGGGTTTGGGTTTTTTAGAGCAATACAAACCTTAGTCAGAATTCATCAAACAGAAGATATTTTGAAAGTAATACTTAACATCTCAAAAACTAGCATATTAGCAAATTGAGCATCAGGTACTTATTAGGCAAACTAAAGAACATGTTTCACAGCACTGCCAAAGAGTATTCGTTACACAAGGATCTCTGGATCAAATCTTTATCTGTTACACGGGTAAGCTCGTTTATGCCAAGATGTCTGCGTAAAAGTGTTCAAGACCAAAACGTATTCCTTCATGTCCACTGAAGTTCTTGGCCATTTGTAGTCACTAACCTGATAAACACTATTACAGACTTGTTTTAGGAATGCAATTCAGTCATTTCAGTGCTTCCTGTCTCTGCCTCTGTGGGCTAGTAAACTTGACTTCAACAGTTTGGTTACATTAACCTAACTTTTCTTGCCATTACTACAATGTTTTTCTTTCTTCTGAGTACTGTGAGTCATTTCCTTAAATCTTTGCTGGTTTGGCTGAAGTCTTTAGGACAGTAGGAACTGCCAGTGCTCCTCTTCCACTTCTGGTTTTAATTCCACTGTGTCCTAGAACCATTTCTCTATTACATTGGTTTATCTAAGGTATTTTTGTTCAAATAATTAAGATTTTCCCCTGTTATAAAATCATCTAAGCTCAACTGTCAGTGTATATCTTCTTCAAAGCCATACAAGTTCAGAGTTGTTGAGGGTCCAAGCCCTATGTTCTCCTACCATTCTGATAACGCCCTTGCAGATGACAAACTGTTTCCCACATGTTTAGAAACATTGCTGTACGACTCCATTCTTTCATTCCTCACTTTAGACTGAAGGAATAAGTGTACAAGATACCAAATAGCATTTTGCAGAAAGTGGCTGCTTCACTAAAGCATTACACAGATAAAGAAGAGAAGAAAGGATCAAACTACCTTGGCATAAAGACACTATACAAAAATATAGGGTACTCCAACATCTAATAATCTTGCCACTAGCACCAACAGAATGTTGCACATTTCTAGTATCATAGGAACAAGCTGTAGTCGCAAAGCCAGGGTTGCTCCTCTGCACTCCCCCAACCACTTAGATCATGGCTGTATTTGTCTCAGACAAAAACACAATGGCAAACCAAAAGCTACTCTCTTCCCAGTCATGACCCATGATTAATATGTGCATTTAAAAAAAAACAAAAACAGTTTTACCAAAAACGCAATCACACAATAGGTTGTCACCCTTGGTTGACCAAACACCCCAAAAAAGAAGATACATTCCCCTCTCTCATTGCTAAATTAGATCATTAGATGATCAAATTACACAGCATGTAATGAAGCACAAGACCTGAAAGAGAAGAAAATAGGACTGTTCTCACTCATCCTTACAATGCAATTTATACAGCTTGGCTGTTGTTTTGCACTACATTTAACAGCTGTATTTAGCTATAGTTAACATTCAGAGAAGCATCATACTGAATTAAAGCATAGATGGGGAATATAAAATATTGATAAACATTATCCAGTAAAAACTCTATTATGAATTGCCATAGCAGAACTAAGCTTCTGTAGTGTAGTGCAGAAAAAAAATCATGCAAGAGAAAGATTATTTCAACTCTCAGCTTCCTTGTGCTTATGATGAGGCAGCCCCCCACTTCTTACTGTGTACTTCCATGTCTTGTCATAAGGACAAGAAGTTTTTTGCTCTCACAGCTAGTTTCGTGTTGAAGTTCATGGACCTTTTGTCTCCCTTCCTTTACCAGAGGTCATATGTTTATGTTGTCTTTGAACACAGAAAAAAAGCTCTTCAGGAATGATGCAAAGCCAAAGACATCAAAGCTACTAAAAGGAATGGAATTGAATAAAAACTAAGAGAAGGTCTTTTCAAAAGTAGCTTTTTTCCCTGCAGCTCTATGATCTGCTAAAATCAAAGAATTATTTCACATAAAAAACGTTAAACACATCATTCAATTTCTAAAGGGAAAAGAAAGTAGAAATGCTCAATTTTTTGTGTGCTTTGTTTCAATATGACTTTTTACTCCCCATATTTTTTTCACTACTTATACCTGCATAAACTAAACATTACTGTTACTTCTGCAATAAATTACTGGAAATTCTGAAATACAGCATTTGGTACTGAAGTAATACATGACTACACAGAGCAAAGGGTATTGGAAAAACTGTTGCCTGGAGTTCAGCCTGCAGCTCACATGGGCCTCTTTTCTAACACCTAGAAAGCCATGTCCATATCACCTTGTATTACTGAAAAGCCCACTCAGCATAGCTACTCTAGCACAACCTCTGAAATTCCAGTTACAAATAAACAATTTAAGTTTTCAGTATTGACATTTATTCACCTGGGAGCTGCGATCCTTTTCAGGAATATAGGACAGCCAGCTGATAAAGGGTATTCCTACAGTCACCCCAACAGGGGAGTTCCTACTAGAAAGCAGCAAGGGCAGGGCTCGTCTCCAAGGCAGGACAAACCAGGAGACTCCAAGCAGGAACAGGAGAAACAGAACAGAAAACTACTTACAACAGAGACCCAACGTCTAAGCGAGCCAAACAGGACAAGAAACAGAGCTCCATTACAGTTCAAACCAAGAACATATGCTCAGGGCTGAGCTCAAATAGAGCTCCTGGGCCCATGAGTGGAGGGTGTAGGTGCAGCCCCAGGTGAGGTTGGTTTGGAAAATTAAAGCCTATTAGTGCACCCAAAGCTCTGACAGTGGAAATATGTTGCTAGTGAGGACTGGCAGATGAGTTGCTGTGTGGAATAAAAGCAAGTGTGTTTTAGTCAGTGAATCTATCTGGGTGGCTTTTAACAGAACAGTGACTCACAAAGTGCAAGCAATTTTTAAGTAGTGAAATCGAGTGTTACACTTATATGGAGAAACAAAAAAAACCCCATAATCCTCAAATCACATTTTTCTGTTTAATTTCTGGTAGATAACCAAAGGCTGATCTTTGCAGCTATTACCCTTCACTACTGAAGCGTAAATGCATGTATTATACTGTCTGTTTTACAGAATGTGAAAACCTTGAGTGACCAAGGATGCCTGAGCATTGTAAAGGAGAATTTTTCTTCATCGATGGGCTAGTATAATGATTCAGTAAATCTTATTTGCTGATAAAAATGAAAGACTAGTTTTTAAAAAATGCATCACTGTTAAATGCAGTATTTTAGCTGTGCAGGATGCTAAGAAAGTACACATAATAGCAAAACAAAAATAATTAATAAGGAAGGTCGATTCATTTGGAATCTGACTCCAGAAAACACTTTAATATATCTATAACATAACTTCTATTAATTTAGGAATGTAAAGGAAAATTGCTTGATTATGTATTTGACTTTGAGTGAAAGAGAAACTCCCCTCAGTGGTAAAGTTTTTCAGAAATTACTTTAGACTATTTAGATTTAGATTCCCTCTTTTAATAAAGACACTCTTTCCTGCCTGCCACTTTAAACCTATTTGAGTGAAATAGAAGGGATGTGAAATACCTAAAAATCACCTGTAAAGTGGCAAGAGGGGAGTTTCAGAGAAGGAATTGTCACTGCAGTTTCCAAGAGTGAAAACTCCTGGATTTCTGAGTCTCATACATTTGTTTCTAATTCCCCTAATGTTCAGCAAAGACAAGGTTCACAAAGTCTGTCTGTTGAAAAGTCTTCCAGAGATTAAGATGTTTAACACTGCATGGCTGTAATAAATAACAGTGTATATAGAAGGTTATACAGCACATTGAATGTTACCAAATGTTAACACCTTGTGTGTGATCAGTCAGACTTTTAAGCCTAGACTTTTTTAGATCCTCTGGTTTTCTGCCAGTTTCACTGAGGCTGTATTTATCCCCCTGCTCATTCTCACAATCACTAATGGCTTTCTTTAAAAGTCTTTGGTGACAGGTGAGGTACCAGGAAACTAGAAAAGGCCAAATATAATGGCTGCTTTTAAAAAAGCCATGAAAGTAACCAAGAAATTTTAGTCTAGTCAATTCAACTTCTGCTCCCAGAAATATTCTGGAGAAAAAAAAGTATCACACAAATTGGAACAGGTAACCGGAACGGGTAACTTAATAAGGTCTATACACAGCCAGTATAGATCTGACAAGAATGAATCCTATCAATCAGACTGATGTGCTGCTATAATAGACCAGGGATGTCTGCAGAGAGGGGATTAGAGCAGAGGCCATACTTCAGGGCTTGAGCAGAGCTTAAACCCTGTTTCCTGTAACATTCCCATAAAGTACAGCAAGAATTGTCAGTCAGTGACATACAAATGGGTGAATAAGCATCTCCACACAGGAGTGTTGTCATTGTTTCACTGTCAAAATGGAAAGATGTATTAAATAGGACCGTGATATTCTATTCTGGGCCATCATCCATTCCATGTTTCATTGACAATCCAGGTGAGGAACTGAAAGTATGCTTCTTAGAGGGATAAAAAGTAAAACTGCAGAAGTACAGCATTAGTGCAAATAGATGTTAAAAAATCAGGAAAACAGTCTTTAAGAAAAACAAGATGAAATTCAACAGGGACAAGACCAGGAGACCATGCTGAGCAAAAGTAATCAACACCACAAAGACACACGAGGAACAATCAGTTAGACAGTAGTTTTTCAGAAGAGAACCTAGGGATTATGGTACATCAAGACAAGCAAGTAATGTCATGCCATGGAGACAGAATAAGCATGACACAGAGACAAATGAGCAGGACTACAGATCATTAAACACCTGATCAGATGATGCAGTTCTGTTCAGCACTGGTAAAGTCTCAGCTGGGGCACTGTCTCCGGTTTTATGCTTTGTACTTAACAAAGGACATAGATGATCATGGAAAGAGTTTGTTGGAAAGCAACAAGAACTACAACTTCTGAGAATGGGCTGAAAGACGTGGGGGTGACTAGCTAAATGAAAAGAACACTTTAGGACTGATCAATGTTTGATAAAAGCCTTTGAGCATCAAAGGTTTATATAAAGAAGAAATAATCTGTTCACCATGTCTATGGTGGACAGGATAAGAACTAAAGGCTTTAAGTTGAAGCAAGAATAATTCAAGTTACTTATTAAGAGGAAAAAGTACTTCTTGATGGTAAGTGAAGCACAGGAATTTCCTGGAGAGGTCATGGAGACCTCATCATTAGAAACTGTAAGGAGTGGATAAACAAGTATCTGTCAGGAACGAACTCAGCACAGTTAGGAGATGAACTAGATGACCTTTTTGAGATCTCTTTCCATCTTTTTTTATGGTCCGATGATTCAGTATAACTAAGATGGTGTTTCAGAATCTCTCTGCTCTTATGGTTAGAAAAAAAGAATTTATCTTGGGAATTTCTAGAAGTGGAAAAGTTTTATAACAGCTGTGGAGGTCCTTTTATTTATTTGCTGGTGTGCCTTAAGTGCACAGTACTTTAGTACACAGTAGGTCACATTATATTATCCTGAGAAACTGGAGTTAATGGGCCCTGCTTGGGGAATATGGCACGACATCATGAAAGTAAATATATTATGAGCTCTTCTGCAAAATAAATGAATGTAATAAATAATGCCTTTCAAAACACACCCAGGATTAATTTTCACCAGTAAAAAAGGTCTCTTAAACATCTAAAACCAAATTTAGCGTTCTCCCTAAAAAACACTTCTAGATACCACAGGCCACTTCTAAAGATTCTGCATGCTGTCTTCTCTTTCCCACCCTTACTCGATAGCTTCCTCAGTTGGTATTCTTGCACATGGCTTACTCCTCCTCAAAAAAATACAGATAATATCACTTTGCTTCATAATGGTGTTGTGAAGTAAACGAATTTGTCAATAATAAATAGATGCAAGCTCTGGATACAGACTGTGCTGTATTAATGATAAGTTACATTGCGTCACTCTTCCATTTATAGATAACCTCTACATCTACTGCTTGAGGAGTGGAAAAATAGCCATTCATCAGCTTCATGCTTTGGCAGCAGCTCTAAGGCAGACCCGGAGCCATCTAATGCTGCTCTCTGCCTTGTGACTGTCACTTCTTGTCCCCAGGTCCAAGGATAGACCCTCATTCTTCACAGGAGAAATCCTATACCACTCTCAGTTTGGGGGGTTTACACAGCCCCAAACCGATGCAGCAGATCAACCAATGCATGAATCTCTTTTAAAATCATAGGATCTATTTCACCCCAACAAATATTATACAGTAGACTTTGCACATAGACTGAGTGTGAGAATAAAACACATATTCAGCTTCATTTTCTGTGAGATTTGCAGATATTATGTGTGCATGAGGTGAGGAAAAGAGACTAGGATGAAAAAAAAAGGGGGGGAAACGTAGCAAAATAGACATGGTATGCCAAAATGAGAAAGATCCTGTTATTCTTTTCTCTGATCAAGCTACTGGCCACAGAAAAATGGCCAACATAAATTACATATGCCAAAGTCAACTTCAGCTGATGTTCTTTCTAGCCATTTGATCTTTTATCTGCCAACTTCCACCCATTTTCCCCAATTCTATCCACATTTAATATTATTTTAGCAATTAAAAGTGTGGTTTCCTACTTAGTTCAAGTTTTCTGTGTAACAGACATTTTATTCTTCCACTGCAGTATACTGGAGAAATAAAATGCCATTTATGCAACAGAAGGGACACTCTACTGAATATATACTACCAATAACAACTCCTAATCACTAGAATTGTTTAATTTTTTTTACCATTTATATGGATTTAAATAGGAAATCAAAGAGTTTACACCTTATTTTTAGATGAAAACCATACCATGAAAGGGTTATTTTCAGTGGAAAAAAAAAATAAACTCTGTACATAATTATTTTTTAAGAGATCTCTGAATTATTATATTGTTTATGTGGTGCAAACAAATACTGCTGGGTTCAACCATAGTTAATTGATGAGAAAGAAGATTTCTGTAGATATATTGCAGGAACTGATGATAAAACACACAGAAAGGGACCTCCTACACTGAGAATCTCTGACTGTAAATCTCACTAGTTTATGAGTGGAAAATACCCAAATAATTGTTTCGCTCAGAGGTTCTAAGCACCTGTAGCTGCTGTGGACTGTAATTGACGCCGTCAAGACTCATAACTTCCGAGCACTTGGACCGTGTAACTCACTGGTCCTGCTGGCATCTAGAAGACAGACAACTCCAGCTGGTGCTGATCTGAGGCGAGGCAGCAGGCTTTGATGAATTTTAGGTTGTTTTGATATGGACAATGTTTTCTTTCTCATCTGAAAAGGAGAAAAAAAAAAAAGGCAGTTGATAACTGTAAACTTCTCAACTGGGAAGAAAAAAAGAAAAATACTTTGAATCTTTCCTCAGACTGCCCTGCACACCTGAAGTATTATCATGCTACAAGCAACCTATTCAGAGAAACAGAGATTATGGTGTTTTCATGACATATATTCATATTTTGTTCTATTGTTTTCAACTTTTGTTCTATTGTTTTTTTACTTCAGCTGTTTTATTTCCTATTGTCATGAGAAGTATCAGGATCTTGTGAGGAGCATGTTGCCTGCAAGACACTGGACGCTGGCTAGCATCCACGCAGGCTGTGAGACCACCAGGAGAATTAAATACTACAGCTGAATACTAGACACTTCCACTAAGAGTGCCTCCCTCTGTGCGCATTCAGTAGAAATGAAACTGTGGGCGTTGTAGAATTCACACCGTCACGGCGCTAAGTGGGAAATACATGAAGACTCAGTAAGCCAAAGCCTGAACCTCTGTAAAAATGACTGCAATATTGCAACTGGGCTCAGTGCAGCCCCCGTCTACCTGGAGTACCAGCCCAGCTCCTGACAAACTTTAACATGTCCCTTCCAGCTGATGTTCACTGTGAGGTGAGTTCACCATCACCTCCATCAGCTGCAATTTCTGTATTTCTAGTGTGCACGCAGCAACCTGCTTTGGCCGTCATAAGTAACCAGGGGCTCCAGCACCGAAGAAGACAGCTGACAGACAGCACTGCAGCTGAGGTGCAATGCTCTCAGGGTGGGATACCTCAGGGAATCCCAGACACAGTGCTGCTGGAGAACTTTGTAGTTCCGGAAAACGTTGATTCATGGAAACAGAAATCTTTCGTTGGAATGTGTGATGTGCAGTGTAACTTTTTTTTGTCAGAAAGGACTTAGATTCGGGAGAAACAAGCTGTCTGGCACCAGAGAGACCCAAAGAAAGAGGTGGGGGTGTGTCTCACCCTCACCTACCCCACCTGGGCAGCAATGGACCTCCTGCCACAGGAACAGGGAAACAGAATCACAGAACTTTTTATCGTTGAAAAGGACCTCTGAGACCATCGAGTCCAACCACACAAACACCACCACTGCAAGGCGGCCAGAGTGGCTGCTTGGGCCGCTGGTGCGTGCTTTGGGGCTCAAAACCCAATATCCCAGTAGGATACTGGCAGCGAGCAGCACTGGGATGCTGATGGGGGATGAAGGCCATCGAGCCTGGAAGGTGAGGGATGCCAAACCCCCCTCCCTGCGGTGAAGAGCAGCAGCACCGGCCTCTCGGCCCCTCCTCAGGCCACAGCCAGAGCCTTGGCTCCTGGCCCTGACGGGATCCCTCAGACAGACCACGGGACAGGCGGGCGGAACTGCGCCCGGCCCGTTTCTCCAGGGCACACGAGCACGTTTCGGGGCCATGGCTTTTGGGCCGGGAGAGAACGCCGCTTTTCCCGGCCCGTCCTGCGCTTCGGCCGGCCCCCCAGGATCGCGGCCGACCCTCCCTCAGGCGGCGGAGGCGGGACGGCGGAGGCAGCGACGAGCAGCCGGACCCCGGCCCGGAGGCGGCGCCGCTGGGGGCGGCCTCTCCCCTCCCCCGGCCCTCCCCTCCCTCCTGCCGCCG